>CM055654.1:13544215-14013963 GCA_029378335.1 Agrilus mali | reverse complement strand
ATATACTTATTTATATAGAACGTTTTTATTCATTTCATTGTCCGGTCACGAATAATTTTGAACTTCGTCGTATTAATTTAAGAGGAAAAGTGATAACTGCTCCCTAAGTTACGTTAGACCAACAGCACATTATCCAGATCTCAACAGTACCTTTTTACGCTAGTTCATTGTTTAATTTTTTTAAAGTAGCCAATCAGGCAATAATACATTCATGAAGCTTATTAACTTATTAGGTCGAATTACTGACATAAGCGCTCAAGAAGAGGGCCTCATATATCTTCTCTACTTCTAATATAATTCACAATCAGCATGGATTCGTTAGAGGCAGATCAACTATCACGAATCTCTCAATCCTCATATCCAATGTAATTGATTATTTCAAAAGTAAATCACAACTAGATGTAATTTACACTGGTTTCAAAAAAGCTTTTGATTTGATGAACCATATGATCTTATCAACAAACTTTTGGCTATTATTATTTACTTTCATAGAATTCAAAATCCAATTCATTTTGACTATAAAATTCACTAAACATCTTTAATTAGGAAAAAAATGTCTTACCAAGGCGATATATACATAGAGTTGAAATAAAAAGTAAAAAAAAATTATAAAGTTTCTTTAACTGTTTATCTGTTGCTTTTTCAGAACTACCTACACAATTTGTTCATTACAGAAAATACTCGTTCTATTAACGCAAAATACATGCTATAGGAATACTAAAGCTTGTGTTTGTTAGTACAAATGTACTTTAAATTTCCACCTAACGATTTTTAGTTAAACTTTATAGTATATATACCTATAAAATTAAATTTTTGGGAAACCGTATGCGTTTTGGTATATATAATTCTTAAAGACTACCAAAAACTCTACGTTAGGGACTTAAACCTGATAAATGCATTGAATGTTATAACTCGTGAACCGCTAACATTTAGCTGAAAACAGGACAATTCTGGGTTCCAAAACTTTTCTTGGGGATACCAAGACAAAGCACAGAAAACTGGATTATACCCATTAAAAAAGGAACTAGTAATTGCATTATATTGTAGTGACCAGTGACACAGTACGTGTGTGCGATAACAATTTGTGGCATGTACTTGTTATCACTAACATGCTTACGGCGTAGACACCGCACACGGTACTTTTCGTGTTATCAACTTACAAGATGTAAATCATTCTCCGGCGACAAGTAACAAGTTAAATTCTGGAATAATCGAGGACTTTCTAATTATTACTCATCATTCGGGAATACACAGGGTTTCTTCGAGTTCCTGTCTAGAAAGTTCGAATGGTGTATATTTAGTGATCATCTTTGGACCGAAACAGTTAGTTGAAGAAAGCATCAGTGCGCGAATTAAAACCGATAATAGACAAAGTGATATAAATCAATTGTTATATAAATAAGTGAATTGTTGTGATATAAATGGTAGTTCTAAGTTAGTGTTTAAGTGTTATAAATAGTGCTAAATAAATAATTGTTTAAATAAATACTTTGACTAGAAAATTCGTTACAATATAGCCACAAACCTCTTCTGCGCGAATGGTTAAAATTGCCAAAAAGACATAAATAATAAATCAACTTAACACCATGAGCGATGTAATCTGATTTTCGAATAGGATGAAAACGACTCCAATATTGTGTTAGAATTATTGATTATTATAATACTTATTAAAGCATTTACCGACATCACATCCTTAAATTCTTTATCTTATGAATTTTTACATAATAGACTAAAATTATATTAACAATTTTTCATCATATTAAAATTAAACAAATACAACCATTATAATTACGTCAATTGCTTTTCTTTTGATTTGGGCCTCTCTTTTTCTTCTCGTCCTTAGTAAGATTTGGTAGAATATGACACGGTCTCTTTATTCTCTCATGTGATATTTCCTCTATATCGATTTAAAGAGAAAGAATATTACAATTCTTTAAATTAAAAAGTTGACGTGAGATTTTCAAATACGATGTGATGAGATTTTGCTGGACCCCTTCCTTCCGTTTTAAGTTCAAGTAATTAATAGATGTCCTTATGTATATTAAATGTAAAAAGTCTATGGTATATTCGACAATTCATTTAGTCGTTTCATTTCCTGCTGATGTTTTTACTGGCATCATTGTTTCATCACCGTTTAACGGTTATCGTTGCAGTTACATTTGTAATTCCGTTTATGTTTGTTGGATAGGACAAACGGACGTGTCGAGCTGTATGTACCTATGCGAACCAACGAATGCGCCGCATCAAACGCAGCCGAGCACATCGAATGCATTTAGAGTACCTAGCCTTGAACGGTTGAATTACATTAATTACGTTATCCTTATTCGTTACATAAAAGAACGTTTCAATGTCTTCGAACAAACAATTCGATACATGTTAAGAAAGGGGAAATTGATGGGATAGAACAGAGTATTTGACTAGGATTTACACTAACACTGCATGGATCACCTAATATCAATACTATTTCCATTTAACAACTTCGATCAACTTTTGTTGCATGAACGACGCGCCGGTTGATTTACAAAACTACATGACTTTTAGTTTAGTTCAAATCTTCCGTGTTTTTAATTCTAGTGTAATAAGACATATAAGACGTCCAGTTCATATGAAATTTCACCCTAAGTATGTTATACCAGCAATACTATTTCCTTTGGGAGCATAAAGACCATTACATTCTGCAGGTGGAACTATGGATAGATTAGTAAACAGGAGCATACCTCATGATATAATGTTGCTAATATGCTAAGTGAAGAATGCTTTTGGAATTTGTTTTCCAGCAAGATATTGATACAGAGCACACCTCTCATCATATTCAGAAGTCACGAAAATATCATCCACATTATGCAATAACCGGTGCAATCACACTGTCAAGAACCTGTGTGAAGAAATTGAACGCCGAGTTCAGAGTACAATATTCCCATACAAAATAAGTTCAGAAAGGGTCTCTCGACTACAAGGAATGGAGAAAAATAGAACTCTAAGTTCTTAAAGAACCTAACTTTAATTCACTTCCATCTTCCCGTTTACTATAGTAAACGACACCGTCGAACCGAGTGGAAAGACAATCGCACAGGCGCTTGCGCATGGCGAGGCGTCGCTACGGCATGATTCGCCACGTTCGCCATGCCAACAATCCGGTTTACCCGCGGCTATAGATGTTTCACATCAAAAAACGATTGAATTGGCCTCTTTATGAAAGTTGATCATCATGAAAGAAAATACCTGCGCTTAAATTTATAGTCCGGTCAAATTAGACAAAAAAATAAGAGTAAAGCTACATAAATTCCCACCAAGCTGAAAATCAGTGATATTGTTTAAAATATGATTAAAAATAAAATTTGAAAGTTCCCCATCTTTCCACTGTATGGAAAAAATTTTATTCAAGGTTAAAGGCCGAAAAACAGAGTTTTTCGCCATTTTCAGCAAAACGGTAAGTTTTATCATAAAATTACCCCAGACAAAAATTGTAGATCGTAAAATTATCTATAAAATATGTATCTCTAAAATACCCCAAAATAAGCTATATGATAAATAAATCCCCAAGAAATAGAAAATATTTAGTGCAAATAGAAAAAAAATTGTAGAGGAAAATTTTTCCCCAGAAGAATTTCCCTGAAAAATATATCCCTAAAAAATACCCCAAAGGAAAACCTGATATCTCAGAAACGGTGGCTCTTAGGAAAAAAAATATTGATACATATTTTATAGATAATTTTAAGATCTACAATTTTTGTCTGAAGTATTTTTATGATAAAACTTACCGTCTTGCTGAAAATCGCGAAAAACTCTTTTTTTTTTACCTTTGACCTTGAATAAAAAATTTTCCATACAGGGGAAAGATAGGGAACTTTCAAATTTTATTTTTAATCATATTTTAAACGATCTTACTGATTTTCAGCTTGGTGTGAATTTATGTAGCTTCGAATGTCTAAATTGACCGGACTATCATCAAATTCTTAACAAATTTGTTTCGACCCACAGGGTCATCTTCAAAACAAAGAATTAAAAACTAAGCTTACAAATTTGCCCTATATACAAAATTTATATTTTGGAAGGGGGGGGGGGTAAACTATTGGTTATTCCTAAACATAATCTATTCCATTTATTATTTTTTCAACATTTAGGTTTAAATGGCTCCTGATTTCAATTGCTTCGAACAGTTTTTATGTACTATTTTTACATTTTTAACTATTTTCGAATTATTAACACACAACGGTATATGTAAAAAAGACACAGACATAACAAGACTCTTTTCGTTTATGTTGTTCTTTCTTACCGTACCTTTAACCTAACCTAAACTAACCACTGCGCAGGGGCACAACAGGGAAATGCAGTTAGTTTTCCCTTTATTTGCAACAATATTACAAAAATAATACTTTTTATTTCGAAAACTTTGTACAAAATAAATTTCTCTACCACATGTATATTCTTCTTTAACACGTCGAACTCAACAACGTAAAAAAAATTCAAATAAATCGGTTGATAGGTTAGGATAAGTTTTGGTTAGGATTAGATTAGTAATCTTCTTTTGTTAATTAATAATGGATATTTTGTAAAACATATTATTTAGGTAATTTTGCTCCCATTATGTAATCACTTTGTCCAATTTATTCGAAAATATTATTATATTGATATTATAGCTGAAATACGCAAATTTTAAGTACAATGAACATCGTCCACCATCACGAAACAACATTAATTTCAAAGAGTGTAAGTTACGTGTGAAAATATCAAAAGTTTATGAGAACAGAACGTGACCTACAAAATTACTAATTCTTCTCTTAAGTTGTCTGTATAATTTTGGTCACCTTCACCATGAACCTGAACGTTAATTCGATCAGACGGCATTCCATAAAGAGGTGGTGTAACGGTTGAGTAATCTTAATATCGGTCGTAAATAAATGAATATATTGCATTCTTTAATAAGCTCCGAGAAATTATTTGATATCGTATACAAAGCATTGAAATTATGTATCACCCGTTGGCCTGAATATCTCACCAACATACAAATACTCGTGTAACCTGTAATATGCATGTACCTAAATATTTAGTATAAGTGCATTACAGTTACCTGTTTCCTATATGTCGTTTATAAATTAATCCTTCAGATATGTGCAACAGTTTAAATGCAAATTAATTTATCATTAATTAGATGCATTTTTTATATGTACTCGTATGTACTAAGTTGCATTACTTAGGTACTTATTGCTTATGTGTTATCGATATTGTAATAGGTATTTAAATGAAGTAAAAATACAGGTCAAGATAAATAATCACTTAGGGTAGTACGCACATTCTTATGCTAAACAGATGCTTATTTTCGGACTAGGAACCTCGCATATTAGACGCCCTTCCTCTTTATTGCGTTTAAACATTATTTATTTGAGAAACATAAAAGGTGCATTGAAGCACATCCCAGTAAGATTTGAATCAATTTAAACATTGTTTTTTTTTTATATGTATATACAAAATAATTCCCCAATAAGCCGTAAATTAACGCCATATCGTGTACAAAAACAGGACAATTAAAGACATTATTATTATGTAAACCATTTTAGGAAAATTAAGGAAGTAGGTAGTAGAATAATTTAAATTCCGAAACGGTAATTAATATTAATTTATAACGTGAAAGGAAATATATGTATCACTTTTAGGAAATACTGATGTGCTAATAACTGATCGTGTTGAGTTTTAATTTATTCATGTAGGTTGAAATAAGAATAAGTAAGGACTCAACGTTCACTTCTCATGAGTGTCGTTACTTAAAAGGAAATTAGAGTTGGCAACGACTACCATACACGATTCTTCCAACATCTGATAGATACCTAACAGGTAGATGTTATAATTAATGGGAGTAATAAATTATCATAATTAGAGTAATTGATGGAATTTTTGAAACGTCAACATCTGGGGTAAGAATGATAAACTCGACTACACATGTGTTTTTTGATCGTTTTTTTTAATTGTCGTTTGGTATTTTTATGGTAGTGTTTTATACAAATAGGTATAACTAGTTGTAAGCCTCGTCTTCACTTCCTTTACAACTACCTATGCATCACCATACGACAGGGTTTGCCAAAAGTCGCGTAACGGCCATACATCTCAGAAACTCTTAGACTTAAATTTATGAAAATTGACAAAAAGGGGTTCTTAATTAGGCTTAATCCAATGGTGATATAGGTGATGTTGCCACATTTATGATTTTTTCCCTCGGCCACCAAACTTTCATATTTTAAATAGAAAGAGTATATTTTTATTTTACTATTGGATCGCTCTTTAAGTTTTAAGTATTTTTCATGTTGCATACCCTACACCCAAATTCATCTGTTGACATCCGATGATGATCGTAGGCTTTCGTACGGTAACCAAGTATTTTACGGGTTGTTATGCCGTGGTCCTGCCTTCCTCCTCTTCTGGCGAAACGTTTTTCCCTATTTTATTCTAAAAATACACATGATATACTCCTGGATACAGTATCCTTAAGCAAAACATGTAAGATAACAAATAAGAGTAAATTACAAGTAAAGCCTTTTTTTAAATGACAGTTGATTCCACTGATTCACTTAGGTTTGGTCCAAAACCTTGACTCAATTATTAATCAATTTTCTAATATCCTTCGGGTGTAGATTTCTAGGAATAACTTTAAGTATAAGTACCACCCTTAGGTATCTTGAAATTATTAAGTAAGAAATTTAAACTTTTACAAAAAACAGGAACAATACCTATAAGGAATCCCTTTTGTATACCCTAAAAAATACAACGTATCTGGTTGCAGAATTAAAAATTGCGTAAAAAAATTAATCAGGGAGTAGAAAATAACTCAAAATAACAGAAATTAAAGTAATCTAATTGTAGAATTATGAGAAAAAGGTTTTAGCTGAAACTGGTAGAGTCAATCTGTAACAAAAATTACGATCTTTAATACGTACAGAATACAAAATTTTAGATAGTAAAAACATGTAAAACACAAAACAAAGCCATCAGTACTTCACAATTTTCATAATAAACGGTAAAAATCCCACCAAAGCCAAACCCGACCCTCGTGTAGAGGATTCAGTACAAACCTGTATGTAAAGATTTTTCGAGCTTTTTGCTAAAATGTTTTAAGTACCCCTCTTCCCTCCCCAAACAAATTTAGATATATTCGCAAAAGCTTTGTGCTATTTGTAATGTAACTATACATTTAGGTTTTCGGAATTTTCTCTTTACTTGTGCTATAAAAGATTATGGTACTTCTTACCAGATTTCATAATTCTAGGTCAACGGCGAGAATCAAAATATGCAGCGTATCTTATGATTTCGTTGACAGCTCTTAGGTATTTCAATATTTAAGTAGTTATTTGATAGATATTAATTTCAACTTCCATTTGGGGTACCTAAGAGAGCACTATGTGGATCATTATAAAAAATAACGTTTTTAAAGACAATACGTTAATCAAACTGTTTGGTGTTTTGTGGAAATTCTCTTTAGCGTGCTGATGAGATCCAATAAGGTCAAAGTTATTACCCATTTCTGGCCATTTTTATAATAACCAACTAATCGACATTATCCGTATTTGTAAAGAATCTTTAATTGTTATTAATGAACTCACGTATATGCAGGTTCATCACGCTGTAATTACTTACAATAACCTCAAATCAACCAGGAAAGATTGAAAAGATTTTGAAAAAAATATAACTTCGATTAATTAATGGTTTTTGCCTCTACTTTATGAAAATTCATATTAATAAATAAGAATAAAACACACACCAAATTCCAAATTTCCACTATATATTTAGAAAATCTCTTAACAATCGTTTCGCCATACAATGGCATCATCAGAAGACATACTAGTATTACAAAATTTAAAAGTGCCTTATATACTAAATTTACTCTACTACAGGAGTGGGAATTTTTCCACAATTTGATTAACAATACAAGATTCATACACATTTTCTTTTTCATTTAACAATATAGATATGACTAGTTTGTTTTAAATGTTTTTTAATCTCTATTGATTCAAAAATATCAAGCTTTTTTCCTTTATCTATATAATGTAAAAATTCGCAATTAGAATTTATATCAAATTCATGTCCTGATGTTTTAATATGGTTCATGAATGTAGATTTTTTCCCCATAGTTCTTTACGTGTTCATTTATCCTTTCTTTAAAGGATCTCCCAGTTTGGCCTATATATGATGCTTTACATGTGTTACAGTTTAGTTTGTAAATGCCATTTTTACTAAATTTATCCAATTTGTCTTTTAAAACGTCAAACAATATTTCAAAATATATAATAAATAGTAAAGACAAATTGGATAAATTTAGTAAAAATGGCATTTACAAACTAAACTGTAACACATGTAAAGCATCATATATAGCCCAAACTGGGAGATCCTTTAAAGAAAGGATAAATGAACACGTAAAGAACTATGGGGAAAATCTACATTCATGAACCATATTTAAACATCAGGACATGAATTTGATATAAATTCTAATTGCGAATTTTTACATTATATAGATAAAGGAAAAAAGCTTGATATTTTTGAATCAATAGAGATTAAAAAACATTTAAAACAAACTAGTCATATCTATATTGTTAAATGAAATAGAAAATGTGTATGAATCTTGTATTGTTAATAAAATTGTGGAAAAATTCCCACTCCTGTAGTAGAGTAAATTTAGTATATAAGGCACTTTTAAATTTTGTAATACTAGTATGTCTTCTGATGATGCCATTGTATGGCGAAACGATTGTTAAGAGATTTTCTAAATATATAGTGGAAATTTGGAATTTGGTGTGTGTTTTATTCTTATTAAAAAATATAACTTCGATTGGTAATTTATTTTTAAAGTGTCGCCGATAAAATTATCTCTTCATGTTTATAATTTCATATTTAATTTAAAACCCTTTCCCCAACCATTATAAATCCTGTGCACCACCCTATGATGGAATATAAAAATGTTTAAATGAAATCCTTCACTCGAAAAGACTAAAGTGTTACAAAGTATACTTACTCTAAGTGAACCGCATCTGTAAAACACCGGAACCATGAACTAAAGGCACAGAATATAGTACGCGAAAAGAAGAAAATGTACTTGTAATAGAAAATTACTTCCTCAATAAGTAAGACGCAAATGCGTTACTTCCACTACAAGAACAACCACCGTATTTAAAAAGTAATTGTATGTAAGGGTCTAATTATACAATCAAGTCGATAGTGGAACTTTTTTTAAAACGTATTTGTACAGACACAAAGGAACTTAGAGTGGATATTTATTGATCGACCAAAAACATAACTTTTAATTTTTAGGCAGTTATTGACAGCAAGTAGATCATTTTAGATAGTTACACCGTGGGTTTATCCTCATAAGCCATAAAGGTCATCAGTAACGGTTATTGTCTTTCTACCAATGAATGCATTACAAATAGAAAGCTCAGCTCTTAAAGTTTATAATATTCTTTAAACACAATTAATACAAAACATTATACAACTATTAGACTAATAATTACCAAAACATTTTTGAAAGAATCGCGAGTGCATAAAACATATTTTGAACGATCTCTATTTGACATACAATTAAAATGATTGACATTCTAGACATTTGAACATTTCAACTCTTATAATGTATATCTATTATGGGCAACTTGAAAAGTCCGGTCACTATGAATAATGACTCGTCTTCATATGTCGCGCACATATCAAGTGGACAATGTAAGTAAAACTGCACAACTAATTACTTTTCCTAGTTAGTATGAATAATAACTACCCTATCATGAACAAAGTAATAACACAGAATTGCTGTGTGTATATTTATATTACTTGAAAATTACTGCACACATATTTTAACGTTATTAGTTATTGTTAGTTAAAACAATAATAATAAATTCAGTGATAATTATTGAACCAATTAAAACAAAATGAATTTTAATAGCCAAAGCTCGGGCGCCTTAAGATGCTCCGGGCAGAGCAGTGGGGGTTCCTGAAAACCCTGAAGCTTTTGAGGGCTCGAAGAAAAAAACACTTGAAGAGTGAATTAAAAAAAATACAAGAAAAAACTTACAAAATAAATCAAACCCACCCAAAATGCTACCCCACGCTGCCGTAGGGACTGCCGCTGATTTCCGGGTATTTATCGGGGATTATTCGTAAATGGATATAAGGCAAAATTATCCCAAGGAATATCTTCGGAAGCAAAGGTTATAAATATTTATGTGGACCGCCTGCAGGTATTAATCGGCTCATGATTTGTTTTATAGCCTTGTGGAGTTGCCTGAGGGTGTCTTCACCTCTATCCGTAATCCCAGTCTCCTAGTCCAGCTGAAACCAACTCTACATATTCTGGATGGGCTGACCAAAGAATGTGAACAAACAATTATTAAAAATTGAACCTAAAATTAAAAGAATATTAATAAAAAAATTATAATTTGAAGGCATTGAAGATGCCTTCATATAAGGTACAAGAAAGGAAGAGTAGGGGAATGCCGGTCGTCAATAAGGTGCTCAAAAATTCAACACTTACTTGACACCGATACCTTATGAAAAAATATTTGAAAAGTAAAATTAGCAGAAAGAAAAGTGTGAAAAATGAATTTATTAAATGAATTGCAAATTTGCCACTAAGGCCTAAAGGATTGAGAAGATAAATAAATACTTAATTTTGAATAAATTTACGGAAAATATTAAGAGAAAAGTGGATCACAAAAACATTCACACAACATGAAGCACAAAACACGAACAGAAAAAACACACACACACACACGTCTTGTCGGTACCAAGGAACGAGGAAGAAGCCTCTAGCACCGGCCGGAAAAATTCATTGATCCTTTCACCGAAACTGTTAGCCTTGGTGATAAGACGGATGGTCGATCAAAATTAAGTAGAAATTAATAAAACTGAACAAAGACAAGAACAAATTGAATGGAAAGAACTTAAGTTCTCGTAAAACATTACAATAGGATAATAAGTAATTTGAAAGAATAGAAAATAGACATGGGTTCGTGAGGATGAAAATAAAGAAAAATCAAAATTATTAACCAAGGAATTTCTTTTGTTAAATTAACGTTTCATTTACTTTGCGACATAGGGGTTGGATTATGTAAAGATTCCCCCTATCGACTTTATTTAAAGAAGCATGTCTTTTTTATAATGTGTGATGGGGGAAAGGAGAAAGGAGAAACTTTATAGACCGTAACCTAATCCCTATATCGAAAAGTGCTTCACACGAAGCAATGACTAGGGAAGTATTCATACTGCCCCATTCAATTCAAGCGATCTCAAATCTTGATTTTTTAAATGGGCACTATAAATATGGGCCGGCCAAAGTAATCAATTCATCAATTTAACTTTCATATAGGAACAATAGTTTAGAAATAATTTACACAGAAAGGAATGACTTTAATTTACACATTCTGGAATCTTCAGATTATTTTCAATTCTTATGAGAATTATAAAAATAAGTTACTTAATAACCTGTTGGAATTGTATTAGATGTTCAATATGTTTGCTAGATAAATAACCACAGACAATGGTATTTGTTTGCTAGATAAATAATCACAGACAATGTAATTAACTAACAAAAATTCACATAAATGTAATTGAAACTTACAAAGTTATTGTCAAAACTACAATTACAAGTTGTGACTCCCAACCTTGCATTCTCTTTTAGTATGTTCTTGTTTTATAATTTGTTTAAATATTACTAATGAAAATAAACAATTTATTTATTTATTTATTGTTCAACCAGTAAATTTTACACTATTTTACAATAAATGTAAACCACAGAGGGAGAAAACCCTGTACGTAGACTGGTAACTTAAAATTAAAAAAAACTAACTTACAAATCAAAAAATTTAATTATTGTAACACATGAAAGACATCTACTAATAAGCACAATTATCGGTTTTTTTCTCTTTCTATTAACCATTTCTTTAATTCTTTTTTTATAGTTTTCTTATTCTGTGACAAAGTTTTAAGTTCTTGTGGTAATACATTATATAATTTTATTGCACTTATATAGCTATTTTTATCACTTACTGCTTTACAATTTTTAGGTAAAATAACGCTTCTATTTCTTGTTGTGCTTCTAGAATTTATATACATATTCTTTAAATTATCATAATGAAAAAGTAATGATTCCACTTTAAATATTTGCTGTATGTTTAGTAGATATTTATCTGTTGCAATGTCATTATTATTTATAATTCTTAAAATTCTATTTTGCAATGTCTGTAGCAAAGACAAATGGTTATTATATGCCCCACCCCATGCTATAATTCCATAACTTACGATGCTTTAGAAAAATGCATAATATACAAGCATTAACGTCTCTTTATTCATTATTTTCCTTAATTTATAGAATATTAATATCAAATATCTCGTTTTATTTGTTATGTATTCAATATGTTTATCCCATTTAACATTATAGTCAAAAACAATTCCTAAATACTTACAAGTTTCGACTCTTTTTAAGATTGTATTTTTTATTTTTATTTCAATTTTCTCTGGTACACTATCTGAATAATTACCAAATGTAATGTATACAGTTTTATCTAAATTTAATGATAATTTATTAAGGGCAAGCCAGTCATCTATTAAATCTAGGAGTTTATTCATGTTTTTTGTAGTTTCTTCCCATGTATTCTCAGCTGAAATAATTGCTGTATCGTCAGCGTATGATATAATACAGCCTTCTTGAATACCACATAACAAATCGTTAACATATAAAATGAAAAGTAATGGCCCAAGGATAGTACCTTGTGGTACACCAGTAGTAATAAATTTACATTCACTAAAATTATCATTAATTTTCACTCTGCTCGTCCTTTTGTGTAGGTAACTCCTTATAAGTTCATTCGATTTTCCCCTAACGCCCATATAATGTAATTTTTCCAATAGTATTTGATGGTCCACTGTGTCAAAAGCCTTAGCTAAATCCAAAAAGGTAACAATGGCAGGTTTGCTTTTATCTAATTTATTATATATAATATTAGTAATGTAATTAAGTGCATCTTTTGTGCCAATCTTCTTAATAAAACCAAATTGCTTATTGGATAATATCTTACATTTATTAACAAAGTTAAATAATCTATTATGCATACTTTTTTCAAATATTTTGGCCGCATTGGAAATTAAGGAGATTGGTCTATAATTCGTTATCATTGATTTACTGCCATTTTTATAAATAGGAACAATTTCAGCAGTCTTTAATGCTTCAGGCCAATACGACTTCTCAAAACATAAATTAATAATATAATTCAATGGTTCCGCAATATATTCAATTAAAGCTTTCAATACTTGTGCACTAATCATATCTACACCACCATTTTTAGGTTTGAGTTTATTTATAATATTATGTATTTCTTTTGAACTAGTTGGATTCAAAAATAACGTTTTTGGTTTTAAAGCTGAGGCATTTTCAGTGAAGTATTAATAAGTTTTTTAATGTTTTTACTCAATTCTCTTCCTATTTTACAATAAAAATCATTCATACATTCTGCTATTTGTACGTTATCTCTTATTTTGTCATTTTTTTTCATTAATAATATATTTTATTACTGTTTCTTTTTTGGTTTTTTTACTGACTTTATTATTTATAAAATTCCACAGTTTCTTAGGTTCATTTATTCTTTTTCCTATTTGTTCTTTATCAAATTTATTTTTTATCTGTTCAATGGTTTTATTTAATTCATTAACAAAATTTTTATACCTTAACCTTAATTCATTATTATTTTTATCTTTCATGAGACTTTTGTACATTTTTTCCTTACTTTTACATAATTTTATTATTTCATTTGTAATCCAACTTTTTCTTCTTTTAAACTGCTTTTGTATTAATATTTTTGAATCACTTATGCAATTTTGAATGTGCTTAATAAATAAATTTTATGCTTCATCAGGATCATTAATACTATATAGAGCCTTCCAATTACAATAACTTGCATTTATCCATAATTTATTAAAATCTATATAGAATAAACTATTTGCTTTGTTATTTGTTAAATCTAAGGGCTTGGTTTTTACTTTCATAAACAGTGTGTAATGATCAGTTATATAATTTTCAATGGTATATGATATTGAGCGAAGACATTTTTTTTAGTTATAGTAGAGAAAAGAACGAAGTAAGTGTGTCTGATCTGTCCTCCCTCTTGTTTACAAGAATGTTAAAAATAAGCGTTTGTTCGTGTTTGCGATGAGATAGGTCAAGTTTTTTTAATATTTATTACTGAATTCCTCACTTCCACACTACCTAAATAGTTATTGAAACGATTACTTATAAGAATATTTAACGGAGACTGTGGCAATTACAAATAATAGTAAATAACAGAGACTCACCCCATTATCACAAACAAATTATATAAGCGGACACGTGTTTCGCCCACTTTTAATGTGGGCATTATCAACGCGAGACTTACTAATGTTTCTTAGTGTATTAGGAAAACCATACAAAAAAGATGGAAACTTGTTTTCTCTTATTAATTCAAATCATATTTCCAATTTCACTTTAACTTTACTTAGATAAATAACTGCTTGAAAAAGATTTATTCGAATTCGAACTTATTAGTAACCAAAAGTGAATTACTCTTCCATTTGGTTGTAGATACATTCTCAAAAACCTCATTACCTCATTTACATTTTATAATACAGAGTACGCACAAAATGATAATATTTAGGGTAATATAAAGTGACGTACCTATTTTACTGAAGGAAATTACTTTCAGAAGAAATGCTCCGAGGTACATGCAAATTAACTAATAAATAGAATTCATGAGTTTTTTAGTACCGCGCGTTGGATTGTTACGGTTTGTTATGTAAAACAGAAATTTATATGCAAGATGTAAAGAGCTATCGTGTTTTGAATAATAGGTTTTTTGTATTTACAAAACACAATGTTTTATTAAACTGTACTTAATACGTACTGTTATAAAACATGTATAATACAGTGACGTATACGTGATGTAAAACCTGCAATTTTTATGAAAGGAACTGCTATTAGATAGCTCTGCCATGCTCGTTCTTTAAAGGAATCTTAAAAACTACAAGTAATATATTACCTGTCTGCACATCATGTTGAATCGGAGGCGGCTATCTAAAGAGAGGAAGTAAGCAATTGCGCCTCCTTAAAATTTTAAAAGAAAATCCTTTTTTCTATCTATTCCATTCCAACGCTTCATCAAAAGTATAACTTGAAACTACAAGACATATATTTGGGAAAGGGGCGGGTTAACAAATAGCGGTGAATTAGTGATTGGAAATGTATGAGTGTTTTTTATGTTTGTTGTTTTTGCATAGTTTTAAGAACAGAATGTTTGCAACTTTTATTTTCATAATATAAATTATCATCAAAAAAATGTTCTTCATATATTGAATGTTTTACACAATTAGAAACTTTTTCTACTCGAATTATTTTTTGAAAATACGTCCGTCTGTCCGATATAAATTCAATTTGTATACACATGGATTTTCTTTATTTATCGTATATTTTTTCAACAACAACAAATGTTAAGTTGTTAAATAAATTGTGGAAACAAATCGGTAAACTTGTCTTTATTTCTATTTTAATTCCATCAAGTAAATTCGAATCAAATATTACTAACACTAACTTATTAATGGACTAATTATTCTTAATATAATATAACACCTACGATCACTCGATCACTTCTGTTTCGTCCCATCACTTTTCATTTTTCGCTTCGTTAGAAAAATAAACTGAAACGATGTTCCGAACTTGAAGCAACTTCTATATAGGAGCTTAACATATTTTATTATGTTCCAGAATGTAAATTATAGAAAAATTTTGCCTTTTTTCTTATACTAACGGAATCCCGGCAACCTGCAATAAGCCTTGACGTTTCTTCACGTATAGTAGGTTGTCTATATATGAAAATATCTTTCAATTAAAAATACTGATCACCATCAGAGTAAATATATTTCAAGAAATCACAATTGCACCCTATTTGTAGTTCTTCTTTTAGTTTTATTCATTTAAATGGATCAAATTAGATTGAAAATATATATATTAGGATAGGACATCCGATAACAAAAGTACATAGTCAGATTACTTTCTATTTCCATTCTGTTGACGCTTCCCATGTAAAACAAAATATTATTAGGAATATATTATTTAATTAAAACAAACGTAAAGCTGATTAACAGATTTCAAAACACCCGTTCTATTCACTGCTTATAACACGTCTTTCTTAATCGAACTCTATTAATTAATTGATGAATAATGAAGGTGTTTCCCAACGCTTCCCTCCGCTCCTCACTGCCGTGGACTTGACGGTCGCGCTACTCTGGTGCCTGCTTGGCGAATTGTTCACTTATAACATCTCTTATCGTAGGTACATGATTTATTTCCAACAATATAAGTATCTATGTATAAGAGGTATCCAATTTTACGCAATAGAAAAAAAGAAACTCATTTCCTTTCGCAATAATTTTACATAGCAAAATACGTTTTCATAATGTAACTAGTTTGAATTTAGAAATAAGTAGATGACTTCATAACACTTACATGTAGGTACGTACATATTTGCTTGCATTTCTGCAGAGGAAATTACAATATATCTACATATATACATTTCTTACATACCTAGTTTCTTCAGTAAATTCCTAGAATACTTTGTATTTATTTAAGTTCAATTATGACTACAAAATTTAACTTATATAATATTATTTATGTATCTATATGATATACAGGGGTTTTCAAGTTGATGCGCTACAAGAAGTGTATTAATTAGTAGAAGGAATTCAATTCTGAAACTTGGGCTCATTTGGTTATTGTTTATGCCGCTTCCAGGGCCGGCGAAAGGCTAGTTTAACGCCCGTGCGAAAGGCAAATTTTCCGCCCCCTCCCCCCTCGATTTGATGAAACACATATTTTTTAAATTTTGTAAGTTTTGCAATAACTGTTATGTGGAATCAATTTACAAAGTTAAAATAAAAATACTCAAAGAAAAACTAATACGTTACTATATTCACTTTCATAATCGTGAATCTTGTGTAAATTAAAATACAAAAGAACAGAAGAAAATTATTTATTAAATATTAAAAAAACTAATAATGACACTTAAAGTTATAAACATCTAAAACATTATATGCGGTGGCGACTGGCGGCGCCTTTCATTCCCCAATAAAATAACAGCGCTTGGGCTTGCTTATCTTCTGACCGACCGGCGCGGCGACGACGCCTTTCTTTGTCAATAAAATAATACCGCCCATCTGTTCACAAATACACAAATAAACTGATTGATATATTATGCACTTAATATTAAATAATTTTACACATTTTCTTGTGCTCTAGTTTATTATTTATATTTTTTTATATTAGACACTTTTAGTTCTTGCCAGTTTTTTATTAACTATCTCTTGATTTGGCGCACCTAGATTTTGGCGCCCGTGCGGGCGCACGGTTCGCACGGGCCTTCCGCCGGCCCTGGCCGCTTCTTTTAAAAATATTTTCAAGTTCGATTTACATCCGGATATAACGGAAGTCGACACCAACTTTGTTATTTTAAATGGAATGGTATATTTTTTACGCTGAATTCGAATAAAACGTGTAATTCTAAGGTAAGTTAGATAACCAACTTGTACATTAATGACGATCGGTTTCTAAGTTAATTTAATTTATTTAAAAAAAAAAATTGTTGAGCCGTCACGGGACGCATGGCAGATGTGAAACATCGAATGAAATAAAATGATGACGGTTTGTTTATTCATTTAACGTTTATTTGAATTAAATACAAAAATTTTAAATTCAAAAATTTATTTCAAGTTGCGACCACTTATTTAATTCTTTTACTCAGTGACCAGTAATTGTAACACTCGATATTACCTCTGACGGTATTAATGTGACAATTGGTCGATGATAACGAAGTATGTTTTTAATTTAAGTAAAACACAGGTTATGTGTACTATAAAACAACAACGCTAAGCTGATTGTGAGTATGAAGAGTATCGCACACTACTCCGCATAGACTGTGTATATATTTATACCATCGTACAGCGTTGTAACGCGTCATCACGGCATGCGTCGCAACACCGTACACACTACTACCCATATATATACAGTAAGACCCCGCTTAACGCGGGGGATACGTTCCATCAGAGTAGAGCGTAATGCGAAACAGCGCTAAATGAAGCTATCGTAACATGTAAATAATGGGGTTAGGGGAAGATGGATAGAAAATTGGTTAGGTATTAAATTTAATAATTGTTTTATTTAATAAAAATAAAACTAAACATTTATTTCTTACAAAATAAAAACAATATAAACGAATATACTTATAAAAACAAATAAAATTCTAAGTCAGTCAGATTATTCAGTCTATTTTGTGTTTGCAATTTTCTGCTTTTTTGTCAAGAAGGCATCTAATGTAGATTGCGTTTTCCTTTTGCGTCCTGTTAGAAGTTGTTTATAAGTGGATAAAGCATCTATAACACCCCGTTTTGCTTTTGAACTCCTGTCAAAATTTGGATCATTTTCAACAAATTGGTCCATAATTTCAGTTATAGTGGTCAAACTCCTTTTTACAAACGCCATCGAAGTTCTTTTTGCTCTTCTTCGAAATCACTACTATCAATATTTTTGCTTTCGTCTTGCTGAGTTAATTCCGAGAGCTTATCATTAGAAAGACTAGCTGCTGTTCCTTGAACTATTTCTTCGACATCTTCCACATTTACCTCATCTAAACCGGTTTGTTTTGCTAATTCCACTATTTAATCCATATTGACACAGTGTCCAATGTCTTCGCTCTTACTTAAATCTGGCCAAAATTTTTCCATGCTCCTTTCAACACAATTTCGGAGAATCCCCGGGTTGAAAAAAAGAGCGCTAAACCGAAACAGCGCTAAACGAAACAGCGTTAAGCGGGGTCTTACTGTATACCATTGTATAGCGTCGCGAACGTCGCGAAAATTGCCATGACAACCCTCGGCTATAGATGTTTCACATCAAAAATCTATACCGCAACCCAAATTATAAAAAATCATAACTTCCACAAAATACGACTTAGACTGTAGAAATTTTTACTAGTAATAGCTGAATATTAGTGCTAACACCTTGACAAAATTGAACTAAATAATTCATACAGGGCGTTCAAAATAAAATTCTAAAGTTTAAAAATTTCAAACACGAATAACTTCGTTTTTCAAATGGCACCTATCAATTTTAATTTTTTCAATCAACTCTCTTTTTATCCTCTTTCGATCTATATAGATACTTCCTATTGTTTTATTTGAAAATTTTCGAGTAATAAGTTATTACTTAAAATAGCCAATTTTAATATTTTTCGCATAAAAAGGTGTGCCTTGGAAAAATAACAACTAACGGCAATTAATGCAAAATGGAGCCAAAAACCACACTTACGATTAATTCTGTTACAAAAAATAATCAAAAACGAAAACTTCAATTGAAGTATTTATTATTTTAAACATTTGTCTCGAACATCTTCCTAACAGAAATTAAGCGATAAAAATTTTTTTACTGTGATTTTGCTTTGATTGTCGTTAGTTGTCAATTATTGCCCAAGGCACACTCTTATTAGGTACACCGAAATTAGTGAAATTATCGATATTCTAAAAATTGTAAATTACTCAAAATTTTTCAAATAAAATAGTAGGGAGTATCTATATGAATCGAAAGAGGATAAAAAAAGGAATCGATTGAAAAAATAAAATATGGTAGGTGCCATTTGAAAAAACGAAGTTATTTGTATTTGAAGTTTTTGAATTTTAGAATTTTATTTTAAACTCCCTGTATAAATCTTTTAGTTCAATTTTGTCGAGGCGTTAGCACTATATTCAGCTATTACTAGAATAAATTTCAACAGTCTGAGTCGTATTTTGTGGAAGTTATGATTTTTTATAATTTGGGTCGGCGTAGCGATTTTTTTTCTATAAATCAAATTAACTCAGAAACCAATCGTCATAGATGTACAAGTTAGTTATCAAACTTACCTTATAATTACACGTTTTATTCGAATTCAGCGTAAAAAATATACCATTCCATTTAAAATAACAAAGTTGCTGTCGACTTCCGGTATAACCGGATGTAATTCGAACTTGAAAATATTTTTAAAAGAAGCGACATAAACAATAACCTAATGAGCCCAAGATTTAAAATTGAATTCCTTCTACCAATTCATATACTTCTAAGAGCCCATCAACTTGAAAAACCCTGTATAACTCACCGTATTGGAGCAAAATTAAGCCTTATTATAATTACCAAACATTTACTTATTAGAATTTTCGTATAAAAAAAATACTTAAAGGATTTAGTTTTCAGTGTACCTACCTAATTCTGTCTTATTAACTTGGGTTGAACATACTAATTATCAACCTATGTAGAAAATTGTAATTAAGCTCTGAACATAAAATATTTCTCTTATTTAGTGACTGTTATTTTCATTAAGTCAACTCGACAATCTATTAAACCGAAATGGTTCGCTATTAAAATGTAGTACATAAGTAAGTAGGTACCTATTTGTCATTAAATAAGTATAAAATGAACTCCGTTAACAATTCACAACGAAATCTCTTCAAATTAACAGTTACAAAGAGCCAGTAGGGTCTTTAGAAGGGAAAACAGGTCATCTAATAATAATCGCGAATAAAACGTTAGAGTTCACAACCTCTTACGTGATTTCGGAAACACCGTTATTAATTGTAATATTTACACACGTAACGTCTTTAGAAATAAACTAATACGGTATTTCTATGTATCCACACGATCGTTATCTACTCTTATGTGAATTCATTGTCTTAAATAGCTGCGAGAAATGTTGGCACATTTAAGCAAGTTTATCAAACGTACATATTTCTTGAACAGCACATTAAAAGTTTATAACCACGACGAACTAATGAATAATTAAGCAGGAAAGTATGTAATATGTCACGGAGCATAAGGAACTGAAGGAAAGCTTTTTATGAATAAATTTTATGATATATTATATTAATTCAATTTATTATACTTAATGTGAAAATTGTTTTTACTTCCTTTTTTTTAATATTAGCATTGTATACACAATATGATTCACAGTCGACACTCACCATTGAAATGTTTTAAAGACCTAAACCGTCAGAAATACGATGACAATTAAATAGGAGCAAAGTTGTCTAGTGAAGTGCCAAACAGTACGTGATCTATAACTGTATGAGTAGAATATTCCTTTTGGTTCGTGAGATATTCTATTTTGTAAATTCCTTGACTTGAAATTTTAGAATTTATGTTCTTATTGTATTTTTCAGTTTCATGTACCGGCATCTTGTAACGCTTCGTCTTTGAAGAGTCATCTTCGACTTCAAAATGTTAATTGAAATTTTTATTTATTTTTAGTATTTAGTAAATCAATACTGATACTGTGTGATACCTGACCAATTGTCGATTTAAAATTTTTAATTTAATTATGGACCCAAAGACGAAATGATGCATAGAAAATTTTATAGCATCGGTGCATGGAGTTGGAAAAACTGCAATAAAAATGTAAACTAAAATATTTCGAATTGAAGTTCTAGGTACCCCACTACTTAGCACTTCTTTAGGCAACTTTGTCTTCATTTAATCGATTTTGAATCAATTCGATAATATAAACAATGTTTTGTAGTAACATTTTGATCATTTCTATCGTATTTGTTACAAAAAAAATATGGCAATACTAAATCAATTGCCTCATATGAACATTTTTAATTGAATTTTGAACATTTATTTATTTCTTCACCACCAGGTACAAAATTATACATAGCCACTTAAAATAAAACAGACTAATGCCTACTGGAGGTAACAAATTACCCGTATGTAGGCCCGGTGTATTAATATAATAATAACAAACTAAACAAAAACTTGTTAGAACTAAATCTAAAATACAAATTTATATTACAATTAATATGTAAAGAAATATTACTGTTTTGAATGCGGAAGAGGCTTTGAATTAATTTATAGAGTATGACATAGAACATAGTTTTAATTTTTTTTCTAACTACAATTTTAGAGTAGTAATTCACTTTGAGATCCAAAGGAAGTTTGTTAAAAAGTAGTATTGCATTGTAAAGATGTCTTTTCTTTCCTCCTTCAAGTTTAACTTTTGGAAGCTGTAGGCTATTATTTCTAGTAATGCTCACGGAATTTTTGTAAAGGTTTTTAAGATGAGGAAGATTAAAAATTAGAGTATTAAATTTATATCATTGAGAGATAGTTAGTGGAGTACTAATATTTGTGGAAATATTTGAAAAAATAGTTTTAAATATGCGTATTTGAAGGGATATAAGAGGTGATAATGCAGAGTAATAGGCACTTCCCTAGCTAATATACCATACTTTGCAATGCTGTTGAATAGACCATGATAAATATGAAGTAGTGATTTTAAATTTTATATTTTTTTAACTTAGCAAAAATGAAAGAAAGGTAAATAAGTTTTTTTCAATCAGATAGTGAATATTTACATCTAAAGAACTTATAATGTCGGACAAAAACAAAAAACAACTCATTGCTTTTTCCATTTATGAAGGGTCAAATGATATAAATAAATCGATTATATACAGTATAACTGTATTTAAGCTACGTAATTATCGAGTGTGGTTAAGATTTTCTATGATTTTATTGTTTCTAAAAATCAAAACTTATTGCAGTTTTGTGGGATTCGCGTTCTTTTTGAAATGTGTAACGTCCTGTTCTACGCCTGTAAACATCTATAACTTGCAACTTCTTCAGTACAGGCCAACAGGAATAGCTTGACCCTTGCAAACTGAACGCCCACCGGTGCGCGATGGACACAGCTGATATTGCAGTGGGGACAGCCCATTTAGTCTTCGTACTTCGATGAAGCACATAGCGTTGTATGTAAACTCGCCCCGTATTATAAGAAAAAAACATTAAATTAGAAACTTCAACGATAGGGACAATTAATAATGATTTTCACCTAATTTTAAATTTTATTTAGTTTATAAAAGATCGTGCAACTTTTAGAAAATACTTTTCATAATTGGTGAGACACTCTTAAAGGAAAGCGGACAAATAAAAGAAACACTTAGGAATACATATTTATTCTATAAATTTAATTAGTCAATGTTTCGTTTATTAGTTTATTATTATTATTATTATTATAAATATTTTAATATCAATAATAGCTGAGCTGAATACCTCGAAATATTTATTTATTTAGTTATTATTTACAGATTGATGTGCGTTTACAACTGTAATTATTTAATTTAATTACTTACTAAAATCAGTATTCTGAGGAAGAAGTGATTGTAGAAATAACAATACTGGGTATTAAATTAACCCCATTCAAATAATATTACATATTTAAAATACAAAATGGTAATTCTGCTTCATTTAAAGTGCATTACCACTTTTCGTGTAAATATTACTAATACCATTAAGACACCCTGGGGTGAGTTTACTTGTACAATACTGGCCCGATTTGAAACACGGTACAAACACCGAGCGGTATAATGCATTTTTTTCCTTCCGAATGCGCTTTCTTTCTATCTTTTGCGCCGTTCGCTCGAAGTCTGAGGGGCCACCTTATTTCTTTTGACCTGTACATTCATAAAATTTTCATGTACCTACTTACATATTTTCACCTCTATCTTTTTAGCTGTCTTCAAATTTTAGTATAAACGTTTCTACTGTAACTGGCATAAATTTTCCAAAAAATATAAACAAAAATGTTACTACAAAACCCTAATTTCAGTTATGCTTACTTGTCTCTAATTTTCATTAAATCGCTTAGAGATGAATCGCATAACATAACATCCACGTTCCACGAAATAGTACCTACGTATTGTAAGTTTGCGTACAAGTCCTTACCCAACTCCATTAATATTAATGAATTGACGTCAAGTTCATCCATCATAAGTAAAAATAAATAATGCAACCATTTACAGTTACCGAAAGTGTTTTTATGCTATTAATTCTTGAAAAATAAAAGTTGCTTTTCGTTTCGAACCTGTATATTTGAATAATAGGATTTAATAAATATCTAATAAATTATGCAGTATCCTATCATCATTTATCATGGCAATGCACATTAATTTAAAGGGTTTATAAAAGGAATACCTCAAGTATTTAATTTATACAAGTATTAACAAAAATATACAAATTATCCATTTTTTTTTCGGGTAAATTAAACAGCCGAAATGAAGGTAAACGTTTATCAATGAGCACAAAAACACACAATTAAACGGTTACAAATTAATTTATTAAATCCACTATAACCTGAAGTTTTGATGTCTAATGATGTGCGCTCCTCCATGATTATTCTATGCACATAATTTATGTTAAGTTCTTTTTTGAACTAAGAACTCAATGCGCACCAACTGGCCAAGATAAAATTTTCGTAAGTTATAGCGATAGCTTTAAATTTACAGCAACTAGAACCAGTTTTTAAATTTATTAATATTAGGTTAACCACCGCAGTTTTAAAATCTATGACCGGAATATCTTTTAAAATACATAAAGTTGGAGAAAATAGTGTGTTTTCATTGAGTAAACTCTTGTTCATGATCATATTTCTCCCGAGCGTGAGCGATATCCTCTTCTAGCCAAATGCGTTCCTTTTTTATCTTCTGCGTCTCATTGAATTTTATAAGTGGAGTGTTTTTCCGCGAATTATTCAAAGTGAATGCAATGGTACAGGAAGGGTCACTTCAAATAATAAACGGACGTGATGTCTCTAACTAAAGATAATCACTATTTATTTAAATACTATATACAAAACTAGGACTACAAAAACACATTGATCGGTACAAAAAATAGTTGGCTCGGTTGGTATATGATGACTGGTCTCCCATTTCTCTTAAAGGTTGCTTGTTATTTACAGAGGGGACATTCTGAAAACTACAAAACATTAAAAACTGGCAAGGATAGCGTGGTCAGTGGTTACTAAGAAGAAAAGGTCATAAAATCAGATTGAAGTATGTTTTAAGAAGAAATCGGAGTGTTCTTAAATGACAAGGTTTGATAAATTTATGAAGAATACATTCAAAAATGCAATTGCCACAAATTATACATATTTATAATTTAAATAGTTATCTTCTGAACACGGAGTTTTAATTAATTTTGGAAAAATATCTGTAGGTGTTAGCTTACACCCCTCCGATGGCTCTGACTTTGAAATAGGTATGCCATTAGTGGAGTCATTCGTAGCAAATAATCTTCACACACACGCACACACTTATTACTGAAAGCAAAACATGATGAACGAATTTGCGCGCCTAGTATGTATTTTACATATACCATATATGTACGTTGTATGCTCAGAAGAACCCCAAGAATGTCATATTTCAATATTGAAATTGCCAAAGGGTTGTAAGCCAATGTAAATAAGAACATTAAAATTTTGGTCAGTGATTTATTGAAAGCACCAAATGTCAATCACGATTTCAAAATGATTAGTTCTCATCAGCACGCTACAGAAATATTACTGTTAAGATAGTTCCTAGAGAGGTGCCAGCTCGGTTGATGTATACAGTTACAGGTCAACAGAAATAAGGTGGCCCCTCAGACTTCGAGCGAACGGCGCAAAAGATAGAAAGAAAGCGCATTCGGAAGGAAAAATATGCATTTTACCGCTCGGTGTTTCTACCGTGCTTCAAATCGGGCCCATATTGTACAAGTAAACTCACCCCAGGGTGTCTTAATAGTATTAGTAATATTTACACGAAAAGTGGTAATGCACTTTAAATCAAGCAGAATTCCCTTTTTGTATTTTAAATATGTAATATTGTTTGAATGGGGTTAATTTAATACCTAGTATTGTTATTTCTACAATCACTTCTTCCTCAGAATACTGATTTTAGTAAGTAATTAAATTAAATAATTACAGTTGTAAACGCACTTCAATCTGTAAATAATAAATAAATATTTCGAGGTATTCAGCTCAGCTATTATCGATATTAAAATATTTATAATTATAATAATAATAATAAACTAATAAACGAAACATTGACTAATTAAGTTTATAGAATAAATATGTATTCCTAAGTGTTTCTTTTATTTGTCCGCTTTCCTTTAAGAGTGTCTCACCAATTATGAAAAGTATTTGCTAAAAGTTGCACGACCTTTTATAAACCAAATAAAATTTAAAATTAGGTGAAAATCGTTATTAATTGTCCATATCGTTGAAGTTTCTGATTTATTGTTTTTTTCTTATAATACCAGACCAGCATCAATTTTGACTATAATATTAATAATGCATTCCTTAATAAAGTGATTAAAATAAAGGACCTGGGGATAATCTACAACAGTTCTTTCAATTTTTGCAATCACATAGAAGCGGTTACATCCAAGGCTTATTCGAGGCTGGGATTCATAAAGTTTATAACAAAACCTCTCAAAAACACTGCGTCCATATTACATCTTTACAAGACATTCGTACTACCAATTTTAACGTTTGCATCAATAATTTGGTCGCCTGTTTACTCGTGTTATCAATATCAATTAGAAAAAGTCCAGCATAGATTTTTGAGATATCTCGCACTTCTCTCAGGAAAACCAATTCATCCGCATTCACATGACTACTCTGTGATTGCGGGTGCCTTCAAAATTCCGACAATTAGCTCCCTCCATGAAGCCAGTGACTTAACTTATGTGCATAGATGTCTCGTTCAGAGGTATTTTAATATTAATAATGAATTGCTGTTCAACTTCAGAAGCATACCCTACAGCAATAGGACTGAAAATGAAACTTCTCAAGTCAAATGCATCTCCAATGAAGTTCTGCACTCCTCCGTGCACAGAATGAGATACACATGGAATAAGATGAATAAGGACTTACGCAAGATTGAAGACTACAAGATGTTTAGAGACAAGATTAGTGCAGTTTACATTTTACAGTAATTTTGGGTGCAATTCTTGAACAAAGTGTATATAATTAAAATTGATTCTGAAATGACAATCATAAAAATAAAAAAACAAAACAAAACAATAAATTTATATTACATTAAGATGTAAATACTTAAACGAATAACTGCCAGGTCATTTAAAAATTTATAATTAATGTTGATTTATTTCTTTCGTTTATTGTAAATAATTATTATACAATAATTATTAATTGTAATGGGTCAAATAAAAGGACCCGTCAATTTAATTAAATAAATAAAATAAATACGGGGTGAGTTTACATACAACGCTATGTGCTTCATCGAAGTACCAAGACTAAATGGACTGTCCCCACTACAATATCAGCTGTGTCCATCGCGCACCTGTGGGCGTTCAGATTGCAAGGGCCAAGCTATTTCTGTTGGCCTGTACCTTCGAGGGTAGTAGGATTAAATTTGTAGTACGTCTGTTAAGTGTAGTTTCTCTTCTAAGACATCAAACGTGAATAAAATAAATTAAATATTCATGACAGATTATGTTGTTATGTATTTAATTTAAGCGTTGCGTTAAAATTTCTATGTTTTATTGGGGTGGCATCTCATCCTATCAGATACTGGTATTTCTCCCATGTACTTCTCGAGAAAGTTTATATTTAATTTTATTCTTAAAAATTGAAAGTACCTACCTAATCGTAACTGTAACTATTCCTTACAGACACAAAAACATAAATGCACGGTTATTTTAAAAAATGGGTGGCAACACTCCCAAATTTACCCTAACAACAAATACTGGATGGCGACATACTGTTTCTTACTTGATAATATATTTCCAGATAATTATTTACTCTTGTGTCTTAATATCTTAACTTGTTTAACTAACGTACCGATTTTCTTTGTTATAGCAGTACGAAATTTGGTTGGTGAACCAGACTACCATCGGGTAAAGTTACAATGGGAATGGGATGCCACGGACACATCAAAAAGTGGCTTCCAAATTCGTTACTGCGAACTGCAAGTGTGGGGTACTCAGCGATGCAGAAGTAAATTGATTGAACCAAAAAGTGAAAAGAAACCAAGGAGAATGTCTGATGATGAAGAAGATAATACGCAAATGTATTCGGCCGACATCGAGGGCCTACGTATGGCCACTACGTATTCTTTTCAAATAAAAACGAAACAGAATGATCTGACATCACGCGAAGAGAGAGCGAATAACGGTGATAAAAGCCAAAATATGATCGTGATACCAACCAAAGGATGTAAGTAAAATACTGTTGTATGTAACCGACTAACAAAAAGCAATTTAATTGTAGTAATCACGGAAAAGTTTTTAAAATTATTGCTAAGTTCTTTTGGTTTAGTTTAGTTTAGGACCAAACACCTTTTCACATTTGGGCTTTGAACTTAATTAGTTTTCGATATAATTAGAAATTAGTAGTCGAAGTCGAATTTTAAAATGTAATTGGGACATTAACGACCAAAGCACTTTAGCCCTCCCTTAAGTACTAAGGACTTAATGAGGAACTCTGCATCTAGTATTACTTGCCAATATTCTGTTATAATACTTTTCAAACGTTACCAGACTCAAATCTAAAACGAAAACCATCACAACAAGAAGGGAACTTCTAACTTATTGATTAACTATAATATAATTTTTGGTACCTATACATTTTAGATTTACATCCTTATAAATCAATAAAGTTTTCAATACAATGTGTTTATAATTAACTAATTTTTGTGGTTTTAAAAATTTTTTATAAATTTAATATACAATTTCTTGAACACTGTATAAACGTTGAAAAGAACATGTTGAACTAAAAAACACTAAAATATCTTTTATTTTTAGGGTTGGCAAATATTTTATAAAGAATTTATTTTGTACTGAAAATTTCACAAATCGTGCAAAAATAAACTTATACAACAGGATGTACTTACTTAGTTAAACTCGTAGTCAGTTAATTTTCGTTCTGTAACAGTCACCGGTCGAATAATAGTTTTATAAGTAAATGCTTACGGCACAAGCAGTGATGTATACCAGAACAAGAGCAAGCAGAAACAAGGAAAGCACTCATAAAATGAATCTTTTTGTCGAATTGTGGCACTGTAATGAGCCGTTTTTACATAACTGGATCATTCCACAGCAATTTAAAGCGACTTACACGCCTCTCGTTCGAATTTCATGCTTGTATTCGCACTCCACTGAAACTAATTGAAATTCAGACAAAAAAACTTCAAGAGATTGTTTAAATCACTGAAGTACAGAATCTCAGATAATAGAAAAATAAATTTGTGTGATAGAAACTAAAGCTATTTTTAATAGAAGTTGTTGCAAAAAGAAGACATTACATAGTGATATTATAGATCTTCTTTGCCAAAATTAAAAGAAAGTGAATACGGTTAAGAAACATTTTACTGTCTGTAAAATACTGTTTCATTTGGTAAAGGATTTCTCAAGAATATAAAATAATAATATAAAAAGTCCAATTTAAATATTTTAAAGCAAAATAATCGAGAGAACATATTGTTTTTGCAAATTAAAAATAAAACTGAAGAAATCAGCGTTGAAGATCCTACGACGATAACGTGAAGTTTCTGAAGGATTTGTTCCTGCTTCGTCACCTGCCTACCTGAAATAAAATACGTAGGTACCTCGAAATTACTACTGAGATAAATTATTTATGTAAGTGTTAAATTACTTTGATCAATCTTTCTTCACATTTATTCCAGGCTTAAGACTCACAAAATCAAAAAGTAAACTTTGTTCACATCCACCATTTCATACCAAGACCTACCATAACGTATTCTAATCTTTTGGTGGTGCATAACACTTTTTGGTGGTGCATGTTTAGTTCAATATGTATATCAGTTAACAATAATGAAATTGCTAACCTTTTATCAGCCCCGGATCTTCAATTTTTTTAGGTGGGACAAAAACTGAAAAATGCCGCCCCAGCCCACTTATATTAATTTTTACCATTATCATCTATATAATTTCAGCTATCAGATGTCCACTAATTAATTGACATTTGGACGTAGCCTACATAGGCCTTCCGGAAATAATGCATCCATTGCTGTTTTTTCTGCACGGAAAAAAGAAAGTAAAACTAATGAATCGCGGCTCCTCCTAAAAATGGAAAAAAATAATTTTCTTTCTGTAAATTGGTTTTATTTTAGTCTAAATATCAATAAAACGATGGGGAAAGTGATATTTTTAATGATTTATTAATAAGTCACCTTTTTTAGTAGTTTTTGCAATTTTTATTAATAAACCATTAAAAATATCACTTTCTCCTAAAATAAAGCCATTTATTGCCAAAAAAGGGTTTTGACTGTATTTTTAGGAGGAGCCGCGATTCTATAGTTTTACCAAGAAGAAAACAGGAACTTTCATAGTTTGAAATAGTAACGTGGCGCTTCACGGCTTCAAACGCAAAAGTGAAAAATTACAGTTTTAAATAGTAAAGTTGACAAATTCTGTAAATCTGAGAGTTTCAACTCTAAAGCTTACATTTTTAAACTATAAGTAAGTAAATTTGTGGCCATGAAATTTCTGTATTTGTACGTATTACTTATTCCGTGAGCACAGTTAAGTAAATGATGAGTTGTCCATTCGTCTGTAAAGTGTGAATTTGGCCGCCCTCTGAATTTGCCGCCCGGGGCATAGGCCCCGGCTTGCCCCCCCCCCCTAGATCCGGGGCTGCTTTTTATATTAATCCGTGCCTTATCGGTATATTACAAGTAGGTATTATTGCTAACGCAGACTGTCTGCGAGCTGGACAGATTCATAAGTTTTCTTTATCTCAATTGTTACTTTATTAAATCAGTTACTCATAGATTAGGCAGGTTTATAGATGAATCACTCGAGCATTCGAGTTTCAGCGCCATCTATTACGTGGGCACTCAACTATTTGCAATGAATAATAAACATATTTTTTTTTTGTAATATTTTCATATGAAAAAGTTATAATGTAACATGTAATAACCCTTTAACAAAAAGAGAATTTTTGTTTTCTTTAAGAATATGGGTTAAAACATGTCAAATTATAACTTCAGTAACAGAATGCGAGGGAGTAACAACAAAAATAAAAATAAAAAACTAAATTAAGATTATTTATTACTATATGGAACAAATACAGTTGTACAAATTACGATTATAAATAAGAAAATGAATAGAAATTACAAATTTACATACAAGTGTAACAACTACAGAAATAAATAACTGGTGTTTCACGTTTTACGTTATCCTTTACTTCAGGTTAAAGTTGTTTTGGTGATATGCAATGTTTTATAAATTAAAGGTCAATACGTCCGAAAATATAAAACAAACCTTTTTTGAGACCTGCCTATGCTATTGATGAATAAATATACTGTAATTATTTTCTATGTGATATTTTTATAAAACCAATCGTATATATAGTAAGAAAACACTTAGGTACCGAAAGTAGTCGGCAAGGAACTGTTTCTTTATATTAATTTGTGTCTGTATGCCTTTTCCATTTTTGTATTCTTTCCTTTTTTTTCTCGAATGATAATGAGTATCAGGTTTTCACATATTTTCACGTTTTTAAATCGAAATAATATTTGCCGGCACCCGGCACACTTGCAATTATATTTACATTCGTACGGATTTCCCCTTTAGCCTTTAACACATTGTTTTAACAGCATTCTTTGTTAGGCAACCCACTCTACAACCTTTAAATCGCCATCTATTACGTGGGCACTCAACTATTTCACAAAATGACATACTGAACACCCGATGCAGTTACTAAAACAACATCAAAACGCTCGGACGTGAATTAACACGATCAATAATTAAGTTTATATAGTAGCGATTTAAATAGTAACTCATGAACACACATTTTTACATAAATACCCGTTGAAACCACTTGGAGAACAAATAGTTAAAATTATAGAAGTTTTAAGTCAATTATATAAAAACACCGATAATATTAAATGTGTTTCTCTGTTACGCGAAATTACATATTTACAAAAACAAAACGAACAATTAAAGGAACAATTAATTAAGATCCATCCTTACATCTTTTTGACACAAGAAAGACGAAACAAACGAGCACTAATAAACGCTTTAGTATCAATTTTCAAATTTGTATCAGGTACATTAGACGCTGACGACGGCGCACGATACGATGCTACTCTCAGAAGATTAGAAACAAACCAGGAAAACCTAATTAAACATTTTAATAGACAAGTATCAATAAATAGAATAATAATTAAGGAATTCAATAAGACAATTAACAGCATTACAGCAAATTTCGAAACGATAGAACAATCGATAAATAAAGTTAGAGAAAGAGAGTGTGCAAACAAGCATTTTTACCGTAGAAATTTTAATCAATCAATTAAAATCAATAATATCAGATTTGCAAACCTCAGTGAGCTTTGCAACATTAAATTCCTTACATCCAAGCTTAATAACAGAAGGACAATAAAAGATATGAGACAAACGTTACGCAAATTTCATAATGAAGACTCGTATTATAGTTATAATAATGTCTTATTTTTAAGAACAATCCAAGTAGAATTCTATACAACCATAGATCATATGCATTTTTGTTATCTACATGTACCAATTTTAGACGAAATTAATTTTAACTTGTATCACTTGTATTCAATACCAACAAATCAAAACACGACAATTATACCACCTACATTGTATGTAACACCGTCAGACAATAACATTTATTATTTAAAGAAAAATTGTAAACGTCTGGAGCAAGAATATTATTGTCCAACCGAAATTTTAGAAAAGAACTATCAACAAGATAATTGTACTAAAAATTTACTCCAAATTAAAAATCATGCAAGCACGTTCCTGACCATGTCACCGACTAACTTGTGGAAGTGTTAAGTGACGCAAAATATATTTTAATTTTACTAAACGAAACTTTAATTCATACAAAATGTCAAGCCGAGGAGGTTCATAAATTAAGGGGCACATTTTTGGTTATCCTACCAAATTCTTGCTCATTCGTAGGCAAAAACTTCAAATATATTAATATCGAGGATGTCACGTTAGAAACTCCAGCAAAGGCAGTATCGCCCTATATAACTCATCTTCGTCCCTTAATAACCGGCATTATTCAATTATTACCATAGCGAAAGGGCAGGTAACGAAACAGGAAAAGAAAGGTCGATTTAGGTAAATTTTTATGAGATGGCGAAGCAGAAATTGTGATAGGAGGCGAAACATTGAACAGTTTTGACGCCCCCGTAATCTACCATGGGAATTTCATCAAGAATACGCTGTTAAAATCCGAAAATACAGTTTCTGCAGATGACAGCCGTGATAGCCTCAATCAACTTTAAAAAAAAGGATTTGATTGTGTCTACTTTTTATTGGATATGTTTATTATGCTAGTTTTTGCCTTCATCCCATTAAATAAAATACTGAAGGTATGCCGGCGAAATAAATGCTCACAATCAGAAGCAATTTTGTCTGTAGATCTGGTATATTTTCTTAAATTATATTCTCGCTTGCTCCATTATGCTTCCGGTCTCCTAAAATAGTACTCATTTTTTATTCATCTGGTATTCTAAAGATATACTGAATAGTTTAAATTTGTAAACATTTAAACGTAAACTAAATTAATAAAAAGAGTTTAGATTTTAGCCAGTAATTTATTGAATCTACCAAATATGCTTCACAATATTAGGATTAGGTACTAGTTTTCATCACTATTAATCCGTTTTGTCAGGCCCTGGGATATTAGCAAGATACACCTCATATGTGAAATTTTAAAAAGAAAGCCAATTAGCTACTCATATACATAAAATGTGGGAAAATTATCATAAAAAAAGTCCCATTAATTGGTCAGCAATATATATTTTTTATATTTATTGTTATTAATGAAGTTGACCAATTATATTACCAGCAATTATCCATCGAATTTTTTATTTATTAAAAATTGGGTGCTAACATCCTACAGTGGCTTTCAAAAACTTAACAACAATAAATATTTTCTTTCTCTTACCAACAAATGACCTTCTATAACCATTTTCTGACAGTTCACATAATAATATTACGATAATATAATTGGTTTGTTTAAATTCCACCTATGAGGTGTTAACATCCCGAAGCCGTTTTGTTACGAAATTCAACGATAGGATATTGGAGAACCATAAATAAAAAATTAACAGTAATTCCAAATTGTCTAAACCCATTTAGGTATTACTTTAACAAGTTTTCGGCCGCATTCAAAATTAATAATTACGCAATTTTTCACAAAATTGCAATTGAAAAGGGAAGCAAAACGTATACAAGTTTGCCTTATCGAAACTAACAATAAGGTAATATAACTTAACATTCAAAATCTCTTGATTATATTCCTACCTATAATTAATTAATAATAAAGTAATTATATCCAATATTGTTCAGCAACGTTTGTGAAATTCTATCTTTTGTAACTATAAGCGTCAAGAGTATGAAAATTTATAATAACAGCTCTAAATTTTGCACCTTGTTCTTGAGTTACTCTAGGTACCTGTTTATCAGGCGTAGGTGTTCCTTAGTTCCTTAGTATTCTATTATTGTGTGATAATCAACACATCGAATCTGTAGTTTTAGAGGCACTCGTCATCATAACTATACAATTTATACTTTAAAGCGATTGGTTTTATGTTTTATAGTAAATAATTTGTACATTGGAAAAATGCGTTTTCTAGTAATATTAGTGTGAGGGTGGACAATAAATTAATTTGGCACCTAAATGAAAATATATTCAAATATTTATCCTAAAATTCAAATATTTCAATATTAAGTATGTTTGATATTTTATGACTCACCCACATCACATTAGGAATTATACTACTCTGAATTTGCTTTATTTTAATAAGAACGTTTAATTGGTTTTGTCCATAAATATCTCAAAACCACAAGATGTGGATTGCAATTATCATCTTATTAGATCTTATCAGAGCACCATTGGCAATATCCACAGACAGACACTGTAGTGTAGTCATCTAGTGGATACAAGCATTGTTGATTCGTTTCATTAGTTAAAGTAAATGCCTTTAGTCACGTGTTATTTAAAAAATAAATACTTAATTGTCATTAATAATTATTGTTTCATAATAAGTTCTGGAAATCGCATTTAGAAAATTTTTCAAAAGAATAACACAATATAAGCCACACTGGGCAAATGCAGCTTTTATGCTGTTTAGGATCAGTAAAGGCACTAGCCCTTATTTTAATATTTTTTCAAATTATCAAGGATATCAGCATTTCATACATATACGGTCAGTCTTTAAATATACTTAGAATATTCGAATATATTCAGATATTTGTTTTATTGAATATCGTATAATATTTACTTAAACATTTACAAAACTGGAAATAAGAGGTAATTTGGACATTCAAATCAAATTATAAATAAAAATTTTAACACCTATCTCCAAAATATGAAAAAATCGACCTACTAAAAACAGCACATACATAATAACAGTTTAGTACGTATAATGAAGTACAAACCAAAGCAAAAACTATAGAATTATTGACCAACATTTTATTAAAAAAGTCCTATTTATTGTGACGGAAGCTCGACAATGGAGTCCTTAAAAGAATTTGGGAAAGTCCGGACATGACCAAGAAGCGACGACAGGTTGTATTGTCCAAAAAAGAAGACGAAAGAAGTAATAAAAGAGCTGCATGCTGGGACTGGAGGTGGACATTTTGGGGTGAAGAAGAAATTAGAGAAACTACGTGAACGGTATTACTGGGTGAACGCTAGATTGGATGTGGAAGACTGGTGTAGAAAATGCGAAGTATGTGTTTCTAACAAAGGTCCGAGAACCAGGACACGAGAAAAGATGCATCAGTATAACGTTGGAGCACCATTCGAAAGAATAGCCATGGATATGCTGGTCCCTTTCCACGAACTGAAGTTGGTAACCGCTACATCCTCGTTGTGATGGATTACTTCAGCAAGTGGCCTGAAGCCTATGCAATCCCTAACCAGGATACCACCACCGTGGCGGAGGCTATAATAAGCAAGTGGATCAGCCGATATGGAGATTCACACTGACCAGGGCCGAAATTTTGAATCAGAAACATTCCAACGAGTGTGTGAATTGATGGGAATAAGGAAAACTAGAACGACTCCGCTGCATCCTCGGTCTGATGGCATGGTAGAGCGATTTAATGCGACTATAGAAAGCAACCTGAGGATGTTCGTAAACGATCATCAGACCGGCTGAGATCGCCATATTCCCGTATTCCTTCTGGCCTATAGGACAACCATACACGAGACTACCGGACAGACCCCTTCCTGTGTGTTATTCGGAAAAGAACTGAGACTACCTGCTGATATGATGTTTGGTCGACCTGATGATTCTTCGCTGTTCACGGACGATTATGTGTCTAAACTACGCGAGCGGTTAAACACCATCCATAAAGCCGTCAAAACAAGAATAAAATTCGAAAGTGACCGAATGAAGACCCGCTACGATCAGCGAGCGAATTCCACTAGATTCAGGAAGGGCGATCGTGTATGGCTCTATAACCCAGTTCGCAAGAAAGGAAGGTGCCCGTACAAAGTGATTACAGCGTTACACAGTTGGAAAGTTTTTGACAGAAGAGTGACAGATATAAGTGAGAAGTGAAGAAGAAGCGATTAAGAAGCGAAATAGTTATTAAATTGTTGTTATTTTGTGATCGAGGTAATTAATAAAAGTGTTGGAAAATACGTGATATTAAAAGTACGTAATCTTATATTTTACTCAATTCCTTTGCAAAAAACAAAATTTTGGTGAAACTTTCCACAGTGTTTGTTTTGTTTTGTACTTCGTTCAATATGATTTACGATTTTTACACAAAACAAAGTGTTAAATTTAATACGTGTAAGGAAGCTCGTTGTTAACATCGATCCACTAGAGCTTCTGAAATTTTACTATTACCTTCGTTCACTCTTTTCTCATTAAAAGAGCCCTAAGCCCAAACCCAAAAAATTTAAATATACTTGATATATATATTTATATATATATATCCATATTGTTCCATTGAAATAAGGTTAAAATGTGTTTTTGTAAATTCAGAAGAAACAAATCATTCAAAACCTAAATTTGCTTAAGTCCAGACCTGTAGTTTCAGCCACCTATTTGAGATAAAGAAATCCCTGCTGTGCGAGTGCTATAAAAAGTTGTAAAGTTACAAAAGGTACTTAAATAGTCGAGTCTACTATATTTCTGAGCTTAGTATACGTAGTTTTAAGAATTATCGGCAAAGGTACTTGTAAATGTAAATAATTTTCATTAGACAGTATACATTACAAGTATGCATGCAATATTTACATTTGCGACACCTGTTTTAATGTCTAGGATTCAACCAGTTCTTTATTGTAATTCAAATTTGAAGAGATACAGTAGCTGGAATTTACCCACTTGATCCAGAAAACTTTAGGGACTGTTTTGAAAACATGTGGTTAGATAACACCAATGTCTATCAGACCGAAACAGACACTCTCTCAGTTACTGAGCATGTAACTAACCACGATTTGTCCATATTTGTTAGTGCATCCATTGACACTACAGATGCTATTTTATCTATTCCTAGTAAATAGACAATTTTAACTCGTTCATTATTCCGGTACCATTTACTAACACTCCTCTTACTGATATTGTCAATTTGCGTGCCATACCTGCAAAATCTGTCAGTTCTAGGCATTTAGGCGATCGAATGAAAAATACTCTCAGATTTTATCTAGGAGTCCGATAAAACAGCAATTAGAAGAGAAATAAAAAGAACAGGTAGAGAAAAATAAAAAAGAAAAGTCTAAAAAAAGTACAAAAACGAAAAATGAAAACTGAAAAACCATTAACCAAAAATAAAACACTTAAAACCTGTCAGAAATTTGAAAAACTGAAGGTGAAATTGGTGACTATTTTTTATATATTTTGACAAAAATTTCAAATCTCCACCAACAGCAAACTGAATTATGTGCTTTTTATGTCGTAACTGGTCACATGAAAAATGTACAGACGGCGAATCTAGTAAAGGATATATTTGTGATCTGTGCCGGCAAACTAAATAGGGAATTAAGTAACTAAAAATTTGGGTGCTATTTAATTTACCTAGTTCTTAATAACCTCACATTGTTCCTATTTCCCCCGTAACCCTATCTCAATTACCCCAAAGGGTGTTGGGTATTTTTATTTTTATTTTTTCTTAGATATTGTAAAGTTTTCTTTACATAAGTATTTTAATTTGTTTAACTAATAGGTAAGATACTAAAGTTTATTTTTCAATAAAAGTTAATTACATTTCGGATGTTTATTGTGTATTTTTATGCCTTTGAAGATAGGTGTTCCCAGTTACCCCATTTTCCCCTACTTAAAAAGGCCTCAAGCAGCTTTAAAAGGCTTTAAACACAATACCTAAAATGTTTGAAGCCCTTTTTTGAAATATGTACACTATAAGCTGTCTCATTCGTTTACCAAACTCCCAATTGCTTGTTTGGAAAAGTCCTTTAAATACAGTACTACTAATAGTATGCCGTCAAAGAACTGGAACTTCACCAACTTTTGATGTGAAACATCTATAGCCGCGGATAAATCCGATTGTTGGCGTGGCGAGCGTGGCGAACGTGACGAGCGTGGCGATTGTATTCCCACTCGATTCGACGGTGTCGTTTACTATAGTAAACTAGAAGATGGAAGTGAATTAATTATAATTGTTGTGTACATTTCACCTAATAGAAAAATGAATACTATTTCATTTTTACATGAGAAATTATTTCCGTACAGTCACAGAGGTTCAATAATTTTTAAAATCAATAAAAATAAACTACTATTGATTTTAGCTGGAGATTTAAATGTAAATTTTGTAAAAGATGAATAAATGGCATTAATAACGTTCCTCTAAAAAGAATTTCAATTGCAAATTAACAACAATCCAAGAGAACCTACTACCAGATATGCAACAACAATAGTAGCTGTATTTATTACATGTCTTGACACTGTTATGTTATTTAGTTTTATTATCAAACAATAATAAATGTTCTTAGTACCACTACAAACGTGCATCTAAATCCATGTAATAAGATAATTAACTTGATTATGAAAGTTTGATCGAAACTATTTCGGAATAAGTACAACCGTAGCGATGGACTTTATGCCCTCGCTACGTTCCCAAAGGATGCTAATTGTGTTTTCACCGAAGGAAAAATCTCAGATCACGGCCCTCAAGTCCGTTATTCTTATAACACCGGTCGTGAAAGCCTATGACTACAATGAAATTCATAACTATTTCGTTTTAAATAATCGGTCGAATCATCAATAAGTTTGATTTTGCTTTGAGTCGTACAATTTCCTTTGTTTCTACTGTATTTGCTTATCCTAAAGATTTTTTTTGTTTTCAGTTTCCGCTAGAGCAACTCAGTGCCTTCCGCACGCCAGTGAGATCGAAGTATCTACAGGACCGTACTTTGGAGGGCGTATCGCCGTTGAAGCTGCGGATGGAGAAAGGTGTGCTCTGGACGGTAAACCTAACAGCCCCAGAGAAGTCTATACCCTAAGGTGACTATCTAATTATATAAATTATAGAGTAGACAAGCAGGATATCAGATAGTGGTTGTTTTATCGTAAAATCGTTTACGCCCATTTGCATAGTTAATAATGCAATGCAACAATATCTGATGAACGTAAGCATCCTGTCGTAACCATCTGATCAAATCAATATTTCACGCACTTGCTTTTTTCATTGGTGTACGCATTCTTTTTTAGGAAATTAATGAAACCGTTAACAAAATAAGTAACAAAAGCATTTACGGTAATTTTGATTAACTGTGCGTTAAAAGCGATGAAACGGATTATATAACCTTGAAATCAATTTCTAAGATATCTATCTCTTATTTTAGAAAGGAGAAATACAAATGTTTCAACTGAAACTTTAATTAAAAACACTTCGATTGTTTCAACCAGAGAGCCAAGAAAATCAAATCAAGTGTTTTCAAGATCATGAAATTTTATCAAGAATCTCGAGGAAATTTATTTGTTATTCTATAAATACCTATCTACTTAAAATGATACTCTAAACGTCGATACTTTTTAAACAAATAATCATATTTCTGGAATCTAGAGAAGTATTGCATTAAATCCTAAAACATTCTTCAACCACTTATTTCTACCAAAATAATACCTTTTGTGAAAGTAAGAGGTATGATGTGGCAGTTTGACGTTTCGTCTTCCCTGCACTTAAATTCTATTTTAGTCCTTCATTTGTATAAGGTAACTCCAGGAGATGCCACCTTGGGTGAGATGTACCACCGGCAGGGTACTTCGATTAAAGTCGTTTTTGGGCTGTTATATAGTATAAGAATGCATAATATAGGAGTATAGACAAACGTTTGTCCGCCTATTAGTTTGTTTGAAAAAATTATCCTAATAACTAGAAAATCTAGACATCAGACAATGCGTAGCATTTATTTTAAGTTATTCGTAGATAAATAGCGAAAATTACGTTGTTCTATTTAAATAATGAGTAAGATTATGCTTTTTATGTTTCCGAGGACTATGCAAACTGATAGACAATTTAAATTTAGGATGGTATCTATCCCATGCGATTGGAAGAAATGTCAAATAATGGTTAAGAAAGATGCCTAAAGTGTTTAATTCTGCTGATTTAGGAAACGAACTCAAATTACTCAATAGAAAATATTTTTTAAAAAGCAGAATGGGACCAGATAAAACCTTACAGCATGGTGGTTTCTTTAGAATATCAAACGGGGCGAAATGGCTTTTATTTTAGCTAGAAAACTAAACATTCACGATAGATTACCTATACATACCTACATACATATATTCCATGTTTACTATTAATTTTGCGTTGGAATTTTTGTTAATGTGGCATCATTTCTATGTTTTATTGGTGTGACATCTCAACTTACTACATACTGATATTTCTCCCATATAGCTTCGTAAAAAGATTATTTCAGTTCTTTTACAGATTTTAATAATGACCACCTAATTTTCTAGGAAAAGTTAGGGTTTGATTTTATCTTAAAAATACAAGATAATCTTAACAGAAATTATAAATCTAATATATAAAATTCTGGTGTCAGAAGGATTGTCCACGGTCCGTTCCGAGTTCGGATGACGGACAGTCTCATCCGATTTCAGAAGTTCGTGACGGAAGTTATATGTCCATTGCGTTCGTTTGTCGGGCGTTTCGGGCGATCAGTCGTCATTGGGGAACGTAGAAAGTTCATAAAAATTTGCATCGTGCCCTGTCTTCGGTTGAGACGGCGACTTCTTGCAAATGTCAAAAATTCTTCGAACTCTGGTTCCAAAAAGCACAAATCTCCTTCCAGGCATTCTGCCTTTCAATCGTACTTTTGTAGTTTGCCAAAGTTTTATCTCACAAACAGGGCCTATTTTCCACTAATTCTATTAGTGTGTACGTATATATCGTATTGAAATGCCATTTTCAAAACGACACGCAAATAAACTTAAAATAGTTCACAGTCACCTCAGTTCCCAACAGAACAGTGATCGGATCTCGGATCGAATATTGGGCACTAGTGATGGGCGGGTAATACAGTAACGAATACTTTATATCCGTTACTTCCAAATACCCGAAGTAACGATTACTCGTTTTCAAAACTAATCGTTACTCGGTACCGACTCGCTTCTTACGTATCTGCGTACGTGCTAATTCGTATAACGTATATCGTATATGTATCGTAAATCGTATCTCGTATCTCGTACTATGTTTCTGTTATTGGTATCGTACGAACGCCAACGACTTCGAATAGGAGCGAAAGTACTGAGGTAGAAATCTCAGCGCTCTCTGTTATTCAACTTACCTATTACTCTTTCTCAAGTCTGCTTACGTATCTGTCGTATCTGTTATTATTCAGTACAGGTCGCTTTTCAAATTCGGTAGTATAAAAGTCTGTATTCGATACATATATACATTAGTGAAAGTGTATATATATATATATAACCGCATCATTACCGGTTCCAGCTGATGTTAATACCTACCTATTGCCGGCTATCGTTAATGATTACTAAGTACCGAATACAACGTAACGAATACCAGATCCGAAAGTAACGATTACATACGAGTACTGAAAAGTAACGACAATTCCCATCACTATTGGGCACTCGTGGACAAGTCCAGACTTGCTTCGCTTTGTTTTTTGTTCGGTCCGATATTTCAAACGGAACCGAGGTAGCGAGATATCCGAGGCCGCAGAATTATCGGAGTCCGGTTTGACGGATGACGGATGACGGACGTCGTGTGGACAACCGCTGATAAAATCTTTCGGACTACTATTTCGGACCGTCATATCGGATATCGGAATCGGACGTAGTGGACAACCCTTGTCACGGTGTTTGTAATTGAACTCCGAAATGGCTCGACCGATTTTCGTGAAATTTTGTGTGCATATCGGTTAGGTCTTTGAATCGGACAACATCTATTTTTCATCCCCCTAAATGTTAAGGGTGGTCCACCCCTAAACCTTTTTTTTATTTTTTAGACAAAATTTTTTTTTTTTTATTTTTTTATGATACAGCATACAAAAACACATACAACCCTTACTTTTCATCCCTCTACGATTAACCCCCATTTCTTAATAGCGATATTAGTACTGTAATAATCTTCAACTCTCAGTGGTCGATAACTGATCAATTATTATCAATCGATTAGTGATCCCCGCCAGGCGTCTACTGATGTCACTACTCACCCAGCTAACAGCACGGAGTGGGGATGAGAATGAAGCAGATTTTTTTAGAATGTTACAGGGGGGTTCAAATATGTTCTAAGAAGTAAAAGAATGTTTTATTATAACATTTCAGAATGATTCGGCAATGTTCAAAAATGTTCCAGAATCTTGAAGATCATTCAAGGATGTTTCAGAGTGTTAAAAGAAGTTAGAAAATGCTTTGAATCATTATGGGATGTTCTGGATAGTTTTAAATTCGCGAATATTCTAAAATGTTCCATCAAACGTGTAATATGGTATTGCTGCTAGTGCTAATATAAGAACGTCGTAGGTTTATTTTACAAAATGTGTATCTCCCGAATTTACCCTAATTAAATGGTTTAATGCTTCAACAGTATTGAGACTCTTCAATCAAGGCAAAAAATTGTCAAAAAAATCATAGGTACAAGGCAAATTAATTGCTTAATTTTGATTTTCAAGAGTTGTCCGTCGTTATTAAGACTTTTAACTTGATAAAACCTTAGCGAAGGAAAAAAGGCTTTTTAATATTTCAAATAATTTATAATCTTATCCAATATTTAAGTACCATATTTCGACAGTTAATGTCTTTTTCAAAAGTGCATTAATATTGTCATAACTCTTTAAAATAATTAATGTAATACTTCTGATGAAGCTTTAAACAAGACGAAACAATTGCAAAGTGAAATTAAAACATATTGTGGAAATTAACTTTAACTTAAGTTTTATTTAATAGTAAATGAAAATGTTTTAACAATTAATTACTTAATTATTGAAGAAAGTAATAATTGATTTGAAATATTAGAAAGCCTTTCTTCCTTCACCTAGGTTTAACCTCGACAAGAATTCTCATCTTTTCATCAAAACAATTGAATAGTAGGATTATAAGAAAAACTAGAACATAGTATACTGTTGATTAATTGGTATAACAGAAACACTCTCTTATTATGAGTGTGGTTAATAAATGATTTTCCGTAAGTATAATATGAGGTTTTTGTCTTTTTCTTTACAATTACATGCTTTGTATGAGCCGACATCACGCTATTTTGTATTATTAAGTCCATAATTTTAATTGATTGTTTCTATATAAACATAAATTATATAGTCAAAGACAAGACCTAAATCTTACAAAATGGTATAGGTTTTTGATATACGTATCAATCATGATATCGTCTCATGCACACAATCTTCCATTCATTAACTCACATAATATAAAACATTTCCATTAGACAGATTTTTATACTTAAAATTATAAATTCTTCTCCTTGCTCATTTCATAACTGTGCACACGCCCCACCTTTTTTGTTTTAAATCTTACAAAAGTTTTTGCATCTATTAAAAATTCACAATCACAATTACTTTTCAGAACAATCGGTATAGCCTTATAAACTGTATAGGGCTAATAATAATAAAAGAAAAGAAAATATTTTGTACTTTTCATTCATCTGCAGAAAGTCGAAATTACCATAAAAATAAAATTTTATTCAGAGGTTTGACTTTCTAGGGAATCTATGTAGATCAAAATAAAAAAAAACTTGATGTAAAAATATATCCTATTATGTGTTCTTAATCAAATAGTAGTCGATAGCCATTGATTTTTGAAGAAGCTAAATGTACAGGTTAGCGAAATTTTTTTTAATTCTATCATCCACATCTAAATATATCAAACGTGCATATATTTTCTGTAGAATCAGTTTCTGCAGCAGAAAAGGGGTATTTTTAATAAAAAACAAATAAGTTGAACACTACAGGCTCTCGTCAGGTTCTTAAAATCCCGTATCAAAAGATAAGATATGGTCCCTCAAGAAATTACCAGGTCTATCAATAGGGTACCATAAATACTATGTCAAGATTTCTTTTGAAAATTTAAAAAAATATTTAATATGGCGCTAAATTGTACATAAGTACTTAATATTATTACGTAATTTACAATATCACGTATTTTTCTCTCAACACTTTTATTTAATTAACTCTATAACAACAACGATTCAATAACTATTTCGATAGCAATTACAACTCAATAGCTATTTCACTTTCTAATCGCTTTTCTTCACTTCGAACTTATCTCTGTGACTCTCTTCTAACAAAAACTGTCAAACTGTCCAACGCTGTTCCTTATATAGTATTATGGACGTTTCTAGATGACTCTCGAAACGTCCAGCAACTCTCGTACTTTCTGGAACGCGTCATAGGTTACCTCCACTCAATTTTCGCAGTCGGCGCTTGTCAACGTCAGAATGACACATCTGTCACAATATATATGTTCGACCAAATGAGTTCCATTGCATTATTTTCAAAAGTATTTGGATAAGTCGCATGTTCAATTATATTATCGAAACTATAATATACCCAGCATGAATTTTAATTAGAATCAAATGCAATAGTAAAAAGAACAAATAATGAATCGAGAAAGTGAGGAATAATAATACACATTCCAATTAACAAAACGTATACAATATAACGTTAAGCTGTGGTGAAAATAAACTGTTCCACAACTTGTTCAATTTCTGAAGGAAAATTTTCTGTACATATCCAAACAATAAAGGTTTCTACATTATATAATAAACAACGCTTTCATAGTAAATTGAGCTAATTGAATTCAGTCTGCATCTACATGTCTTCAATATAAAGATAAATATACTCAAACGTCAGAATTTATAGTTTTCTTATTTCCTGCCAGGTCTTTAATTAACATTGTATTCATTTTGAATCTGCCTATTAAAGACCATACACACGTAAATTCTGAACATCGTAGATATTAGCTGCCAATGTCAATGTCACTATTTGCAACACAAACAAACCCAAGAGTGACTTTATCTTTAATGGAAATCTGCTTTTGCCCGCATTGGCCATGATCGTAAATTTACATAAGAATTGTCATTATGTCTTACTCGAAAGCCATCCCAATAAGAATGAGAAATAGAATAATCCGTTAGTGCGTCTTCTAGTGGTACAGAAACCCGTTTAAGTTGAATTATAATCCGCGTGACCGCGAGCATGCAGCGGAAAAAAAAGGAATAGTCCGCTAGACATCTCTTATACGCAATCATCGTTTGATTAAATTACATTGCAATTGATAGAAATACGAGGGATGTTAATGTGAAACCTATAAAAGGTTATGCAGTGGCAGATTTCAAATTCCTATTTACACTGGGTTATTCACGCTATACGGCCCGGAAGATTATGGCTAAAATATGATAATTTTAAAAACTTTAACTTTTGGGTTATATAGGAGTCTATTATGGTTACCTTTTAAAATTATTTTCATATAATACAGGGTGTTCCAAATGCCCTAAAAGTATCAAAGTTATCTTTTTTTAAATGGAACCCCCTGTATATTATTGCATTTTTGGATTCTTCGATCACAATAAGTATTTGTTTTGATAAGGTTTATAACACCTAAACCTTAAGGTTTTTCAAATAATTTGAATTTTATCAAAACCTAACCTAATTTTCACGTTTCAAATACTTAAGAAGTATTTAAGTCATGTAAGCGAAATTTACAATGAAGTGTAACAATAGGTCATATTTTATATCCCAATTATAATAAACTCGTCATCTTATACAGGGTGCCCAAAAATTAATACTACTTAAGTAAGAAATTTAAGGGGTTGTAACTTGATTACTTTAAATGGAACGCCAAATTTTTTAACATATCAGGAGATGTATTTATTAATTCCCTATCGATTGGTATTAGGGTGTTCATAAGCTAAGTCTTCGCGTTTTTTCAGGAAACGCTAAATAATTGTTTTATCCGCCATTTGGAGTTTTTTAAATATAAGTTCCAATGTATCTAGTTGCCTTTGGTGTTTATTGTCAGATGTTATTATTTATTATTGAGGTGTTGTTTATTCATAATGATAATTTATTCAAAAGAGGAGCGTACTGATACGATTTTTATCCTTGGGGAATGTTATAAAAATTGTTTACACTGTATCGAAAAATTTTTCATTTTCTGACACTATCCAAAACCCACATGCAAAATTCAGTTCGGTTATCAAAATCATTTCCATAAAGTTCTTGACAAAGCTGGATTTTATCAGGATAAAAACCGTGTTTTTTAAGAATTCTTGAAATACTTGATTGACTAATGTTCTGTATTTTTGGAAATCTGATTTTGCCTAATATTGGGATTTTTGATTACTGATTCGACCACCATAAAGACATTTTCTTCATCTTCAGTGACTGATTTTCTTGTAATGGGTTTTTATAAGTGACATTTCCGCTTTCCTGAAATTGTTTTAATAATCTTTTAAAAACGGCTGGCTTAGGATGTTTTCTTTCGGGAACGCTTTGAGCATAAACTCGAAAAGCCAATAAACAATTCTTATAAAATTCCCCAAGGATAAAAATCATATCAATATGCTCCTCTTTTGAATAAATTATCATTTTGAATAAGCAACACCTCAATAATAAATAATAACATCTGACAATAAACACCAAAGGCAACTAGATACATTGGAACTTATATTTAAAAAACTCCAAATGGCGGATAAAACAATTATTTAGCGTTTCCTGAAAAAACGCGAAGACTTAGCTTATGAACACCCTAATACCAATCGATAGGGAATTAATAAATACATCTCCTGAAATGTTGAAAAATATGGTGTTCCATTTAAAGTAATCAAGTTACAACCCCTTAAATTTCTTACTTAAGTAGTATTAATTTTTGGGCACCCTGTATAAGATGACGAGTTTATTATAATTGGGATATAAAATATGATCTATTGTTACACTTCATTGTAAATTTCGCTTACATCCCTTAAATACTTCTTAAGTATTTGAAACATAAAAATTAGGTTAGATTTTGATAAAATTCAAATTATTTAAAAAAACCTGAAGGTTTAGGTGTTATAAACCTTATCAAAACAAATACTTATTGTGATCGAAGAATCCAAAAATGCAATAATATACAGGGGATTCCATTTAAAAAAAGATAACTTTGATACTTTTAGGGTATTTGGAACACCCTGTATAATATGAAAATAATTTTAAAAGGTAACCATAATAGACTTCTATATAACCCAAAAGTTAGAGTTTTTAAAATTTTCATATTTTAGCCATAATATCCCGTGCCGTATAGCGTGAATAACCCTGTTTATTTGAATGTTATCAGGACCAAACAAACAATTCAATAGGTAATATATTTTACCAATTATCAATTATGTACCAAATTGTTCGGGTCAGAGAAGGTTTTCTTGCCTTAAACGGGTGAAAAATTATCTCAGATCTATCTATTTAAGTTTATAAAAACTAAACACCTCAGCTCTTCTGTGCTTAAAACCAAAACTACTAAATAAGATTTCCTAAGACGGTAGGTATAATCACGCAAAAAGGTATTGTAAAACATTTACAAGTTAGTTGGTTGAATTTTAACGTTTTCAGCAGTTTTTAAACTATTAAGCACAGAAAAAATTATTTCAAATATATTTAAATATTCAAATAGTTCAAAACTTACTTCAGATAAATAATAATAACAACGAAGAAAACCTAGAAATTTTAAATACATTCAGCCTTTGTTTATCACAAAGTTATTTCTTATTTAATGACCAACTCTATACAGGTACAGAAGGTTTAATAATGGGAAACCATTTAAGCCCATTATTAGCCGAAATATTTCTAAACCATTTAGAAGAATCAATTTTAAATCATAACTCCTGTAAAAACAATTTTTTATTTTGTCATAGATATGTAGATATATGACAAAAGGGCAACTCGAATCTTTTCTAAAATTTCTTAATAATCTTCATCCTAATATTAAATTCACTTTGGAAGAAAAAAACAATAGCAGTATTAATTTCTTAGATATAACCTTCACAAAATTTAATAATAAAGTAGTTTTTTCAATTTTTCACAAATCCTCACATACATAAAAAATCATACCATCCTATACAACATAAACTACCAGCATACAACAGTATGGTCCACAGACTATTAAGTGTACCTGTCAGAAAATGATTACAAAAAAGAATTAAATATTATTAAACAAATCGCATACATTAATAAAATATACAAATTGTCATTGAAAGCGATGTACCCAGAAAACCGTAATAATACTAAATACAACACTATCACTTACTTAGGCCCTATCACACCAAGATTGCTACACATTTAGAAAAGTTAGGTCTGAATTGAGCTTACAAAACCAATTTTTCAATAAGTAAACTAATAAAAAATAATAAAGTTAAAATCAACAAAGAAAAACTATCTGGAGTTTATAAGTTAACTTGTGGGTCTTGCCCTAAAATATACATAGGACAAACTGGAAGAACTTTTAAAAAACGTATTTTGGAATATAAGAACAGTTATGTAAAAAATAAAACTAACTCCACATACTCTAACCATGTAATTGAATAAGGACACAATTTTAATGATCAATATGAAATATTACATGTAAATAACAAAGGATATAAATTAATTTTATTAGAACACTTAGAAGTAAATAAATTTAAAAAACAAGATATATTGTTAAACGACCAATTAGATTGTAACAGTTCTCCCTTCTTAAATCCTTTTTAAAATTTGCACTTTTAAACACCCCCTCCTTAGTTTAGATCTATTTAGGAATTTATCCCTCAATAAAAGTTAGTAGTAAGTACTCAACACCTGACGAAACCAAATTGTTTGGCGAAACATATGTTGTGTTTTTTAAAAAATAAAATTAGTGAAATCCAGAGCAGTGTTTTATTATTACATTTTTATCATCGATAAAAATTATTTATTTACGTTTACCGCATGTATATTATTGTGTAAGTAGTATTAAGGCATACCTTATGCCGCCTTATTAGTAGTACACATTTGAGTTTTTATTAGATCAGAAGTATACCCACAAACTGTTTCATATTCAATCTTAACTAATAATAATTTTTCCAGCCTAACGATAAATCGATCCCCTTGTTCACAATAATACTAAGTACAGGAAGAAGGTGGTGTAATTAGGACAATAATTCACAAAACATAAAGTTACAATTTCGTTGATAAAAAAATTGTAATTGCAATTATTGTAAAGTAGGTTAATGAATTGTAGAGGTCGAATAATAGGGGCGGCAAATGTGTAAACCGCCACTGATTTTATTATTGGTGTAGCACATTAATTTAATAACATCGTGCCACAAAATTGTTGCTGTCCAAGGGCTTTCTGATTGATGATCATCCTATATGTTTGCAAATAAAAAATAGTATTTAATTTATAACGAAGTAACATTTCACGATAAGAAATTAATGTAACTATTTGATTCTACTTTTGTTTGTAATTATAAATAAACACTGTTGTAATTTCCATAAGTTTTATTAGTTAAAAGATGTATGTTTTACTAAGAGTTACCGCAAGACAAGACAATAGATACAATATTTTGAATATATTGCTAATGTTATCAAAAATTAGAGTTCTTATTTATGTGATCTTGGTATTGTGTTAATTTATTTTTGTAGTAAGTACCTACTCGTAAGTCTGACGAAGCCAACGTGTGGTGAAACAATTATTGTTACTTTGTTTAATAAAAAAATGTAATAAACCATTAAGAATATTAATATTAAAAGTATCAAGAACTATCAGTTAATTAAAAAAAAGTAACAATTGACAGATTACTATAGGTACTAGTTCCCATTTTTTCCCCTAATTCGCGGCGAATAGTTATGATCAACGCCGATATTAAGTAAAAAATATTTTATTATATATAAAGCACAGTCAACGTACGTAGGTACGTATCCACGTAATTTACATTTTATGAGGGCAATTTTTTTAATAAGTCAGAAATAATTTGATATATCTATATATATTTTTAACATTTCAAGAAACCTGCCCTGGTAAAGACCTTTAATTACTATTCGTTACAAATTGTTGTTCTTGCTTCTTGATAAAATAATATTTGAATTTACTTCCTTTCCTCGTACTTGAATGTTCCCTGTAGATACATAAGTACTTGCACATACTGTAACATCTGAAAATAATATATGTTCATTAGTACTTACTTATTTATAACTGATTGAAGTGTGTGAACGTACTAAAGACAAATTAGTACCTAATACCTACGTTCCAACAGCATGCACAGAAAGCAATGAACTGAATACTTGAAGAAGTTTATAACGCACCACTGATTAAATAACCATATACGGGAAAATCAATACAAAGATAAAGTGCAATGAAAGAATAAATAATATCCCCATAAATACAGTGAAATAGTCCTCATGAGTATAAATTACCCCCAGGATGCGCAGTAAACGCCATCTGTTGAGATTTGCTGCTAATTGACAGTTCGTTATTTTCATAATGTTCTAGTGCAGGCTAATGTAAATCATCTTTTTAGGACTACTTCTGTACAGAGTAATTTAGGGATCGTGACAGAAGTTTAGTTCAAAATAAACGCAGACAGAAAATACTGTACACAATGTGAGACTTAAGAGGCTTCATTACCCAAATTTGGCCTTATCTAAAAACAGCGAAATTTAACTAATAAAATACTCCATTGTTCACTCTAATTAAAACGAGTAAAGTACCATATAAAAGTACATAACGAAATCTATGCCGGTACGTTGGCCGTTTTTGGAAAAACTTTTCAGTTAATTAATTATTAATTAATTAAGGAAAAAATCCCATAAAAATAAATTAACTTAATTTTGATAACTGCCTCTCGAAGTCTAAACGTCGGACTTCAAAAGTGTAGTATCGAGAGCGTGTGTACATAGTAAGATCAGTATTGTTAAGTAGTACGTAGGATGTTTCTTTGTATTGGTAATAAGTTTAGAAGATGTTTTTAAGTATTATTAGAGTGACAGCCGATGCTCGAGCAAGAATTTATAGTTTTATGGTACTCTACCCATCGGGGGTAGCAGGTAGCGCGTTTTGAAAGATTGGGATAGGAGTTAAGAAGAAGTCATTAACGAGGTAACAAGAAGAAAAAGCCTTGCTCGAGGATCGAGTTGCGTTGTTTGTAAATAGCTGTATATGTATAAATTGTAAATAAAACGTTTAAAGAAATTTCGATTCGTACACAATTACATTATCTAATTGAATCCCACAAAAGTATTGTCACCAGTGGATATTGCGAAAAGAGTGGCAATACAAAAGTGCAGTTTATTTTGATATCCGTTCTCACATACAATTTTCGTTCTTCTCTGACTATTTCCGGAACTGCTCGAAATTTACAAGCTTTCTACACGGAATGTTTTTAGGCCCATTAAGTAACACTATAACTCAGAGGTTCCCAACCTCGTGCCCGCGGGCACCATGGCGCACGCGGAACGATTCGTATGTGCCCGCCACTGTTCAACAGAGACACAGATTTTTTTTTTATGATTAACTGTATCTAAGTTTACTTGATGGAAATTCATAATTCACTTAATAACAAATAAAACACAAATTTAAATTTGTGTTTTATTTGTTATTAACAGATGTTTTTCATAAACATTAATTTAAAATATGAATTATTTTTATTTATTTTTCATGCGGCATATAAAATTGAATCATTTTTCGGTTCGACATATTTATGCAAATCATTGTTTTCAAACATGAACTTAATAAAATCAAGATAAAGATCTCGACTCACCGATGAGCATCTTTATTATTGTTTGCTAACAGGATTATCGTCACACTCTCCTAATTATGAAGCGCTGGACAATAATATGCAATACCAAAAATCACATTGACATATTCCACATTGATAGTCTATTTTTTATAAAATGTTTTTTTTTATATTTGTTTAATTTTCTACGTGTGTATGAAATTTTAATAATAATTTATTATTTTGAAATATTTTTGTTTATTATTTATTTACAAATTATGAATATAAGAAAATAAATTATGGGAAAATGAGAAGTTATGGAAGGAGTTTGTTTATAAAAAATAAGTGGTGCCCGCCTCCCTACCGATATTTTAGAATGTGCTCTAGAGTACAAAAAGGTTGGGAACCCCTGCTATAACTTATACGAAGTTAGATTATTTAACCAAAACTCATTTGGGGCCGTTCATAAAATACGTTCGCAGAACGAATATAACAAATAAATATATCGTTGTGGGTGAGGAAATAAATAATAATCCATTACTAATCGGAGGGATTTGCTTCATCGTGATACTTACAGGAAAAATGTTAATATGAATAGAACCGGGGTGGGAATACCCTTAAGGTACCTTTAAGTGCCAATGATGACGTCCTAACGTCGTAGCCTTCTCCTATTACACCATATTAATTTGAGCATTCATTCTGCCGCACCTCAAATAAGTATCCTGTTGAAAAAGCTTATATCTATTATTAATTATTATAAATGGGCAAAACACTTTCACTATAGCCTCTTTCTATATTTTATCCTAAACTATTTCGAGATTCTGTTAAAATTAATTTAACAATATTTATTATTATTTATACTGAATCCTTTCTTTTTAGAATCAACCACACGGAATGTGGCAGTAAAGTGAATGAAACAACGGTGGCTACATACGTCATTGTTCAAGAAAATTTGCCAATTCTCACCCACAGTACAAGAAGATTTCTTGTTTTGTGTTCCTATCAACCAGAAACACTCACTGTAAGAGCTGGGATTAATTTACCTTCAAGTCAAAAAGGAAGAGGCAAATCTGATGCCTTAGCTTTTGAAGATGATGGTAGCAATATGCGAAGGGGACGTTTCCTTAGACCTCAAAAATTGCAGACTCCAGCTGCTCTTGGTAAGTGCATAATTATCTAACCGTTAAAAAAAAATTAAAGAAATTTTTAATTTAAGATAAACCTATTATACTGTTACGTATTTCACAATTATCACGTATTTTTCTTTCAACACTTTTATTAAATTAACTTGAACACAACAAAGATTCAATAACTATCTCAATAACAACAATAACTCAATATCTATTTCGCTTGTCAATCGCTTTTCTTCTCTTCGAACTTATCTCTGTCACTCTCTTCTATCAAATACTGTCAAACTGTCCAACGCTGTTCCTTATATAGTATTATGGACGTTTCTAGGCAACTCTAGGCGAAACGTCCAGCAACTCTCGGACTTTCTGGAACGCGTCATAGGTTACTTCCACACAATTTTCGCAGTCGGCGCTTGTCAACGTCAGAATGACACATCTGTCACAATACTATTGAAATATTGTGATATAGACTAAAATCTACTTTTAAAGAAATATAATTATTAAAATTGCTTTTTGAAGTGAAACTTCTTTGGGCTCGATGAGAGTAAAATCTTAAGGCCATAAACGACACGTTTTGTAACGTTCGTCTCGCTAAAGTAGGTAATTGTCTACCTACTTGAAATTTTGAAAATTCATGCTATTTACTTCCTTGGTTCTTCGTAAAAAAAAACCGTTTTTACTTTCTTAAGGAACTTTTTTTATGTAGAATCCAGTGGCGTCCGGAATAAAATTCATGCACTTTCGAGTTTTAACATAAGGCTGTATTTTTTTTAAATAGGAATCACAGTACAGTAAAAAAAAGGTGTTTTTTTATCATTTTAATGATATATAACAAGTAGAGTCGCATTCGACGTTTCGGAGCATTTAACAACTAAAACAATATTTTCGTAGTTTAACTTTGCTTTTCTTTTCATTGTTTTCAAGTAGGGGTCTGTTATTTTTATCACATTGATCACCCTTTCGTCATTTTAAAGTATAAAGTATGAATTTTCGTTTTCTATATTTCCATTTCTTTTTCAATCTAAAAAATGTCTTAAGAATATTAAGAAAAATTCCACATGTTGGAATGCTTTGCTTTACGTCACAATAATTATGACTTAACGTCCAAACCATTAATTTTACAAACTACCAAACTATGGGCATGAAGCACTTTTAGTTATAACTCGAAAACAAAAGACGATAGTAATTTTTTAAAAACACCGATGAATTTGTCTTAAAAAAATAAATGGCAAAATTGCTATTTATATTTTTGTTTCTTTTATAGTAACCGGTTTCTCCTATATAAATATCGAAATTTGCTCACCCTGTACAGTTCAGCATGCTAATTAAGAATGTATATGTTCAACGCAGAAAACACCCCTTCGTCAAAAATAATTTATTTTCCATTGCTGTAAATACAAGAATGGACGTAGGGAAACGGATAATGCTTCATTCGCCTTGCATTACGTGGGTTGAGTTATAAAATGTAAAAGTTCCCTCAATTAATTATGAACTATCTTTAATGCAACCAGAAGAACCGCAATAAAAATAGAACACAAACTCATCAAATATACTTAATAAACTTTCGACAATTGTTTCAGCCATTTTAAAGAGAACAGTATAGTTGTCGAGAGTTTATTAAATGTATTAATTGTTGAAGTTTAGTTATAATTTTACTGCGTTTTTTCTAGTAAATGTTTCCTCACGTTATTTGGAAAAATGAGCAAAATGTGCTTAGCTCAATTTGGCACATACTGTAGAATTAAAGGCAGGGAAAATGGAATCTTTACGGTCGGTAAACTAATTAACAAAAAAACCGTCGTTCCTTCTGATTACAGCAATGTAAAAAATAAAACCGTATTTTCAGAAAGTTTTTTTCAACTCCCGAAATATATAGGTATTATATCGAAGTTTCGACTCCTAAAGTGCAGAAGAGGGTTAGTAAGACTGCGTGATTGCATCCTTATCAGTTATTCTTAATGGAAAAGAATTTTGTTGATTATTGCTTGATTACTAAATTCTTCAATAAGTAGCAATTATTTTATTATTGTTATTATCCCATTGTGTTCATGTTGAAATTACATAGAAATACTACACCTATCTTTTTCACACTGTAGCAATTTTTGGTATTCTTTTAAAGATTCTGGTATGCATCCATAAAATTAACAAAACAGAATTTAATTAAAAATTACTCTAAACGAACAAATGATCATATTTTGCCTCCATACAAGTACTACAAAGCACTTCAACACTTGAAGTTTGTCGAAACTTATTACATAATTGAGATACCTGTCTACCTTATTTACAATGCTACAGAAACAAAAAGCATAAGTAGGTACCTAGTTCTTCTTTACACATCTAACTTTACTGATTCAGCCATGTAAACAAAAAAATATACTTATAAACTTTTTTCGTCAAGATCCAAATAATACAGTGATTATTATAAAACAACTAGCTGGATGTGATAACGGTATTGTTAAACTTTGTGGTAACATGTACTAGGTACTCTGCGATACATTCCTGCGTGTAAGCTGTTATTGGATCAGTTTTTGTTGCATCAGATCAATTGTTTGTGACTTTTTTCCGTTGTCCTCTGAACGCGAACGGCTATAACGTGCTACTGTTTTTAAGAAAATTAACTGCGATCTTGTTTGCCAGAATTAAGTTACAATGCAAAAAGGTGCAAGTCATTTAATAGAAGAATCTCTGTACTCTAAAGTAAAATTTCGTCACACTAAATATTTTAAGAGCAAAAGTTATGTAAATGTATAATAAAATTAATAGTAGTAGTTTATCTGCTAGAGAAGTACTACGTAATCAAGCAGCAATCACCTGAAACTCATTTTGAACGTTACATGAAATTATAATAAGTGAGGAAAATAAAAAAATAAAAATTTAGGACTCTGTATTTGATGATAATAAATAAAAGAACGTAATGTAACGATTAAAACATATAGCACGAGAAAGAGTTGATCAGAACCGTTGAGAGTTGTTAGATTAGAAGATTAGGAAGATTGATAAGGGAGAGTTAGAAATATTTAAATGAAAGTAGGGACCTAATAGGATAGTGGTAAAATTTGGAAATGCCGATAGTGAGAAATATAGACTGAACCCAATGCATCGAAGAAACACATCATGAAATAGCAATTAGACAGAAGAATGAGTTGAAGACGTCATGCTGTTAGTACAAAGAACTGAATTGTTAAAGGGCTATTAGGAAAGTACTTCGCCAATTAAATTATGGCTAAGAGGAGAATAAGTACAGAGCAGGTAAAAAGATAGTATAGGAAAGAATATTTACACCTTAAACATACAAAACTAAAATTACAAAAATTTAAATAATAAATAAAATATAAGATCGCCACAAAAATAATAAATAAATAAATTCAATAATTGACGGAAGGCATTGTCTGGAATTTACCATGACTGATACCAATCTCACTCAGAAGTTATCCAGTTTTTATGGTATAGTTCAATAAATAATTTCCTTGGTGATAAATTGGTAACTGAACCTGCTACTCATGATGTTATGTACTTAAAAAAAGTAATGTATAGTGTGATTCTTATAAAGTACCGGTTCATAAGTTCATATTTTACTACTTAACCACTTGTACACAAATAAAACTCAAAATATACTAATCATATTGTTTTCAAACTCAAAATGATTGAAACCTTACACAGGGACGTTTTCAAATACTTTAAAATAAAATATATCTAATAGCGCTAAAAACTACCAGAAGGAACAGAAGAAACGTTTGTCCTGTTTTTTTTTTTACTACAACATATTCATTTATAGAAATAGTCAGTAAATAATAAATACTGTTATCTTCGTCTTCTAAATAAAATTGAGACTGTCATTCTCATGACTGAGAATGTCAGTCATTTGACTATCTATTGAATCTTGAATGCTTTATTACCACGGCCACTCCATTACAGAATGCAGAGTATAGTGTACTTTTTTTAAATTGCTTCTTAAAGATTCGAGTAAACATAATTGTAAGAGGGTATCGAATTATTATATGAATAAATTGTGTTAAGAAAATATTAAAATACAATAAGTACTTGGTTATTTTCTAATTAAAATAATGAAGTTCGTGTTACGTAACGCGAAATTAATTACTTATTTCTAATTTATTTTCACGTATGTGGATTAGGTTATGATGTGTAAAGGTTCCTCCCATCCATCCCCTCCTTCCACGAAGCGGACGTTGTTTATAAAAACGTTTTTCTCTGGAATTTATGAACATATAAGACAGATAACGTCGGTTTAAGAGAAGCGAAGGGGAGAGGGGGACCTTTACACACCATAACTTAATCCACATAATGCATAATAATAATTTCCTAAATAATTGTCTGTTACGTAATGTGAAATTAATTTAAAAATAATTAAATTTGTGATACGTAACACGAAATTAAGTTTTATTACAAAAAAAATTTTTTTTCAAATGTCCATTTCATTATTACGTCCAGAAACTTTTTTATGAAAGTATGCTTAAAATTGTCTTTAAAGGAAAGTTTCAAAAGACAATGTTTTTCGTTTCAATAAAAAATGAGATTAAAAAAAGTTAAAACACGTGCAAGAAGTGAAACTTGTATACCTTTATAACGAATAAGTAATGTTTGGTGAAAGAAAGAGTGTACGAGAATTTTCAGAATTTATGTTTTAAAAATGAACACATACATACATCAAATTTTTTTTCGCCTCCGTTTATTTTTCAAAGTGCCTAAGAAACCTCAAACTATCAATAACTACAAGAAATTAAAATTAATACATAATAATACTCACTCTTAAATAAATATTAATTGTTGTTAAATAAACATTTACTGTAATATAACTGCTGAGATGCCGGTCACTAACAGCTGACTGTAATACCGATATGCGCATGCGCGCCTTTCGCGTGACGAACGTTACAAAACGTGTCGTTTTATGGCCTTGAGTTTCTCTCATCGAGCCCAAAAAAAAATTCACTTCAAAAATCTATTCATTATAAATGGATTCCAAGGCATAAACATTAAACTGTATTGGATAACTTCTTCAATATATACTGAAGTAACAAAGCGAAATTGATACAAAATTGATCTCCAAGTCGTTACCTTAACAAGTAAACAGAAAAACCTTTGATGAGTTTAATTCATCAAAAAGCTATAAAATGTATGCAAAATTAATAAAACAATCATAAATGTTTGTTTGTCTATCTTTAATTTAATTATTAATTATTTCCTATTATTTTATTGTTATGTATGAGAAAATAATGCAAGTTCGCCGTCAATATAGATGATTAAGATTTTTTCATTTTGTCTTTTTATTAGTTGATTTGTTTATTGATTTATTTTTTTACTGGAAGATTAGGAGATAATCAATCTCAAGGTAATTTTTCGCTCTTTCTATTATCGAGATCAAAAATATTCTAACGAATTTTCTAGTCAAAGTATTTATTTAAACAATTATTTATTTAGCACTATTTATAACACTTAAACACTAACTTAGAACCACCATTTATATCACAACAATTCACTTATTTATATAACAATTGATTTATATCACTTTGTCTATTATCGGTTTTAATTCGCGCACTGATGCTTTCTTCAACTAACTGTTTCGGTCCAAAGATGATCACTAAATATACACCATTCGAACGTTCTAGACGGGAACTCGAAGAAATCTTGAGTATTCCCGAATGATGAGTAATAATTAGAAAGTCCTCGATCATTCCAGAATTGAACTTGTTACTTGTCGCCGGAGAATGATTTACATCTTGTAGGTTGATAACATGAAAAATACCGTGTGCGGTGTCTACACCGTAAGCATGTTAGCGATAACAAGTACATGCCACGAATTGTTATCGCACACACGTACTGTGTCACTGGTCGCTACACTACCCCCTCCTTAAGGGTGATTCGTCCCGGATCACATTCTGCCGTTCCTTCAGAGGATCATGCCGGTACTTGCAGGTGGATCCGCCTCTGCATCCGGTTGTCAAGTGGAAATGGCAGTCAACGGTCTTCAATGGTGACGGTCCTCGTCGTGGATTTCCGGCGCACACCAAGATTTCTATACCAGTGTATCGGAACAAAACCTCCAGCATGTTTCTGACCAACCTCCAATCCAGCCCATCGAGTCCACATCCGATCCTCGGTATTGCTAGCTTCAGGATGTTAGCGTGCAGCAATTGCTCTCTTAGTTCTATCAGGGAGTCTCATAAGGAGTGGTAGGTAGGCTTGCTTTTAGTGACTAGATAGAAGATGGATTGGGTCTCATCGAGTAACTGCAATACTTGTCTTCCATCTTTGACCTGGTCGAGTAACATCGGTAGTCGCCCAAACTTCTTCCGAAAGACCGTGGCAATCCCACGGCTCATGTCCAAATCCCTTGCCACACAATGGGCCAGCGAGTATGCCTTCGGGACGGCGAATAAGTCCTGCTGAACTTCGGTGGTGACTCCAAATCGGGATTTACGGTGTAAGCTCTGTTCGGCCATAAATTCTTCGTACTGGAGCTCTGTCGATCGAGCCTGCACAACTCTAACTAGAGCTTCCTCGTGGTTGTCTCCAGCATATGGAGCCAGTCGGTTGAAGTGGACTACTCTTGGTTTTCCATTGGGAGTACGTCTAATTCGGTAGATTACGTCATTGATTCGTTTGATAACTTTATACGGGCCTTCCCAATCTTGTTGCAGCTTCGGCGAAAGACCCCTTTGACGCTTCGGATTATAAAGCCACACCAAATCTTCTTCATGGAATCCTCCATCAGTGGCCTTAATGTCATATGCGTCCTTCATCCGGTCACTGGCTATCTGCATATGGGAACGTATCTCGTCATGGATGTCGTCCAATCGTCTTCGGAGTTCACTGACGTAATATTCTCCAGCCACGTCTTCGCCAGGTTTGCATCCGAACTTTAAGTCGCATGGTAGTCGCAACTCTCGACCGAACAGTACCCTGGCTGGTGTTTGTCCAGTGGTTTCATGTATGGAAGATCGGTATGCCAAAAGGAACAATGGCAGATAACGATCCCAGTCTCGCTGATGTTTGGAGACCATTTTGGACAGGTACTTGTTAATGGTCCTGTTCATTCGTTCTACCATGCCGTCTGATTGGGGATGTAGGGCTGTAGTACGAGTTTTGTGAATGCCCAATATCTTGCAGATGTCCTGAAATATGGCCGACTCGAAATTTCGTCCTTGGTCGGAATGCAGCTCCAGTGGTGCTCCGAATCGGCTGATTAACTCTTTCACGAGCGTTTCCGCCACTGTAGTTGCCGTCTGGTTTGGAAGGGCGTACGCTTCAACCCATTTCGTAAAGTAGTCCATTGCCACTACGATGTACTTATTCCCATCTTCAGATTCTGGGAATGGTCCGGCAACATCTATGGCAATTCTCTCAAATGGGCTGCCGACGTTATACTGTCGCATCGGAGCACGTTGTCGCTTCTGAGGTCCCTTACTGGCGGCGCACGTCATACACTTTCTGCACCAGTCTTCCACGTCCTTCTTGCAGTTGACCCAGTAAAATCGTTCTCGTACTTTGCCAAGGGTCTTCTTTGCGCCAAAATGTCCTCCCGAAGGGTCATCATGGAGGCACTGCAGGACTTCCTTTACCAAGCTTCTCGGTATCACCAGCTGACGTCTGCTTTCTGTGCCATCTTGATTCTCAACGACGCGCTTCAGGAGACCATCTTCTTCTTCAATGGAATCCCATTGAGCCCACAACGATTTTACTTCTGTTGACTTGGCAGCCACTTCCTGCCAGGTTAGGTTAGGTTAGGTTAGGTTAGGTTAGGTTAGGTAAGGTTAGGTTAGGTTCTTCTGCCTTCTTTCTTCCCTTCCAGGAACATGTTTAGGAGCGCGTCGGAATGTTGTTCTGCCTTAATTTTGTCGGGCTGCCATTGCTCGTCCAGGATAGTTATCCTCCTAACCTCTTCATGTTCCTCGACGCGTTGACAGTGTTTACAATTGTCCGGGCAAGGTCTTCTGGATAAGGCGTCGGCATTTTTAAGGCTACTTCCCGCTCGGTGTTCTATGTCAAAGTCGTACTCTTGCAGCTTCTCTATCCATCTGGCTACTTGGCCCTCGGGGTTCTTAAAATTCAGCAGCCATTTCAACGCGGCATGGTCGGTTCGTAGCAAAAACTTTCTTCCGTAGAGGTATTTGTAGAAATTCTCCACACTTTTTACTACGGTTAACAATTCGCGTCTGGTTACGCAGTAATTCCGTTCTGGTTTGGATAGAGTTCTGCTGAAGTAGCCGATCACTTTTTCTTCACCATTCTGTATTTGTGACAGGACCACGCCAATTCCAATGTTGCTAGCGTCGGTGTCCAGGACAAACTTTCCAGTTGGTAGGGGATAGCTCAATACAGGTGTAGACGAGGGGGTTTTCTTTAGCTCTTCAAAGGCAGCTTGGCAGTCTTGCCCCCAACAAAATGATCTACTCTCTTCTGTGAGTCGAGTCAGAGGCTTAGCAACTTTAGCAAATCCGGGAACAAAACGTCTACAGTAGGTACAGAGCCCAAGGAAGCTTCTGACTTGATGGACGTCAGCAGGTACAGGCCACTCTTGCACGGCCCTGATTTTCTGTGGGTCGACTGAAATGCCGTCTCCGGATACTACATGACCCAGGTAGTTGACGGTCTCTTGGAATAGCTGACATTTCTTGGGGCTCAGTTTTAGGTGGACATCACGAAGTCTTCGGAAAACTTCCTCCAAATTTTTCAGATGGTCGTTGAAATCCTTCCCGAGGTATACCAGGCAAGTCTTTCCAATTAAGCCAACCAAGACTGTTTACATCAGTCGCTCAAATGTGGCTGGTGCGTTGCACAACCCGAACGGCATCACCTTAAACTGCCACAGCCCCGTTCCAATGGAAAACGGTGTCTTCTCTTTGGCATCCCTGTCCAAAGCCACTTGCCAGTATCCGCTCTTGAGGTCTAATGTGGAAAATATCGTCGACCCTGACAGTGTATCCAGGGTGTCATCTATTCGTGGTAAGGGGTAGCTGTCTTTTTTCGTAACATTGTTTAATTGGCGGTAGTCCACACAGAAGCGTGTCGAGCCATCCTTTTTCTTGACGAGGACTACCGGCGATGTCCAAGGGCTGGTAGAAGGTTCTATTACTCCATCCCTTCGCATTTCACTTATGATGTTTTCAGCCTCTTCTCTCTTGGCCAGTGGTAGTCTGGGTCGCTGACGGATGGGTTGGGCTTCGCCAGTATTTATTTTGTGCAGGACGGCGTTGGTTCGTCCCTTCTTGCCACCTTCTACTTCAAAGACGTCTTGGTATTCTTTTAGTAATCCTTTTATTTGATGTCGTTGGTTAGGATTACATTTGTCACCTGCTTTCTGGCACAATTTAGACAAAGCTTCTGGTAGGCGTTGTGAGTTTTCCGTTCTTGTTTCTGGCTTTCGGACTTGAGATGTTACGGTGTCCTGAGTATTAGTTAGCCTGAACTCTTCTTCGTTTAAGGTGACGACTTTTCTTTGGAAACTCATGCAAAAGTCGTACTTCCGAAGCACGTCCAAGCCCAGAATGGCGTTGTCTTCGATTTCGGCCACAAGCACGCAGTGTCGGAAGGAGGTCTTTCCTATGCGGATCCTGACCTTTCACCATGGACATTTACCATTTCCCCGGTGGCCGTGCGTAGCTTCTATTGGGTCGGTTGAAGCTTGCTTGTTGTCGTCACATTAGCTCGTATAATCGTCCTGCTTGCTCCGGTATCCAATAGGAACGAACACCGTTTCCCGTTTATACGTCCCGTAAGAAAAAGGCTGTCAGCTCTATCTTTCATTGTTTTTGTCAGTGCGACTAGACTTGGGGCTTCTTGCTCCGGGATCGACGTTTGCCCCGCTGGCGCCGCGCCAATCCTGACTAATTCCGGTACGCGGGGCTTCTCTTCTTGAGAGGCAGATCTCTCCCTTTTGCAACTGCTTCTCACGTGGCCCAACTTCCCACAGTTCGAACACCTGACTTGTCTGGGCTTCCTTTTGATTTTGGTGATTATTCGACGGACCATCTCTTCCAGTTTATCTTCGTCCCGGCCGGCTGACTCCTCTTCTAATTCCCGCACTCGACATTGTCGTTGTGACGCTTGTTTGACGACGTCGTATTCCAGTGCACGGGCCAATGTGTCTACCAAAGTCCTCGACCGGTCCAGTCGGAGTCGCTGTTGAATTTCGTCGTCCTTTAGTCCGTCAATAAATGCGTCGACGGCCAATCTTTCCAGGGTATCATCGGCCGTACCCGGATAGGCGAGCCGGACTATCCGTGCGATATCTGCCTCGTATTCCTGAAGAGTTTCTCCTGTCTTCTGTCGTCGGTTCTTTAACTGCACATGGTACACAGCCGTAAGATGTGCTTGGCCATATCGCATCTCTAATCTTTTTACTAGCCGATGGTAGTCTAGTAATTCTTCCGGTGGCAACGTGTTCAAAATTTCGCCAGCACCATCACGCAGAGCAAGGGCAAGTAAAGAAGCTCTCTCTTCTGGCGTCCATTTGTAGGCTTTTGCAGCCACCTCGAATTGCATCAGAAACGTGGTCCATGATGTTTTTCCGTCAAACGTAGGAAGCTTCATATGCACTTTGGAGGAGATGACCTGTTCTTCTTTCACGTCGGGGATTTCTTTACTGTCAACCACGCTATGCCTCTTTTCCGTAATTTGGTGACTAGTCTCTCGTTTTTCCGGATTCAGAACCATTTCTTCCAGCTGGGCCAATCTTTTGTTTATTTCTTCTTGTTCAACCTTTACTCCTTTTAATTCTTCTCTTGTTTCTTCTTCGAATTTTCCCAGTTCTTCTTTCAAATTTCCTTCAAATTTTTCTAATTTTTCTTCCAGGACTTTTGAATTTTCATTTAATTTTTCTTCCAGATTCTTTGAATTTTCCTTTAATTCTTCAAGTTTGTTATTTAATTTTTTATTTAATTTTTCTTCCAAGTTCTTTGAATTTTCGTTTAGTTTCTTTTCCAATTTCTTTTCAAATTCGTCCTCAAATTCATACGTGCTGGGATCGAAGCCTTCTTGTATCAAAGCCTCCTCGAGCCGCTTCTGTAGAATGTTCTTAGTACCGGACGTATCTTGGTCTCGCTCTTCGAGTTCGCTTTTCAATTCGGCGACTTTTAACTCGAACAAATTTTTCGGCATTTTTATTTATTTTGTGTTTTTATTATACTAGAAAATTCTTTAGAGATTGATTCGAAGAAGTAGTATGTTACTCGCAGACCCCACACCTGACACCAATTGTAACGAATTTTCTAGTCAAAGTATTTATTTAAACAATTATTTATTTAACACTATTTATAACTCTTAAACACTAACTTAGAACTACCATTTATATCACAACAATTCACTTATTTATATAACAATTGATTTATATCACTTTGTCTATTATCGGTTTTAATTCGCGCACTGATGCTTTCTTCAACTAACTGTTTCGGTCCAAAGATGATCACTAAATATACACCATTCGAACTTTCTTGACAGGAACTCGAAGAAATCCTGAGTATTCCCGAATGATGAGTAATAATTAGAAAGTCCTCGATTATTCCAGAATTAAACTTGTTACTTGTCGCCGGAGAATGATTTACATCTTGTAGGTTGATAACATGAAAAGTAACGTGTGCGGTGTCTACGCCGTAAGCATGTTAGCGATAACAAGTACGTGCCACGAATTGTTATCGCACACACATACTGTGTCACTGGTCGCTACAATATGTATCTATTCCCATGAAAAATTTGAATTAACCTTCAAATAACCTACAAAGTAAAATTCGAGATCACCCTCAACATCATAACACAATTGTTTCTTTACAGATATACTGTAGACACAACTTTTTTCTAAAACATTAAAGATATGAATATCAAAATATGACTGACTTGCAAATGACCTCGAAAGTCAAGATGACCATCTGATTTCCCTTTCGAAGACATATGACCTCTATCTCATTTTTTCCGAAAATGCTTAGATTCAATAAAACACTAAAAACCCAAAACCACAAAAAATGCGTTTTGACACGTAAGGTGGATGTCGAAACGCGTTTCAGATCATTAAATGTTTTTGTGGAATTTCAGGTTTTCAGTGTTCCATTTAGTTTAGTCCCACAATACCTACTCCTTTAGATATTTTTAAATTCAATCAAAATATTTCATTGTCCCAAATAATTGACTCATCCTATACGCATATAAAAAAAAAGAACAAATCGTAACTACCTACCAAATTGTTTTCTGATGTACTTTATTGTTTTTGCTACGTTTCAGTGTGGTTACCTCTTAATAATAAATTCGAAAACTGTAATTTTTTATACATGTAATTGTTTCAGCAGCTTTCCTTGCACGAACCACGTTGATATAATAATTTGTACCATCACCTATACAGTAATGATTAATAATTGTAGAGAACGGACTATATAAAATAAAAGCTTCTTTATTAATCTAAAAATTGACGAACAATTTTCTTTCTGTTTTGCAGTTAATGAAGAAGAAGAACCTCCCAAAGAAGAAAGTTCCACTAATAATCACAAATCCATTCCACTGGCTCTGTTGGCAATCTTAATGACCGCTGGTGTTGTTGGATTAGTTGCAGTTGCAGTAAAATGGAGTTCAAAGAAAGCCAGGCATGATGCCGATAACATTTCAATAGCTTCAGAAATATCGACAACAAGTTGTAGTACAATCGCTGAAGAAGAATGCAGTAAAGAAGATAAAACGACTTCTAAGTATCAGGGTTTAGAAACTGCATAAATGGTTTTTATTTTTTAACTGGTCTTCCGTTTACTTCCGGTTATGACTGAAACTTTTGATGATAGTGACAGAATTCAAATTAGTGACTGAAAGTCCGAAAATCGATATCTTCCAATTAGCTTGAATTTTTACATACTTACTACTTACTCCTTATTTCCTCAAACGGTTTTTTATCAACTAAAATCAAAAGAAGTTGAAATTCTTTTTTTTTTTTGTTACGTTCCTCTTCAAATTTGGATCAAGATTGGGATTGGAAGATTATCCCAATTAAATTTCATTAAATAACTATATTTCTTACTAATGCTCCCTCTTCGTTTTAAAACCGCTTTTATCAATTGGTACACAAATACATATATCATTAAAAACCATTACCGAGCAAAAAATAAGGGGGTTTATATTTTCAAAAACAGCCTCGTCCATTTATTTAAATATTCGTTTACGTTTTAATCTGCACATAATTTTATACTTATATCTAAAACAATTCAATTTTCTCTAAATAATTTAATAAATTTGTGCTCTGCACTAGTCGTTTGGAATATCTAAATAACTTAATTATGTTAACAAACAGGCAGAGTAGCCACAGCTTTATAATACTGTGTTTAAAAATGACCTTCGAGTCCTTTTAGGATTTCAAAGCACTATTTTTCAAATCCTTTCGCGAAAAAAACTTAGTGATTTATATTTTAAAAAAGAGCGTCAAGCTCTTTGGACATGCTTGAAGGCATCTTCCTTTAAATTAGAGTTACGTAAAAAAAATCGGTTAAAAGAACTTTAAATCACAAATGCTTAAAGCACTTTTCATGTAATTGAAGCCCTTACAGTATACTTAAAGCTCCTTTTATAAGTGTTCAAGCATTTTGAAGCACTTTTGATGCAATTTAAGCCCTTATGTAGTATACTGAAAGCTCTTTTCACAAAAATGTTAAGCCTTTTCATGTATTTGAAACCTTTTTGGTGAAATTCAAGCCCTTATAATGTGCCAGATGCTCTTTCCACATGTGCTTAAGGCTTGGTAATTGGTAATTTGAAGTCGTCGTATTTTAAAATGTAATAAGGCTTCAAAGTTCAAACAACTGTAAGAAAAGGTTTTGTGCTTCAAGCTTGAATAAAATGATAAAAGCTTTACTCGCCTCTGCAAACCAGTAATTTACCTGTCATATTTATTAATACCAACTACTTCCTACATTTCATAAGCAATTGAGAAGGAATGCTACCCATTAATTTTTATTTAAATTGGTTTTTCTTGAAGAAAACCCATTCTAACAATTTATCTGTACTTATTTGTTATTTAAGAATCCTTATAAGTTTTAGGACAAAAATTTTAATGAAAAGATACTAAAAGGTAGAAAAGTATCGTTAAATTTACATATTATCAATTACAAAACATTTTAAAACTTCTGTAAATTACTGAAGTATAACCCTTCTTTAATGTTGTACTTAAGTATGTGTGATTCTTTCAAGTATGTTTTAAAAATAGTATTTGTTAATTTAAGTATGTATGTCTGACAAATTAATGTATTGCGTATTTCCTAGATTATATACCAGATGTTTGTACAATATAGATAATAAAGAGATGCGAACGTCGGGTATAGTATGCAATATTTAAAGAAATATATTTATTTACTTCACAATTGCCTGTTTTATTATTTTAGAAGTAACTGGTATCTTATTGAAGTCTTAAAACGTTTATTGATTGTTAAATAAAAATGATAAAGGTCACTTTTCGATAAAAAAATACTGCATCGAATTTTTAAGTTAAAATTATTTATTTAACCACTATTTATTTAGTAAAACTATTTGCAATAACAGTTTGTACACTTGAACACTTAATAACTACTTATTTATCTGACAAACAATAATTCAATTTATTTACATCACTCTGTATATCGCTTTTGAATGTTTACGTTTTGCATCCGGAAGTCGATCTAGAGGCAGCTGTTTGTATTCACCTGTCAAACATCCCAGAAACACACTGAAAGGATTCTCGAATTTCCAGAAGAAATGATTCATCTTTCAAAGAACGCCTATGTATGAAATGGTACCGCTTGTCACTTGCGGAAGATTTATTACAGGTGAAAACTGGACGACGCCATGTAGACACCCGGTAGAGCAAATCGATTTTTCACACACATGCATACGTTCGCTATAATAAAAAAAATATTAATTGAACCCCTATTTTTGTCGAAATTTCTATAGCTACGGTTTATTACTAAAAACATAAAAAATGTTGGTAATAACAATCCTTTTCGACCCCACAAATACATTGCGAACGAACTTATTTATATAAGGATGGGGGTAGATCAAACCATATCCTAGTGAATTTTATAAGTATGTCAGAACTTAGTACCTCCACAATAATATTCTCATATCAAATTTTATTCGAAAAGCACCATATTCTGCAAGTTATTTTATGAAATATTATCGATGCAAAAAAATTTTTTCTCTGTTGCAGATATGGAGGCAAAAATTGAAGCTAAAACACTTGTCCTTAAAAACAATATCGAAGTTATTATTACAAGCTCCAAGAAAGTTCAGAAAAATTATATCTAAACGTAGGAGTAGTTTACACATATACACCTTATGATAAGAAAATTAATTTATACTTCAAAAAATAGTACCCTAAGTACAAATGTTAATATACTAATCCTCGAACTGGGAAACGAAGCAATATAGCACAGAGTCTAGAGATAAATGCAGTTAAATTTACTTATTTTGATCCCAGGAGCCTATATTTACTCTGTATAGTATATGTATAAGGTATAAAGTGAATAATGTACAGGGTGGCTCAAAATCAGTGGGTTATTAGACGTTTATGGAAAACTAATAGTAGGAAAATTTCGAAAAAGATCATGCACCAGTTACGACAGCTTCTCTATATTTTAAAAGTCGACCCCAAATTCCTTATTTTAAATGGAATGCCCATTATTTTATTGCAGCACTTTCTTTATTTCAATTTTAATAATATAACCCAAACCGTAAGGTCAACCTTTTGGAAATAAGTAATCGTAATTTTCCTTTTGAAAAATTTTATTTAAATTAAATGAAAATGAACCGAATTTTTGCCGTAAATCAATTACTTGATGGTCTTTGATGCCACCTTATTATTTTTTATCGATGTTTAAACAGCGTGTTTACAAAAAGTTTTTAAAAGGCACAAACTTCATACGGCAATAACACCCCATAGTTTTTTTTTACAAAATCAGAGAATTAAATATGCCTAAAGTCAATTTTTTATAGTTATTGAGCATTTGAATGAAAAATAGTTTTCTTGCTAAAAAGTATGGTCTGAGTAGGTTTTGGTGAATTTTATTTAATTCAACTGTTCCGATTGTCATATATACAGAAATATTATTTCCTACATTTGCATGTATTTTATCGGGGTTAATCAAATATAAATAAATGGGCAAATAACACACTTATATACAAACGTAACAATTTATTTTTTAGTAGTAGGTATTGTTCTTATAATTAACCGTTATAAATAAAATTGTGTTAAAGTGAATAATTATTACATGTGGTCTATACCACTCAAATGACCGAAAAAAAGAAGAGTAACTTAACATTTTGGTTAAACTGCAACTGCATTTGTATTTTTTTGTAAGGATAATAGTGACAAATACCTATCAAATTATCAAACACAGTTTTTACGATTGCCCCTATTCAGTGCACGACAGACTCGCAACGTTTCGACCTCTCGATATTGTTACAATGATCAAATTTTTTCGTACCACTGGTGATGAAAAATATTGGTACGCATGTGTCGTCCTTTAACGCATTCTTGATCCGCTTTTGCCTTAATATATTCACTCCGAAGGTCATTTTAATTCAATCACTTTCTTTTCAGAATGTAACTGAGGTTGTGAAAAAATAAATTCCTTCATATTGACATTTAATTCTTCTAGGCACAATTGAGCATGAAGTCTGACAACGTCATCAGCATCATTTTGATAAATATTTTTTAATGATCTATAGATAAAGAGAATTTCGTCTTTTAAGACAAGTATCATTTCTTTGCCAAGACCAACAAAAATTTGACGTAAAACATGGACGGCTGCTCTCCTGGGTTCTGGCGCTTTGTCAGTTGTGATGACACCATGGACACAAGTTAACACCTGAAAATGTTTAAAAAGACTCCTTGAAAAACAGGAAAATTAGTGACCATAAAAAAACCTTGTATAAAATATGAAAAAGTACGATTCTTGGTTTTTATTGAATTATCAAAAAGCTAAACAAACTTTTAAATTAATTTTCAAATCTCTGAAGATTATGTTAGTATTACCTTATCTCTTCAAATACATAGGTAAAATTCTTTTCAACAGTGCTAATTTTAATTTAAAAATATCATTGTATCAATGATCTTAATTACAATATTCTTCCTTACCTCAGTGATTATTGTTCCCACTCCAAAGCTTAAAGCTTGACATACAGCACCCAAATTTGAAAGACTTGAAGCTCTTAGAATATGATCTTCATCTTTAGCACCATGAAGAAAAGTATTCAATAAAATGGATTTATGTTTTGATGCCAGTTTACCTATTAATATAAATATTGATAATAATTGAGCTAACATAACTCATTTAGAGAATAAATTGTAGAATTTTTATATTGCAACCTGCTAACAACAAACATAAAATTTCTATAACAAATTTTAAACATACTAAAAGAACATTATGTTCTTCTTAGACTAGAAAAGAGAGGGGACTCGCGACTCGTATGCCGTGCGTGCGTCATGTTTTGATGTCAAACTTTGTGGCACAACCAGTGAAGACAATTGGAAGTTGTGTGAAAAGTGCTGTTTAATTTATTTTTATTTTTGGAGAAAAAGTAAGTATGAGTCGCGTTTCACGGATAAACAGTGTTGTATGTGTAACTGAAAATATCCAAGTAATTTACTAGAGATGACAACATTTAGTAGTAAAATAACTAAAGAAATAGTTAAAATACATATTTGGAGAAAAATACTATTGACATTTTAATATAATCTGTTTAAAATAAGATGTTTTTCCGAGCAAGTTAACGAAACCACCAAATGTTTATTGCAATTTCAAACTTATTAAGTCTATTCAATAAATATCTATGGTAGCTTTAATTAAATCATTAAAATGAAATTGTTTTATTCAAGGAACATGCTTCATATCAAGTATATCGCCATCTATAATGTTTTCTGGTAACTGCAGTAAATATTACCGTTAGTGGTAAGTAGCTTGTATATGTAGATGGTGATAAACGTACAAAATGATCCAAAAGTTCTCTTAAAAATGTAACTGAATTTTAAATTAATTACCTAACGTTTTAGTGATTTGTACTAAGGCTTCTCCAATTTTTATTTGAATTTCATCACCATCGGCTTTATTTTGTTTATCGAAGTTAACATATTCTTCACATAACACTTCCAACACGATGCCAGGAAAGATATCACCTAATGCTGCCAAACCTCTAATCGCATTTAAATAAATAAACGAGTCTTCATCTTTCAAAAATTGCTGAAAGAAAAGGTAAATTCATTAAACATTATAAATATTGAACTGGGCTGCACAAAGCTTTAACTTTAAAGGTTTCTGTTTGAAAATATGCTTTCAGATCTTTGAGGGTTTAGAAACGCTATACTTCAAGCCCTTTCGTTAACAAGTAAAATTAAGTACTTTTTAAATATTTCAATAAGATTTTATTGTAAATTTAAGCTTCTTCAAAGACCAAAAAACTTTAAATAAAAGACCACAGACGCCTTCATATAAGTGAATTAAATGAGATTTTCCAGAAAGTTTTAGAATTTACTAGAAGGCCCGATAATCTTCTGGAATTTTCCAGAAAATTCTAGAATTTTCTAGAGTTCTAGAATGTTCTATAATCTTCCAGAAAGTCAAGAATGTTTTAGAATTTTTTAGTTTAAGAATGTTTCGGAGTTTTCTAGAAGGTTCAAGAATGTTGTATATTTTTTTAGAAGGTTCGAGGGTATTTTAGAATTTTCCAAAAAGTTGGACAATATTCTAGAACTATCCAAAAGTTCCAAGAATGTCCTAGAAATTCTCGGAAAGTTTGGGAATGTTCTAGAATTTTACAGAAAGTTCAAGAAGATTCTACTTTCGAAAATATTGTGGAACTATTGGTGCTTGGTTTGCTTATTTTCCCAATTCGACATTTTCTTTAGCGAAGCGAAGCGGTAATTTGGCTAGTTGTAAATATTATCAACAAGACTTTTAAGGGTATAAACGCCCTGTCTTTAAGTAATTAATAAAATAAACACAAGGAATAATGCCCTTGATGATTAATTATATTATTTGTGTAGATATAACTGCAAATATTAGTAAAAAATACAAACTTACCTGAAAAATGTTTAACAGGTACTGCTTCTTCTTCATAGTTTCTTCGTCTTTTTGTTCTAAAAGTTTCGCTAACGACAAAAGTCCATGACCCCTTGTAGGAAGTAAAGGATCAAATACATCTTGCAACGCCTTTTCAAATTTTGTAATTTCTTTAGCATCTTTTTTCAAATGCTTTTCTTTATGTTGGAAATTATTCAAAACCCTAAGAATTTCCTCTGCAATTGTTTTTAATTCAGTATATTTCGACTTGTTCGAAATTATTTGTAAATTTTCTATTAGTGGTTCATAAAGATGTTTTGTGCATTTATCAACATTATTTACCATCATTTGTATTACCATAAAGAATCCAAAGAGATGTTGAATGTCATTTGTTTCACTGTTTTCTTTTTCATATAGTTTAAATAAAACAGCATTATCCAAAAGGGTTTTGAAGTAGTTTAAAATAGGTTCTTGACATTGTACCAATAACTTTTTAGAGTCATCCTCCACTTGAAGAAGAGCACAAATCAGTCCCACAACTAACTGTTTGCTTTGCAAATCTCTTTGTTTAGTTAAGTTGAAATAGAGGCCTTCGTGTGTTAGGGTGTTTAAAAGAAATACAAAGAAATGCTTTTTTAAAACAAAATTGGTACCTAATATAACAATAATGGCGTTACCAGCTACTGATAAAGAAGTAACATTTGTGCATTCTGTGCTTTCTATGGAAATAAATGATTCATTCTCAATAATTGTATTTATGTTTTGGTTCATAATTATAATCCCTGTAGAAACCTTTTCAAATAAAGTAGCGTTGAACAACTCCATTATTTTCTCTCGGTCATCGCCATAATATGTTAATATTTTATACAAAATCTCCTTCAAATTTTCTGAAAATTTAGTAAACTGGTCTTCTTCAAATACGATGACAAATATTCGAAAAAGGACGGCAATATATTTAAATAATAAACCAGCTGGCAAATCAGGAGCATAATCGGTTTCATTGCAAAAACACATGTGTAAAATACGAACACCTTTCGTAATTTCCTTTGTAACATCTTTTTTTAAATTAATCAATTCCTTATTAGTAAAACATTGGAAAAATTCAAATATTGTATTGACAAGATCCTGGGTATACTTTTTATCTCTTTCAATACTGTGCAGTTGTTTAGTACATAATGAAAATACTTGTTCAAACGGATATAAACGTCTATCATCGTTAGAATCAAGATCAAGCAATTTGATAACCTGCTTACAAATATTTTCCTCAAAATCAGGCGACTTTCTACATTCGACTATTATTTTAGAAACGATGCTAACAGTTTTCCAAGTTCTTGTGGTATCATCAGGATTTTCAGTTCCTGATGCATCCAACATAGCACACAAAACGTTTTCTACTCCTTTTGGATTTCTCATTGTTTCATTTAAATTAGAAGTAACTGCTATGTTTAACCATTTAGGTGAATTCTTATTAAGTAACATCATAGTCTCACGCAAATAGATAGTCTTAAAAACGTTGTTTTTGCAGTACTCTAAAACCTCGACAAATATCTTTCTATCTTCCAAAATCCTTGCGTAGAACTCGTCAGTCATTTGAAAGCCTGTTTTATCTTCACATCTTGAAGAAGGCTTTTTAACCTTACAATATAAAATCTGATACAGGGCAGCCAAAATATACTTAAAATAATTGGTTGTGATTATTGATTTTATGAGTTTAGACTGCATACAAATAAAAAGTTCGTAAAGAGTAAATGTTAATCTATTATATTTTACATCGACCAGTACCTCTTTACAATACTTTTCACTGGGTAAAGCTGTATAATTCATCGAAGGAAGTAGTAGGGATGCTAATCCTATGCCAACAATGTTTCTAAAAACATTTGTAACTATTTTCGTTTGTTGAACACTAAGCATTTCTTCTGGACTATTTTCCAAAACTTTAATTAATAAACGTATTAAATGAAAATTAAGATAAAGATACTGAGATCTACTGTTTTCTCTAGGTAAAATGTAAACAAAATTTTCTTTTTTAAGTATGTCTTCAAACGATTGACCCAAGTTTTCTTCCACATTTTTGAGATTCTCTTGCAGTAGGTCATCCATATTACCTACGAAATCTGTAAAAATATTCGTATTTTATGTATCAAAATGTACTAAATTAATTAAAAGAGAAATTGTTGCTTTACAATTATATTTCTCATTCAATTTGAACACATATTTAATAGGATAGTAGAGTTGTTACTTTCAGAATCCAATCGGTTGCCGACTTTAATAACAACTCCAACGATAACTTAACTTTTAAGGAGTTTACGTTTTTTAATTATTCGAAGTTTCGAACTTGGCCTATCCCGACTTTTCTGATTCTGGCAGTAACAATTACGTTTTGTATATTTTACCTACGATTATTTTTGTTTAAATATTTGCATCAGAAAGTTTTGTTGCACCATAATTTATATTCTTGAAATATGATTATCATCATACTACTTATATTATTTTTTCAACTGGATCGATTTGTAGGGTCATAAAGTTGATTTTTGGCGTTTGATTTGTCTTATAATATTGTACTATTTATTTTTGTTTGTAATCTGCAATTAAAATGATTATTGATTAGAAAGTCACTGTGTATAGTTACTATAATGACTTTACTTTTGTATGATCACAATCAAATTTTGCGCCTCGAGATAGTCGCGTTATTTCGACGTGAGGATTGATGATGATCGGTCTTCGAAGGAATAGGTGGTAATGGTAAGGAAGACACTAACGGCATTTGCGATGGCACGCAAACACTAGCCGGTAATGATGGTGGTAGCAGGACCGTTTGAAATTTGTCTTCCCTACGTTCAGCCGACGTTAGCCACAGGTTGGGGGCATAACCATCTTCGAGGGTGGCAAAAAGCTGGTCTAGGGCAGCCGTCGACAAACTTCTCGGCTTGCCTGTGATGAAAGGCGTCGGTACTGGTCTTGGTGGCGGCGGACCGGGCACATATGTGGTTGGAGTAATCGGAGCCAGTTTGTTGATAATGATTTTGACTAGTGATGGTGATAGCGAAAACGTATCTAGGAAATTAGGACTGAGGGAGATGTTTTAGTGTAAAACGCTGAGTCCTAACTCGCTTGGTTACGAAGAGTGGGACGTATTCCGATTGAAGAGGAATTGGGCCCACCAATATTATTCAGCAGATGCTTGTTGAACTAAAAGAAAAGTTTAACTGAAGAAGTTTTTTATTAGGAAATAAGTTACACTTTTAATGTCAAATCGCATTTTTTTTTACTCTTATTTTTAAAATATTAGAAGGTTAGAGTGCATAATGAAGCTGCGATCGCTTTTCAGCTAATAGCCGCAAAAAAGCTATTAGGCAACGGTCCCAAAAAGTCACTAACCATGCTAATGTGAGTTGCTTAAGCTTTTAAAATATAATTATAAATTTTAACAACTACTATTTTCAAAAACTTTTTAAAATGGAATAGACAGTCGTCTATAATCTCCTGCTAGAGGTACACCTACGTTTAAAAAGAGTATACATGTGGCGCGCGCTTTTTAATTCAAGACTCCCGAGTCCACAGCAAAAAATACTATACGCATCATGCACAGCTTCGTGCAGTACTGCCACTTCTGTCCTTCATAGCCACAGTTAATAAGTTCGCTAAAGGGTAAGCTCCATTCTAGAACTCTCTCTATTAACTATGACCAACAAATGTCTCATGTGGAAATCTTTTGACCTTCTGGAGAGGCAACCCCAAGACACAAGGAGTTATTGGAGACATTATATCGAACTTCCTGCTACAAACATCTGAACGACACCGCTGATGGTCAGTTTTACAAGTTCAAAACGCTTGAGCTTAGCAACATACAAAGTCATTGGTTGGGTTAGCTGTTCCAAATGACGCTATCAGTTTATATCTAAACAAACGGTTTACCAATTGGTGCGGCCATTAGACCTGATCAAAACGTTTATACAGTGCAGTCTGAATTTGGCTGCTCTACGTGGACCTACTGATCTCGCTCACCAGAAACTAGACAAACAACCAAAACTGAGGCCGCTTAAGATAAGGCATAATGTCGCAGAATAAAACTTAAAGCAGATCAGACGAGAATACTGCCTTTACTTCTTCTTTGGATCGACGAAAACGAAAATCGTAGTAGGAGTCAATGAGCATAAATAGAGATTTAGCCCCTTTCAAGATCAGTCGTCAACAGGAACCTACAACACCAGCCAGACTGACACACGATGCAATAGCTAAGCCAGAGCCGATCTGCCAATCCAATCTAAGTATACAGTTTCACACTATTGCAAATTCGTAATAACGGTTTCTCCCTACCAGACTCGATTCCTTAAATACATCCTGTAGTTTAAAAAACTAGATTAGTCCACGTAAAAGACACGGACACTATAATCTCCGATGCCCCCCTCCCACTCCCTTTCAAATATTTAACACACAAAATGTTTTTACCGAGCCATCTAGAAATATCGCACTTTACAAATTTTTGATAGTGCATGGATGATGAAGCATGTTTTAATTATTAACGAATTCAAAATACAATAATTTTACTTCAACAAATATATTCAAAACTTACTCTATAATTATTTCGGCTAAATAGCCATTATCTAGAGTACTAACTATACTAAACTTAAAATGCGGGGTACAAAATTTATATAGATACAGTCACAACCATATTAGAAAAGTAATAACTTTAAACAAATTTAATCTAATTACAACAGAAGTAAACAAATTTAATACAGGTTCCATGCTAGTTAATAATAAGAGAAGACTAGTTATAACACAAATTAAGTGAGATCTATTAACACTTTGCCAAGACTGCGATCCCCTGCATATTGGACAAACGGGTCGTTCTTTAGAAGTCCGCTTCAAAGAACACCTCACTAGTATTAAGAATAAAAAATATATTACGGGTCTGACAGAACATTATTTACGTGAATAACATAGTATAAACATTAATAACTTGAAATCACTCCACTGTCAATTTAAAAGTAGGCAATTAACACTACTATAATTCCTAAAAATTAAGAAGGCTCTAACAACAAAGAGAAATATTGTAAACAACCAGAAATAGCTGTGTGTACTAAACACCCCACTCCTTTAGGTGTGACTACCTATTAAATTGTGTACCCCACATTTTAAGATTAGTAGGTATAGTTAGTACTCTAGATAATGGCTATTTAACCGAAACAATTGTAAAGTCATTTTTGAATATATTTGTTTAAGTAAAATTGTGTTTGACGCTTTGAACCCAAACAAGAGTTTATTGTTAACAATAAAAAAGCTGGGTGGCTACTCTTTAAAAAGCGTGCTATATTTTTAAAAAGTTAAGCAATTTTAAGCACTCTTAAGATGCATTGAAAAATACCTACATGGTGTGCCATATAAAATAATTGGCGCTCTATGTATTAGAGTATTTGAATTTAACCCACAATTTAATTACTGATTGTCTTGCGGGAGGTTCCCTATGACGGTAACTTTTGTTATAGTGTTAACATTTAAAATTGAATTACCATTTTATAGGCATTAAGTACCTACCTACCCGAATCATTTTAAAAACAACAACATACAAATTACTAATTCAATAGTTTAGGTATTGCTAATATATGTAAAAATAACTTTCCTTCTAGATATTTATTTAAAAACTATTCACCTATTATAATTTTAAAATAATAAAGAGTTAATTTCATATGTTGTACAATATATATTCATTATTCTTTCATATATTTTTTCGTAATATCGTTACAAAAAGAAATTTATGTTATAATGGAATAGCATTCAATTAAATAATTAATTGATTAAAATGTAGTAATGTACACTTACAATGCGTAATTTCTTTTTTTAACTACATATTTTTGTATTTAAAATAAATTAACATTATACCTTAGCTTTTCTATAACAATATCACACAAATTAATACTTTTTAAGTGAGACTGAAGAATTGTAATTTTCAGTAGAATTTTTTAATTATTTTGTACGAAATTCAGTAGTTTAGTAGATACAATTAATATTTTTTTTACAGAATTAATGTCATCAATCATCAATCACCGATTATAATTTATTCTTTTAGATAGTACTTACTGTTAATTACCTGAAAAAGGTTTATTAGCTAATACGATTTAGATGTAGATATTTCTTTAAATATACTTTTATTTTTTAATATAAAGCATTTGGTATTTTTTAATTAAGAAGACAAAATATTAGCAATACATATATAAATAGGTACACATTTTTATTTTATGGCACAACATAACTTTCTAGCTCGTACTTGTGACGAACTGTATATTACTGAAAATATAAATATAACCTTCAAAAGTTCCAAATATGCAAATATTAAATACATATTAAATTTTGTGCAACATATAAAACTCCAATTTAAACCATTGTTTGGATGGATCAATGTAAATTAATTAAAAGAAAAATTATTCGTAATGTAAACTCACCAGCTGGATTTTTTGAACTAAGCAATTCAAGGTGCTGAATTATTTTCGACTTCTCCATTACTACATTCATTTACAACACTTCACAGGTAATACAATTTAGTATGCTTCTTAATAACACAATAATTGTTTACACTGACTTCTCACAAAAAATATTTTTATTACGTGCACTTCACTATTTAGATTTACAATGCTTTCATAGACAGATTTCATACTAGTTTTGCAAACATGCAAACGTAACAAGTCCTCCTCAACGTTCGGCAAATGTCGGTCAGTCTGATCATAGACTAAGTCTGATGAGGCGTCATGACGTTCAATCTGTCAACGATTAAATAGGTACCAAAAATATTTTTTTTGTTTTATAATAATTTAAAAATAAAAATAATCTAACAGGGTTGAATCAGAGTAATTTAAACACAGACAATTACAAATAATCTTACACAATAAATAATTACATTCAACAGCTGATTTCACGACACTTGCCGAGTATGAGAGGACTGTAACGTTTGCAAAACTGAAATTTTAAAAACATAACCTATTTCTTTAAAGTAGATTAAATGGCCAATAAAACATTATTCATTAAAACACATTTCAATAAAAACATGTAATCAACATTTTTACTTTAATTACGACGTAAATTAAACAAAGTACATGAATATAAACTTAAAATATGTAGCTTAAGAAATGGAACCTATTGTAATCCACCTCGAAGGGCTAAGACTAAATGAAGCACTGAACCTCCCTGAACTTTATAATCTTGCGCCGTTTTCTCATCATTCCTAAAAACCATATATTGTAAAATTGTAGTAACAATCATATCGTTACATATAATTTCAACAAAGCTTACATTTGTTTACCAGAAAAAATTAGCCTTTGTTGTTGCGGTGGAATTCCTTCTTTCTCTTCAACCCTCTCCTTTATCCTCTCAACTTTGTCTGTTGGTTCTATATCTATTTCAATTTCTTTACCAGTTAGCGTCTGTAATAATTAAAAATCGTGACACCAAATTTCTCATATAACCTAAATGCTAACCTACCTTCACTTTGATCAACATTTTTGTAGCAGATAAGTTGATTGCACGAATAAAATTTAAACCACAATTGAATTCAATTAATTTGGGTATAACAAACACTGTGTTTAGAAAAACTGAATTATGATTTATTTTAGTTTATCAAAATTGAAATCTCCTAGTTGTCAAGTAACCCCAACCGGCTACTGACATTACAGCAGTATCTGACTTTCTAACTGCTCTATGATATCTGATCCATAGATCGCAATTTTTATTTATTTACAACCTTATTCATAGTCAACGGTTTAGTAGGATGAGTAGGATGTAAGTAGTCTACTAAGTAGTAGCTACTAAGACGCTACTATCTGCATCGTATTCATAGATGTCAGTTAGTACGCTACTAGCTAGTAGAATGGTTTGCGTCGAAACGATTTGACAACGGCGCGAAATTTTGACAAATGACCTACTGAATGTGTAAATATCGGTATTTTTGACGTTTAACGGCTTAACCTTACTTTTAAGCTAACTTATTATTCAATACAGTGCATGGAAGAATTGTTATTTGTTTTTTCTTTTACTTATTTTTGTAGTAGTGTAGCTGTTATTTACGTTCAACATTCCGATAACAATTAATATCGAAAAAATTATCAATTTAAGAAGTTACATTACATGAACTATGGCTATACATATTTAACACATATATACCTAATGAATAACTACCCCACAATGTACAAACTGCAACATCAACCCCATCCAAATAATGGGATATATCATCAACTGCCCAGGATTAAATACCCAAAGAAGAATACATAACAATCTTTCCTAATCGATAAAGGACAATTTAAACAACCCAGAGTTGTATAAAAATGCAATGAAGTTCTCGAAAGAAGAAATCAACTTCTAATATTAACAACCTTTATTTTGTCCGGTCTACAAACAGGATTTATTTCTCTCAGTGGGATGTGTTTACTGACAAATAAATAAATTAATTCAGCCTTATTCATAGTCAGTTAGTAGTGACTACTAGCAAGCTACTAAGAGCGTACTAAGAAAATCGTATTCATAGTGACATTTGGTAGACTACTAAGCTTAGTAGCTACTAAAAAAGTTAGTAGCGTGGTGGCCCGTGTTTAAGTGGTACAAATACGATAAACATAACCTCGAGTGGTAGATCTTAAATTAATCTACGGCTTTTAAGAAGCGGGTTATTGGTACAAAATACAAAATTAAAAAGAATACCACAAGAATAAGATGGAAAATAGAAAGGATTTATAAAATTGAATTGAAAAATTAAAAATCAAACTGGTACATGTCGTGTTAATTTATTTCAGTGGGCAGTTATCTTTTAAAAATTATTTCAATCGTTTTTTCTGAAATAATTAGAAACTTTATTGAATTAACATCTAGTTTGTATATTTTAAAGTAAATTGCATAATAATGATTCGTAAATGAAAAATAATTGAATTTATTAGTAATTTATTCAGGCTCAGAACATAAGTAAGTTTATTTATTTATTTGTCAGTAAATACATCCCACTGAGAGAAATAAATCCTATTTGTAGACCGGACAAAATAAAGGTTGTTAATATTAGAGGCTGATTTCTTCCTTCGAGAACATCATTGCATTTTATACAACTCTGGGTTGTTTAAATTGTCCTTTATCGATTAGATATTGTTATATATTCTTCTTTGGATATTTAGTCCTGGGCAGTTGATGATATATCCCATTGTTTGGATGGAGTTGGCGTTACAGTTTGTACATTGTGGGGTAGTTATTCATTAGGTATACATGTGTTAAATATGTATAGCCAATTCTGAGTATTTTTTGTAATGTAACTTCTTAAATTGATAATTTTTTCGATATTAATTGTTATGGGAATGTTGAACGTAAATAACAGCTACACTACTAAAAAATTCCTAAAAGAGAAAACACACCAAAAACTCTTCCATACACTGTATTGAATAATAAGTTAACTTAAAAGTAAGGTTAGGCCGTTACACGTCAAAAATAGACGTTCAGTAGGTCATTTGTTACAATTTCGCGCCGTTGTCAAATCGTTTCGACGCAAACCATTCTACTAGCTAGTAGCGTACTAACTGACGTCTATGAATACGATGCAGATAGTAGCGTCTTAGTAGCTACTAGTTAGTAAACTACTTAGATCCTACTAAACCGTTGACTATGAATAAGGCTGATTAACTTATATTTTTAGCTTGAATAAATGACTAATAAATTCATCAATTTTTCATTTACGAATCATTATTACCACTATCTTAAGAATAAAATTTTACTTGTTCACGCAATTTACTTTAAAATATACAAACAAGATGTTAATTCAATAAAGTTTGTAATTATTTCAGAAAAAAACGATTGTAATAATTTTTAAAGGATTACTGCTCATTGAAATAAATTAACAAGACATATACCAGTTTGATTTTTAATTTTTCAATACAATTTTATAAATCTTTTCCATTTTCCATCTTATTCTTATGGTATTCTTTTTAATTTTGTATTTTGTACCGATAACTCGCTTCTTAAAAGCCGTAGATTAATTTAAAATCTACCACTCGAGGTTATGTTTATCGTATTTGTACCGCTTAAACATAGACTACCACGCTACTAAATTTCTTAGTAGCTACAGTAGTCTATGGTAGCTACTAAGCTTAGTCTATGACTAAGCTTAGTAGTATACCAAATGTCACTATGAATACGATTTTCTTAGTACGCTCTTAGTAGCTTGCTAGTAGTCACTACTAACTGACTATGAATAAGGCTGTTAGAAATTTTCAGCCTTATTCATAGTCAGTTAGTAGTGACTACTAGCAAGCTACTAAGAGCGTACTAAGAAAATCGTATTCATAGTGACATTTGGTAGACTACTAATCTTAGTAGCTACTAAGAAATTTAGTAGCGTGGTAGTCTATGTTTAAGCGGTACAAATACGATAAACATAACCTCGAGTGGTAGATTTTAAATTAATCTACGGCTTTTAAGAAGCGAGTTATCGGTACAAAATACAAAATTAAAAAGAATACGATAAGAATAAGATGGAAAATGGAAAGGATATATAAAATTGAATTGAAAAATTAAAAATCAAACTGGTATATGTCTTGTTAATTTATTTCAATGGGCAGTAATCCTTTAAAAATTATTACAATCGTTTTTTTCTGAAATAATTACAAACTTTATTGAATTAACATCTTGTTTGTATATTTTAAAGTAAATTGCGTGAACAAGTAAAATTGTATTCTTAAGATAGTGGTAATAATGATTCGTAAATGAAAAATTGATGAATTTATTAGTCATTTATTCAGGCTAAAAATATAAGTAATTTTTATTGATTTATTTAATTTAATGCCAGAATAAGTACAAAATAAATAGATATCACCTGTGCGTAGCATCCAGCTTAGTACACTTAAATTAAGTAAGTTAATTTATTTATTTGTCAGTAAACACATCCCACTGAGAGAAATAAATCCTGTTTGTAGATCGGACAAAATAAAGGTTGTTAATATTAGAAGTTGATTTCTTCTTTCGAGAACTTCATTGCATTTTTATACAACTCTGGGTTGTTTAAATTGTCCTTTATCGATTAGGAAAGATTGTTATGTATTCTTCTTGGGGCATTTAGTCCTGGGCAGTTGATGATATATCCCATTATTTGGATGGGGTTGATGTTGCAGTTTGTACATTGTGGGGTAGTTATTCATTAGGTATATATGTGTTAAATATGTATAGCCAATTCTGAGTATTTCTTGTAATGTAACTTCTTAAATTGATAATTTTTTCCATATTAATTGTTATCGGAATGTTGAACGTAAATAACAGCTACACTACTACAAAAATAAGTAAAAGAAAAAACACATAAACAATTCTTCCATGCACTGTATTGAATAATAAGTTAACTTAAAAGTAAGGTTAAGCCGTTAAACGTCAAAAATACCGATATTTACACATTCAGTAGGTCATTTGTCACAATTTCGCGCCGTTGTCAAATCGTTTCGACGCAAACCATTCTACTAGCTAGTAGCGTACTAACTGACGTCTATGAATACGATGCAGATAGTAGCGTCTTAGTAGGTACTACTTAGTAGACTACTTACATCCTACTAAACCGTTGACTATGAATAAGGCTGTTTTTGATATACTTGGTGTCGTTAATTTAGAAGTAGCTTCAAACAACAACAAACAACAAATGTTTCACATTCAATCTTACTATTTATATTTAATTTTTCATCACTGCTTTTGTATAAATGTGAAAATTTCACTGCTATGTAGATTAGTTTTAAAGAAAAACTGTAAAAGTACGTTGGGGTACGTTTTTTCCCCAGGAAATAAGGGCTAAAACCTCAACATGGAGTCTTCCCATAAAAATAGTTTCCGACATAAAATTTTATGTAATTACAATAGTTTCCTTTTGGCTACATTAGAATTTCCAGGACAGGGCAATGGTAAGAAAAATGAAAATTAAATATTGTATTTTTGAAAATAGTTTAAAATGTTTGAACAAGTTTAAATTTTGTTTTATAGAGTAATTTTATTAGAAAATTGGTTGTAAACAAGTTACCAAATAAAGCTTTAGTAATTGTTTAACAAAAAATCCTAAATTATACAATATCTTAACTGCTTCGGTGCAATGTGTGTAAATTTATATAATTCATTTAAATAATTTGAATAAGTTACAGTCAGTTTTAATTTCATGTGTCATTTTCTACTTTACAGGTACACTTCAGAAAAAATTTTTGTTTTCCTGCCCTTTGCCAAACAAGTTCGTCATTCTTCAACAATTTCACGTGGCGCAACATTATCCGCACAATTCTCAACAACGTTACTCATCGTGGGAGCATCCTGAAGTGTATATTCTACCGTAACAACTATCTGTTCGCCATGGTATCTTTTTCTTGGATTTGGTTTTGCTGCTTTCGCACGTTAACTTTAAAATGTGACGAACACATAATTAAGGTGAGATTAAATTGAAGTTAATGAATAACTGCTCGTTATTAATCTGTTGCTACCGTATTTGTTTCAGATCGACGCTGGAGAAGAAAAAGAAGATTCATTCCGTAGTTAGCCTATTTATTTGAATAACTTTTATTTTGCATGCTGTTTGTTTGAATTATTATAACTTTTATTTTGCATGTTCGCTTGCTTAGCTCTTCGCTTTGCTTACTGCAAGTCTTACTATCACGCTTCGCATTTACCCTACACGATCCGCAGGATTCAAAGTTTCGTTATCTTGCTTGTTCTTTCTCATCTATGGTTCGAAGCGGAGGCGTCCCCGAGCGACTTGCCATAGACTCAGCTTTTTAGTTGTTCTTTGAAGTGTCTTATACACTTCTCGCGGTTTACTCTAGCGTCACTTCCTTTCAGACTGGCATGCAGCGGAGTTATCTGGAATAGAAGCATTAGGCGACTGCCCGACTCTCCTAGACGAAATTTGTCCAATCTTTTCTACCAAATTCTATTAGTTTTTGCCGTTAGTCCTTTGTAGTTTAGTTAGCTAATACACTGTACTATTCGCTTACAGGAAAAGGACATCGATCGAAGACTGAAGACATACTTTATTCTTTTTCATTTGTTTTCTTGTATTTTTCTCTTACAGGTATTTATTTATATTTATAAACTATTATGTTAATATTGAAACGATATATTTGTAACAAAAAAGTCCCTCTGATCCTCAAAACTATTCTAAATTGTCTTTTTGGTAAAATTATTAAAACTAATTTCAATTTTAATCATTGGAAGTATATTGGCGGATTAGGGTTGGCTATAAGGGGTGATTGTGAAGGCCACGGAGCATTAAAGGGGCTTTTTTAGTCCAAATATAACGTTTAAATGTTAGTATAAAAGTCTATTATATTTTTCGTGTTGTAGTAAATACTAGAAAAGAACGGAATTTATTGATAGTCATACTGAATTAACTTTTTCGTATTGTTGTACATGTAGGAGTATTAATTTAACTCATTTTAATATATCTACAAATACAATAATATGAAAAAATCAATTAAGCGCCACAAACAACGTCTTTTTTGTGTTTATTACACAATGAACGACATATAAACTTTTATAATGATGTAGTTGTATTTTAATTTGTTGTGTATTTTCTCTTTAACGTTTCGAATTATTTGAATTAATCGTATAAATACAAACACACATAGTACCGAAGCAGTTAAGATATTGTATAATTTAAGATTTTTTTTGTTAAACTATTACTACAGCTGTATTTAGTAACTTGTTTACAACCAATTTTCTAATAAAATTACTCTGTAAAACAAAAATTAAACTTGTTCAAACATTTTAAACTGTTTTCAAAAATACAATATTTAATTTTCATTTTTCTTACCATTGCCCTGCCTTGGAAATTCTTAGATAACCAAAAGGAAACTATTATAATTTCATGTCAGAAACTATTTTTATGGGGAGAAAAACGTACTTTTACAATTCTTCTTTAAAACTAATCTACATTGCAAAAGAATTTTCACATTTATACAGAAGCAGTGATAATAAAAATAAAATACAAATAATAAGATTGAATGTGAGAATGTTTTTCTTAAAACCTCTCTACTTATATCATCAGAAACTTCAAATAAATTAGATCGCCTACTTATGGATTTATTTTTGAACATTTCCAGTTGTCTTTTATCTCCATAATTAATATGATATTTGAAGACGTAGAAAGGAAATACACCTTCTAGCTTCTGCATAGGTTGATTTCGTTTGGGAAAAGGCAGGAAAACAAAATTCTGAAGAAGTGCACCTAGAAAAGAACACATCAAATTGAAATTAAGCAGAAATGGAGTTAAATATAAATTATTTGAATTAATCATATAGTTTCACATACATTAGACCGTAACAGTTACGGTTTGTATTTTATCAATGTGCCGAAAAGACATTTTGTAGAAAAAAAATGGCTAATGAAGGAAAATAGAAGATATTTTATTATAATAAAATTCATTATAAATTAATTAACAAGTGTGTATGCTTTCCAAATAATCAATTATGGCTGACATTGACTTTCATGCTGTCCATTTACTTATTTAATAATCGTATAAATAATGTAATACTTCAGTAAAAAAGTACATACCTACCACATATAAAACCTAAATATTAGTTTCAATTGTGATGTAAATTTTGTTTGTACTGTTCTTTTTTCCCAAATTATTTTGCAAAACGTACTTTACACTTCAATACAACAGTAGCGTCTAATGCGTCTAGTAGTCACTGCTAACTGACTATTAATAAAGCTGTTTATACCTTATTTCTATATGTATTATAACCTATAAAGCACTTGTAATTATCCTAGGACCCTAAGAATAAAATTCAGTAATCATTTGTGAACTGTCGTTTTATTAAATTGGTGGAGGATGTCGTACCCTTTTAGATCTCTTTCTCCCTTATCTAATTTTGTCACTGAAATCTCCCATCCCTTCTCCTCTGATCACATCATGTCCATTATTTTACATTTTTAGGAAATAATTAGTGTAAAATAATAGACATAGTGATGTCTATTATTTTACACTTTTATGTTTTCGTTTTGGATGGTCTACAATCACTTCTTCCTCAGAATACTAATTTTAGTAAGTAATTAAATTAAATAATTACAGTTGTAAACGCACATCAATCTGTAAATTATAAATAAATAAATAAATAAATAAATATTTCGAGGTATTCAGCTCAGCTATTATTGATATTAAAATATTTATAATTATAATAATAATAATAAACTAATAAACGAAACATTGACTAATTAAGTTTATAGAATAAATATGTTTTCCTAAGTGTTTCTTTTATTTGTCCGCTTTCCTTTAAGAGTGTCTCACCAATTATGAAAAGTATTTGCTAAAAGTTGCACGATCTGTTATAAACTAAATAAAATTTAAAATTAGGTGAAAATCATTAAGAAAAATTCTCTTACAATTGTTTCGACAAATCTGTCATTATCAAAGAGAGTAATAAGAAGTACTTCTTATTACTCTCTTTGAAAATCATTATTAATTGTCCCTATCGTTGAAGTTTCTGATTTAATGTTTTTTTCTTATAATACGGGGCGAGTTTACATACAACGCTATGTGTTTCATCGAAGTACGAAGACTAAATGGACTGTCCCCACTGCAATATCAGCTGTGTCCATCGCGCACATGTGGGCGTTCAGATTGCAAGGGCCAAGCTATTTCTCTTGGCCTACACTGAATGTTGCGCTAGCGAACCTGACGTTTTGGTACCAAAAGTCTTGAAAAAGGCATTACCTTAGTGTTGAATATTCCGTCTCTTTCCTAAGCAAATATTTGAACAAACTAGTTTAAAAATACAAAATAATAAAATGTCACCCCAAGATACTGTAATTATATTAACTAATTATTAAAAACTACAAGGTTTTTCGGTAACACCTTTATTGAAATTCAATCGTTTACAATAAGATCGAAATTTTTACTCACCAGTAAACATTTATTGTAATTAATTTAATAACCAAAATGCATTTGAAATGGAAGACGGCACATCTACGTAATCATAGATAAGTACTGAGTACATATAATAATTATATGCGAAGATAATTATTCTAGAGACAACATTTATGACAAACTTATTAATGTTTTACTAGGCAGTTTAAAATTAAGTTATAAACTTCAATAAGAAACTTCATACATTTTCTAAATAACATGATTTTATTCGACACCGACAAATACCATTTTATCTATGCATTACTTTTATATGATAAATCATACACACATGCAATTTTCTACCCTTAACATTCATTATAATCTTTGGAGATTTGATATTAATGGTACAAGATACATGGATACATTCGCATAACATTCTATTGGATATACAATAATTAACATTACCACACAGTTTTAACATTTACCAGTTACACTAATAGTAACGAAAGTATATTGAGACATCATATTATAATTGTGAATAAAAAATAATAAAGTAAATTTTTTCTATCGATTATATTCTTCATTAGAAGTTTGTTTGTAATATAATTTTGAGAGATTATTTTTTTAATTTGATTTTAATTCGGTACAAAATGATTTTGATTTTTGGTATATATTTCTTATTTATTTTGTACTTTTCACTTTAGGCCTAGTACAATAACAGTGAACACAAAAAAATTAAAAAAAAATGTTCAGTAATGCTCGTTTTTTATGTCTACTTTATTCAGTTTTGGTAACATAAAATATCGTGTTTTATACTGATAATTTATAGATTTAATACAATAATTGCGCTGTTTTTCGATGTACAATATAAGTATATCAATTACAAGACAGTTTAGGGTTTCCAGAATGTAATCTATCGGGAAATCAAGCAAATTATTTTAATTTCTAAATAAGACAAACGTATATAGTATGTCTAAAACTGTTGACAAGAAAAGAGAAACCTTTTATTTTTAATTTTAAGAAAAATAAAAGCAGTTATAAGGTTCTGCAAGGCCTAAAATTAAAAATGCAATTATCAAATATCAAATTTTTTTAGTCGTATACGATGTTTGTTCAAAAATATAAATTTTGTTCAAGTCAAGTAGGTACCTTTATTTTTGTGATATGAAGAATGTTATTAAAAAAAACTAATGATGTTTTACGTCAACATACCAATTTTGAACAAGGTATTCCTACTTTAAGAAAATTTAATTTTTAACATTTTTTGATACACCTCCATAACTAACAATTTTGAATTCATTGAAAAGGCTTAAAAGTGGCGAAATACACAAAAATCATATACCAATTTTTTTAAAATAATTTTCGACGATGTATTAAATTAGTAGTGTCTTCGTCCTTTTCAACTTTTTCAATGAATTTAAAATTATCAGTTGCGGGTGTGCATCAAAAAATGTTAAAAAATTTTTCTTGAAGTAGGAATATTTTGTTCAAAATGGTTATGCAGACGTAAAATATCATTCTAAACAAGTTTTTTTTATTTTAAAAAATTCGTATTTTTTATAAACCTCCTATACCTATACAACTAAAGTTGATATCTGATAGCTGCATTTTGGGTATTAGGCCTTGAAGAACTTTTTATGAAAAATGGTTTTTTCCTTAATTATAAAACAGTTTTTCATTTGTTGCCAACTTTTTCAGACTTACTGTACCTATGTAATATGTTCCCGTTAAATTAGTAAATACCAACAGACACATCGTTTTCCTTAAATATCTTTATTTTAATTAAATTTTGGTACTATTATCAAACAAGGTTTTTTCTGATTCTTCCTGTGGTTCGTTACTTTTTCTCAAGTACCTAATTAATAAAGAGTTATCCTAGTGTTACTCATATACCATTTATATACGTCTTAAAAAGCAGGTGGAACACTAAGAAAACTTATTCAAGATATTGTACAGGGCGCTTACTTCTTTTTTAGGTGTTGACTTGTAATTAAATTTGGTTTGTCAATTATATAATAAATCAATCCCACAGGACAAGAAAAATGTGTTTATAGAACAAATAGATATTACTAGGTATCATTCGATGAACATTGTCAGAAAAGACTTAAAATGTACTATCAGGATACATCCACGTCTCGAATAATTACAAATAATAATAGCATTCTCAATTTCACAAACTACTCTTGGCAATATGAATATATATTGTCGAACATTTTTAATAAAAAAACATGATTATGCTTTGTTGTAAGCAGAAAATGTAGCTTTTTTGTCATATCAAATAAATTACAAAAATATTTATATGAACTACGTAAAACGTCAGTCGTCTTTATTTTGCCGGTTTTTTTTTATTCTTATGGAATGCAAAAATCTTTGCTGAGGTATCACAAAAAGTCATCGCTTCTTATTCTGCAAAGTTGAAATAAATATTTCGGCAACCATTCAGTTTTTTAGGTTTACACAGAGATGTATTAATTAATTATCGAAAGGTAAACATTAAAACATTAACCATCAGCCAGCGATGGCGTAACCCAGCCGTACTTCTCGTGCGTTTTAACAAGAGATCTAAAGCTTTCTTCGGCAGCTCGTTTATTAAAAATTTTTTGTCCTTTGGTTTTCCGCTGAATTCGACCCTGCCCTTTAACTACACTCGCTGCGAATTGCATTATAACCGCCTCAACGGTGTATGCACTGGCCCATCCTCGAGGTGTGAGTAGTTCCATACAAATAGCACCACCTTCCATGACAAAGCCTTTCTCTATACGGGGAGAAATAACTCGCATAAAAGGGGGCGCAAAAGGAAAATTCTCTGGAAATACTAAATTAAGTGAAATAAAACTGACTCCCAATTCGGCCATGTCGGTTCCTAGAGGACTTTCCGAATCTATTTTGTGAAGTTTTACTTGCCATTCAAATAAATTATCGTCTACTAATTCTACTGTGAATACGGGATCTGATCGCGAATTTTGCAGGCGCTGAAGATCATGAAATTCTTTCATAAGACGTCTGGTGCGGACTGTTTTGTTAGACGGGGTAGATGTTTCCTGACATTTTTTATTTACTGATTTGGTATTTGCGAAGCCAGGGCTACCTGGCGGATTGGCTGCAGGTGATACGGTATCTCGGCATCCCCGAAGAAGACGTCTTGCGGGAGAACCATTAGACGTACCTGCTTTGCTTGGGCCTTCACCATCTTTATTTGATGATCCGAATATTCGCCGAAATATCGATGACACTTTTCCTTTTGAACGAACACTCATGTTTCTTGAGCACGTGATTGATAAACTACCTAATTTATTTACCTGAAAAGAAAATAAACCAGAATTAATGAGGTGCCCATCACAATCAGTAAAAATATTTTGAAATACAAATACAAATACTAATACTTTTATACAAGTTGTTTTTGTATTTTAAATATTGTTCAATTGTTTTACTTGATTTTGCAAATACATACTTTTCTAAATGATTCATGAATAATTAAACTCACCAGAATATAAAATTACATATAAATTGTTATTATAAAAAAATGCAATTTTGTTTCCAAATGGAAAATGATCAACAAAGTATTTGTCAGTACTTGTAACGAATAGATAGTTATATGTAATCAAATATACTTCAAAAGTATACAGGGTTTACCTTTGTTGGAACTTTAAGAAGTAATAATTACATAATCGGATTAGACTTTAGATTCTCATAAGGCCCCCATATGACCCAGGTTGCCATTTAAAAAAAAAATTGGCTACCTACAGATTAAAGGGTTGAAAAGATCACAGAAAGTTGAACAAAAATGAACGTGTTTTAGTGTCTTTTTAAAAAATAACCCGTACAGAAGATACGACCTTTGTGCGATACTTTTGAACAACCCTGTATATGAACAATTGGAATCACAATTAACTGAGTAATGAAGGATAACAAGATTTTATTTTCTAAAAATACAAGACCTTCGTTTCGCTAACTGTTATCATTACTTAATTGTGTTCCATTTATAGGTATGTCAAAGAATTTTTAGAATCGATTAAGTAATTTTGAAGATTACGCCCTACATTCAAGTAAACAAACAAACAAACAAATTTTACTTCTTTATAATATCAGTATACGATAAGTAATGTTTATTTTTAGATGTTATGAAATTAGAACATTAATCGGTGTATTTAAATTTAATTACGTATTTTAAATTATACTTTTTATTAAAACATTAAGTGCACTCAGATTTATTCCAAAGGTAAGTATGAAAAGTACATGCTATTAAGTAAATTGTGTTATTATCATAAGTTAAATTTAAATTGCCTAAAAATGTAAAAAATAAAGAGAAATAATATACACAACTAGAATGTGCATTTCTTAGTTTAAAGTTGAACTACAATTATGCATTAAAATATCCAAAATTAGGATTCACTATTTTTTAAGAATTGTCATACTGAAACGTTTCAATTGACTGTATTGTTATGATGTAGTGTTCGAATAACAATGAATAATGTAAATAAAAATTTTATGTTTCTTTTCTTCCTTTTAATTATTCGTAAAATAAGTACCAGTCTAAGGTAAGAACCTTTTTATGATTGTTAAAGACGTTAAAGGCTATGAAATTCTACGGTTAGCAGTAAATATTTAAAAAAGGCCATATAATAGAAATTACTACATTAATCGACGAATAAACGTTAACTCCCAGATAATTATACCTCTTTTTAACTATATCTATATAAAATTGTTTGAAAATCGTAAAAAATATTAAAAATGTGTATCGGACAAAAAAAATCCTCCAAACAAAAGACGAAAAATGAACAAAATGAGAAAATTCCAATATTTGAGATGTTTAATCAATTACCAATAAAAAAATCTCTATCTAGACGTTCAACGTTCCATTTTTATAACCTTAATGGAATACTTTCAATAATTATCTTCTTGAGGATTAATACATCAATGGTAATTTATCTCTAAACAATCATCGTCTGAATATTTCTCAGATTAGCATAATTTCAATTGTTAAATTAACAATGATTCAGGAATCTGTGTTTATTAATCTCTCAATTTCAGGCGACATTTGTATAGGGTACACTAGAGGAATATGAAAAAATAAAACTATTAAAAAAAATAGAGCGACTATTGATAAATTACCTTTAATGCGATGACATCATAAACAGTAAACTTTGTTGTAATTATTTAGTCAGATTCTAAATCTAAATTCTAATGCATCATTTCAAATTAGCATATACCTATTGTGGCAGTTTTAACCATTTCCCGAGTAAAATGAACATCCGGTCTTTACCGAACTGTTTTTTTATGAATTACTAATAAAAGAGGTTATGTATATGTATAAAAGATATAATCTCAATAGAAAGTATTTATTATAAGTTTTATTATTAAACCCGTCTTTCATTTATCATTTTCTGATACGAGATATTTACATAACAATTTTACAAGACATGATTGATGATTTATATTTGTGTTAACATAGATAACAGAAGCTACACAGAAGACGTCCCATTTATTGAATTCAACTTAATGTTGAGTTAACAAGTACGGCAAATTAGAACGAGTAAGAAACTAATACCAATCTCAATTTCTTAATAGGTTCGTATAGTAGTGTAAAATTTAATTTAAATTAATTTATAGATACATATATATAATTTTTGCTCGCCTGCTAAATAGGTCAGGGACCCATTAATGGAAATCTGGTGTCATCAAGAATAAAGAATATTTGTGATTGTCATTTTCATATTTTAAAAGTTAGAAATGAATGTGAACAAAGTGAAGTGGAATCGGATCTAAAATTTGAAGAGAGACTCCCCTTAAGACTGATCAATTTAAAAAAGCAATAACAATAATAACAGAATATAGGAGCCGCTGGTGACGGGCCCCAAACAACTTAATTGTCGATAAATTCTTCTTAAATTAAAAATACAATGCAGCCCCCCTTTCTCCAGGGCCTGTGGCTGCATCACCCCCTACAGTTACGTAGCAGTTATTCAAAAAAGTTAAGGAAATATCTTATATACGTACATATTTTTTTAGAATTTTTCAAGTTAGGTAGACTTCTAAAGTCGTAACATGTATTTATTGTCGATTTCGCTGCACAAAATATGACAAAAAGTAAATGAAACATCATATACCAAAAAAGAAAGAAAAATAGTACAAATTTTTAGGATATGGGAGTGTCTCTTTTTTAATATTATTCCAGTCAAAATAGTCGATTTCTCAGAACTGTTGAGTAATGAGAGAAATCAGAGGTTAATAGATTTCGAATTTTTTTTAGGTATTGAAGATAGAAAACTTTTTCAAAGTAGGCTTTTCTGTTAGGTGACAAACATCGTTGTTGATTTAAATTTATTACAAAAACTTATAATATATTCTATTAAGCTCTGATTTCTCTTATTCAAAGAGAAAAAATTAGGAATAGTATTGGTGATTTAAATTTTTTAAGTAATTTAAAATGTTATTGATTTTTTTGGGTTTATATAAAAAAGAGAAAGGCAGTCAATTCACATGATACTAATTTATTGATGTTTAATTTTCAACAACGTTTTGCCAACTGCTGTTTGAAATGAATGAATTGACTGCCTTTAACTTGTTTACATATATTCAAAAAAATCAATAAAATTTTAAATAATTTTATTTTACTGGGTACAGTACAGTTGCCTTAGGATTGTTACAGGGTTAATATAACGTGTAAGACTTTTATAAAATTTTACTCAATTGAAAAGTGATATGAAGGCGTGGCTGACCAGGTTGCAAATTTAACTAGAAGAGAGTCAGTCAGCTTATAATGACATAAAAGGGAATAGAAGTCATAAATACATTATACGTAAGTCCTAAACGGCCCTCTTACAAAGCATAATCTTAAAAAATAAAGTAAAAATAGAGACAAAAAACACAGTTTGTAGCTATATTGGATAATAACAAAAAAATAAACATCAACTGACACCATATTAAAAACAAAATAAAAATTGTAATAACGTACATCACACATCTCATTTTTTTCATAAAAAAAATTTTTTCCACTGTTTTTTCTTTAGATTGTAATAACACTATTATATACCTAAAGAAGATATTGCCGTGTTCAAGTTATAATTTTCGATATTGCTACCAACAAATAATGATAACAATAATGGGTGGGAAGGGTCACGAAAACCGGAGTTGTAACTTTCGTCCATAATCCTTTTATGGCCCAATTAATATATACACTTTCGTCCGGAGATCAAATACAACGATTAACTACTTACTTTTGTTTTGCCTATCAATTTAAACTTTGACGGGACAAAACGATGTTAATAATAGGTTATGGTATATAAAGGTTCCCCGCTTCCCCCCTTTCCAAACTGACTATATAAAAAAACCCTACGATAATGGTTAAGCTGGAAACCCATTTTTGCTTTTATTCCAGAGAAAATAATGTGTTCTTTAAGAAGGGTTTTATTGTAAATTAAAACATTGCTGTAAAAAATTGTAATACAAACATTTGTTGCGTACAGAAGTAAATATTTTGTTTGTGATTTGAAGAAACATAACAAAGAAATCTGCAAGAAATTGTAAGTATCTGTGTTAACTTCTTCTTTTATGTTTAATTTTATTTTTATGTAAAATGAGGTTATGGGGAGCATTGGGCACAGGGCTGTAGCTAGAGTTGAATTTGAGGTAGAGCAGCATTGGTTACAGGTAGGGCGGAAGTAAAAAATTGATCATAATTGATCTGCCCTCGAAGCACGGGCTCCTAAATCAATCACCATGTATATCACTGACCTCTAGGTTAGTGAAGTATTTCAATAGCTTTTTGTAGACAAATACTTTCTGTGACAGAGCATGAGCATGTATCTAAGAACTATTAAATCCTCAATGATGAAGAACAAGCGAACAAGATGGTTGAACTTCCAAATTTGGATGTAGAGATCCACGTCTGAGTGAGAATGAGGTAATAATTAATTGTGGTGTGGGGTGATACGAGTAAATAGTTACGACCAAAAATACCAATAAGATCATATTGTTTCTGCAAACTTTGTGCAATATCAGAAGGAATACTATGGCTAACATTATCAACATGTGTTGACCAATCTGTTGCCATGGACCTAGGAGTAGCGGTTGTATTTTGTGCTTCCACCTGTTTTGAGCAGTGAAGTTCTTCATGGTCAATTTCCTCTTCAACTCTCCGTTTTTTTCCATAGAAAACCCGTATATCCATCGCGAAATCAATGAATCTTAAATTTATAGCAATAAAAATAACAATTGTATCGATTTTTGACTAAAACACACTTTACCGTACACTTCACTTAACCAAACTACAAACAATAGTAAACAATCTCTAGTTTATGTTTATTTTAGTTTAAAAAGGGATTCTCCGTACCATTGATTGCAATATATGCTACGGAGAATCCCCTCTGCGTTACAGATATTATAATCATGAATTAAATAGACCCATCGCTTCATGTGATGGCGCTTCAAATGCCGTCTATACACAGAACAAAGAATTATTATAATATGAAATGAATGTCACAAACTGTGGTATGTTCCGAAAAGTTTAGATATCTATCGCTACAATTTTCTTTATCTCTAAATATGCACAAACAGTTTAATTATAATAATTTATCTTAGTTTTTGGTATTTTTAAAGTAGGGCATTGTGATTTCAAGGTAGGGCATTGCCCCGCAATGCCCCCCCCCTAGCTACGGCCATGATTGGGCATGCCCAAAACCTCCCCCCTACCTGCGTGCCCAATGCTCCCCATAACCTCTTTTTTCAAATAGATTTGAATAAGTTTATTTTTATCAACTGCTAGGTAAATATACTCTTCATTTAACATAAAAGAAGAAGTTAACACAGAAACTTACAATTTCTTGCAGATTTCTTTGTTTTGTTTCTTCAAATCACAAACAAAATATTTACTTCTGTACGCAACAAACCGTTATGCGTATGTAACTTGACAACCAAGTGAAATGACAGCTGACATTTTTGATAAGCCAGTTATTAATCTATAGTGCTGTGGTAGAAAACAAAAAATATCTATAATAGATTTTGAGAAATGAGGGGGTGCCCAAACCTCCCGACTACCCAATGCTCCCCTACCTCCCCTACACCCGCGAAAACGAGCGAATAGAAGGTATTAGGAATTATGTGGGTCACTATAACCGGACATAAATTGTTAAAAATAAGTTATAATAAACGACATGTCTCTATAAGCGAAGTCATATTTTGTTTTGTTACAGCAATAATGTTGTTTATCTATTTAATATCAGGCTTGTTTACAAAATATCCAAGTTCCCTCAAAAATTAAATGCCAGTTGTGCCTACATAGAAGGTATTGAGAAATGTAAAGACAGATGGCACAGCAGATATCCATAAGAAAGGAAGAGATGTGAGATGCCGGCATAGATACTTACATATTAGAAGCAGAAACGAGAGTAAAGAAAGCAAGTGAAAACTGGAATTCGAATACTTATTACGAATACATTATATGAGTTCAAAATGGAGATTTCATTTAAATCACTCCTCTCGCTTTAAGTAAATAAATTAAAAACCATACCTTAAATTTTAAATTCGATGAATTATTATAATTTTCCTTCCACTTATTATAGGCTAAATCTCATGTGAGGGGGAGGAGGATGAGGAGGAGGAGGGCCCCACTCCATCTTATTTAGGGGCTTGAATTGAATTAAAAACACACGGTGTAGTTAGAGGATATCCATTTGCGGATGTGGAATGACCCAGTTTTAGGAAAATGTGAAGATTGGCTTAGGATAGGAACTACACTTCGAACTGACGAACTTTTGATTTTATTGCAAACAAATATATAAAGACGCATATGTAACTAATTAATTAATTAATATTAGTTAATTGATTATAGTTAACAATATTAGCTTATGTCATAAATCGCCCTGTACATTTAAATTAAGGATATAAGATATTAATTCTTCTAAATTTACATATTTGTGTACTTTTCACTATTTAATTTAATTCTCGCTCTGATGGCATTCGAATTTTTTGAATTACTTAAAAACATCTAAAGCGAATAATAAATATTCTGAAGCTGTGGAAACATAAAATCGATTTTCATGAAAAAGAGTTGGTTCTAGAAAAAAAGCTTTAAAGGGAATTACGTCAGTCATACGTTTACTGCAACCTACTTTTGCCACTTGTTGATATTGCAGTGGGATTTGTGGCGTATTCAAGTGAAGTGGTTTTTCTAATTGCTTCTTCAAAAAAGAGAAAAAAAATACGAATGAACATTTAACAGCTAAATTTTATTCGATAACGTTTTACAATCCTAAAGTAGTAAGTGTCCAACTTAATTGATTTGCTATTATTATTCACTTATACAGGTCAATTTCCACATACATTGCAGTAGCGTAGTTAGTTAAATCAAAGCAAATAAAGGATGGGGCTTTTACCAAGTTGTTAATAATTCAGACAAAATAAATAGGTCTGACATCTGCATTCAAGTAAATTGATTAATAAAATTCTTATTGAATCAGTTCAATGTACTTAAAAAAGGCGCAAAAAGATTCCAGCGAGGAGAGAGGAGGCGTCAGAAGATACGCCACTGGTACGAAAAAAGGACAGTTTTGTAGTTCTCTTAACTCCAAAATTCACAAATGTTGCATCTCTTGTAGCAGAAAAAGTATTCGTACGTACATGAGATCATTATTAGAAAACTACACGTAGGTATATCAAGCTAACACGACAGTTATTTTTCCGATTTTTGACTTGCAACTACAATTTGTCGCTAATTTGTTACCAAATCAAAAAAATTGGTCGCTCGTACCGTTTAGCAATAATTAGCTGGTATGTTAGCTTGATATCAAGCTAACACTACACATAGCGTATTACGAAAAGGAAATATCGTAGGATATTACTGTAAAGACCATAATTTGTCGCTAATTTTTCGCTTAAAGATGACACATTCAACGAATTTGTCGCTAGTCTTATCTCCAACTGATAAGCAAAAAACTGCTGGAAAGCCATCAAACTCTCGAAAGGTAACGTGTTGTCCAACTTGGGGGAAACCTAATTTAAAAAATTTGATAAATAAATCCGATCTCTTAAAACAAATGTAACAAAGAACTCCTTGATTAATTGTTTGATGGTTTTCCAGCAGTCTTTCGCTTATCAGCTGGAGATAAGACTAGCGACAAATATTCGTTGAATGTGTCATCTTTCAGTGACAAATAAGCGACAAATTATGGTCTCTACAGTAATATCCTACATTTTCTTTTCGAGATACGCTATGTGTAGTGCTAGCTTGATATCAAGCTGATTATGGATAAACGGCACGAGCGACAAATTTTTGGATTTGGTAACAATTTAGAGACAAATTTGCAATTTAGAAATCGGAAAGATACCTTTGTCGTGCTAGCTTGATATTATACGTGAAAACTACTTTATAATGTGAAATTTTACGCTTGCAATTTTAAATAACAAATTAAACTAATACTTTTTCGTTTAATTTTTTTAAGAAACTCTCCTTTAATTGGTCCATACTATTCAAAATTGCGATTTGAAATTCTCTGGCGTCAATTCAGAACTTTCTCATGTTATTTGATTCCAAATTTACCCAACAAAGTTTTCATCAAATAAATACAAACAAGCACCCCTTTTACATAATAACTCTACATTCTAATTAACGTGTAGGTGTAGGTACATGTCTACTCTCTTGATTTCTTTATGTGGGTGTTTGTATAATAAGATACAGAATAATTCTCCGAAATTATTCCAATTCGACTAAATTTACCGTTAACATAATTTGCTAAGGCTGTTGAGTCAAGATAATTACAAACGGATTGTGATCTAAGAATTCCTACAATTCAGTGAATAGTTGCTTGGAAGTTCTATAAATTACAAAATATGTTGAGTCAATGTTTGACTGTTATAAAACTGTAATAAGTGAGGTGTACGACAGTTCACGAACTCAAATAACTTCTTACTACTCATAATTATCAATTCAAATAACTGTGTAACTTTATACTAAAATACTCCCTAATTTTAAAAATTGAATCCTTCGTTTCAATACATATTAGATATATACAGGGTTATTCACGCTATACGGCACTGAATATTATGGCCAAAATATGAAAATATCAAAAATTTTGGGTTATATAGGGGTCTACTATGGTTACCCTTTTAAAATTATTTTCTTATTATACAGGGTGTTTCAAATGAACATTTAATAAAAAAACTCGAAATGGCGCATAAATCAATTATTTAACATTTCCTAAAAAAACGCGAAGACTTAGCTTACGAACATTCTAATACCAATCGATAGGTAATTAAAAAATGCATCTTCTGGTATGTTAAAAAATATAGCGTTCCATTTAATTTAATCAAGTTACAACCCCTTAAAGTTCTTACCTAAGTAGTATTAATTTTTGTATTTATATTTTATAATTTGTATAAGATGACGAGTTTATTATAATTGGGATTTAAAATATTATCTACTGTTACACTTCATTGTAAATTTCGCTTACATAACTTAAATACTTCTTAAGTATTTGATACATAAAAATTAGGTTAGATTTTGATAAAATTCAAATTATTTGGTTTAGGTATTATAAACCCTATCAAAACAAAGACTTATTTTGTTCGAAGAATCCAAAATTGTAATAATATACAGGGGGTTCCATTTAAAAAAACATAACTTTAATACTTTTAGGGCATTTAGAACACCTTGTATAATATGAAAATAATTTTAAAAGGTAACCATAATAGACGTCTATATAACCCAAAAGTTGATGTTTTTGAAATTTTCATATTTTGGCCATAATATTCCGTGCCGTACAGTGTGAATAACCCTACTGTATATGCATAACTAACATAAATGTGTTTATACTGTAGCGACCAGTGACACAGTACGTGTGTGCGATAACAATTTGTGGCATGTACTTGTTATCGCTAACATGCTTAAACACCGCATACGGTACTTTTCGTGTTATCAACTTACAAGATGTAAATCATTCTCCGGCGACAAGTAACAAGTTCAATTCTGGAATAATCGAGGACTTTCTAATAATTACTCATCATCCGGGAATACTCAGGATTTCTTCGAGTTCTTGTCTAGAAAGTTCGAAAGGTGTATATATAGTGATCATCTTTGGACCGGAAGACAGTTAGTTGGAAGAAAGCATCAGTGCGCGAATTAAAACCGATAATAGACAAAGTGATATAAATAAATTGTTATATAAATAAGTGAATTGTTGTGATATAAATGGTAGTTTTAAGTTAGTGTTTAAGTGTTATAAATAGTGTTAAATAAATAATTGTTTAAATCAATAGTTTGACTAGAAAATTCGTTACAATACATTCTCGATCGTATTTAAATTTCACAAATTGTTGTATAGCAGATAGAGGCAAAACATAAAAAAAAGCACAACTAAATGGCCTAAGAAAAAAATACTATTTTTTAATATTAAAAAGGTAAAAGAAAAGTCCAATTGTCAAGTTTTTGTAGCGTCCACTTGTAGGTTCAAAGAATGTAGTGACAATCATGAATAAATATTTCCTACATAACTTCTTTGTTAATAATATTCTTTAGTAATGTATTGGTCGATGCCGAAACCACCAAACTGTTGGGCGAGCTTGTTCGTAAACAAGTTACGTAAAATTGTCCCTGTAGGAAACAATTTTCGTCAAGTCTATTCCCGCAAATTTGAGTGTTTGCCCTTGAGACATGTTTATAATTATTGGAAAGCAGACTTTGGGGGGCTACTGTAATCGTTTGAATTCAAACAGAAGATAGTTCGAAATTAAAGGAATTCTTAGCAGGAATACAGTTTTCCTTTGGGCATACTCACTTAAAATTGTGACTATACAGGGTGTCTCAAAACTTCGTTCTAAACTTTTTGGGAGGGTTGACTAATAACTTAAAAAATAAAAATTTAATGACAGGTACCTACATGCATATACATACAAGTTTTATATTCTGTCTCTTATTAAAGATCACCTTCTACAACTGTTTCGGAAAAAAGTTTTTCATTGATGATTTCCGACAAGAATTATTAATAAGTACAAGTTTTCTGAAATAACTTACATACATACGTGTTACTTAAATAAAATTTGATATGAAGTCTATCCCAAGGAGGTACGACATGCTTATCAACTTAAAGAGGATACGACTGGGATGAAAACTACCCCCACCCCTAAATAAATTCGGTTATAATGTATTTGTAGGGTCGATTTATTTCTTGAATAAAGTTTTTATGGAAATGTACTATTATTACGCGGGCATTATCAACGTGAAAAGGGCGAAACACGATTCTGCATAAAATTGTGTTAGTGGTAATTAGGATGAGCTCTTTTTAGTTTATTTACGTTATTAGGTATACTCTATATTATATCTTATATAATATTATATTTAGGTAAGTATAGCAATTTTTCTATTAAATAAAGATAATATTGGCTTTTATTATTTTTTTCTGAATGGTGCACATTTTGATTATGATTTTAAAATACAATAGCAAAGTTAATTTTGGTTTAAAACTGAATCAGTATTTTTTTAAATGGATTTGACAAGACGTACCTATTGTATACAAATATACATACCTACACATATTAAAGCTTTTGGAAAAGTTAATATCAACTTAGAATGTTAAGATGTTTGGTGATCAGTAAAAAATAGTTTTTGGTACTTATTAATTTCATGATATAGTAAATTTCCATTGAATGTACATATTTAATTGTTCGTTAATTAGAGTTAGAAATATGAAATAGTAGTACAATATCTTACATAAATTATTGGTTTAAAATCGCTACATTTTATAAATACTAATTACATTGTAATCAATAAGTACCAATTATATGATTTTAATAATGCGTTTGACAATGTGAACAAAGAAAGCAATAAAATTTTGTAGATTATGTACTTACTTTGCACTTTAATTTAAGATAAAATCCAGTTTAAGGCAATCACAATATTATAGGTAGGTAAGTATTTTATGAAGCTAGAGAGAAACTGTTAACTATCTTCCGCAAAACCGACACAACAACTCATGTTAAGCATTTTTGTATACTATTTATAAGAAAAGGTATAAAAAGATCATCAACCCATGTATAAAAATTTTGCAAAACACCTTGAACTACTGCCAACTTCCTTGTTCCATATACAAAGAAAGTAAGCAATTTTAGGAAGATGTCTTTGTACTCAAGTTCATTGTCATAAATACAGATTGATGACATTTCAATTTGTTTCTTAAATTTAAAACTACTTTTATGTAATAATAGGAATGAAAATGTCTAAACAAAAATTTAATTCAAACTTGCTTTTAAACTCTAAATTGTATGTAAATGAAAATAAATTATTGTTAACGTAACTGTAACTTAAACAGCTTGAATGATTTTTTGAAAGAAATCATTTTTACGTCAAATACCAGAAATCTATTAAAAACTTTTGCTGTTTCAATGATTTTGTTTTGGTGTCTTTATTTATTATTGATTTGAAAGTAAATTTTTATTACATATCGATCAAACGTGAAACTAGTTTCTATTATTTGCTCATTAAATACAAATTTAAAACTTAGCATCATCTGAAAAGCTACTGTAATCTAAAAGAGGACCGTAAAGATTAAAAAAAATCTAATAGGATAACATAATTAATATTTTAAATTGTGAAGCTATCATAATTATGTATATAATTTTTGAATCTGTCAGTTGATGGAAAGTTTATAGGTAGCATTTTATAAAATCTATTTTTAGTAAACAAGCTGTTATTATTGTTAGTGCTATTATGAAGACGTTCAAATATTATGTAAGTAAACTTGGGGAATTTAATGTATTCCTACAATTATTTAGTCTTGCAGACACTACAGCAACATATGTATTTGCTGTAACTCTTACGTAAGTTACAAAAAATACAAAATAAAAAAAATTTCAAAACAGTGTTCATAATCATTATTTCAACACGTGAAACACAAAATGAAACATTCATGTCTTTAAATAAAAGAATAAACTGACTCATTAACGCGCAGCCAAAACTCCCTGTGACCTAGGGACTTTATATTTTGTATAAACGTTCCTTATACAACATAGGCAAACATTAAACAAGAGTTTTTTTAAAATTCAACCTCTAAAAAAGGGTGCAAAATTAAATGTACCGATTAAAGCATATCGCAAACCGCTGAGTAAGGAAACTTGACTTTTTGCACAAAGATTCCTTATACATACATACAACGGCATCACCTTCTATAAAATGATTTTTTTTTTTCTAAAAGTGTGAAACGGGGGTAAAATGTTTAATGGTCAACATATATTCTAAATAGTTAAGACTTTCACAAAATTAAAAAAAAATATCATAGATTCCTTGTACAGTAACAGAATTTATACAGAAAGTGTTTCCAAAAATTCAACTCTTAACGTATGTGTAAATGTCAACCCCTAAGAGGGTGAGAAAAATTACCTGGTCATAATTTACCTAGAGAATAACTTAAGAAGGACTTAACCCATTGTACTAATTTTTTCTTTGTAATATTCGTCACAGCACCAAGTCAGGTTTTTATGGGAAGAAAAATAGGGGGGTAATTATCCCGAAAATTGCAATTTGAAGCTAAAGTAAAATACTTTTTCGGCCAGATATAACATTTTTTTAAATTTATTATTTGTTTGTGGGGATGATTTGCAGAACAATCCATACACAAGCAAGGAATAATGGCTATAGTTACCAACATCCAGTGGGTGGGTTAGTAAAAGTTATCTGGGGACGAGAGGGTTTAAAATTTTCCTGTTTACACTTATACAGGGGGGAGAAGGAACTAAAATAATATTTGAACGACCCTTATAGAAAAATCTTAATAATGGGGCCTCCTTTTTTGACTATGAACTTTGGTAAACTCGTGATAATGACAACATATAAAAAAATACCTACAATGCATTTTTTTCAGTTACAATTGCATTTATCCAATTTATTGCATAAAAATAATATACTAGTACATACCTAATTTTAACAAAATATTCCAATTACCATAATCTAAAAAGTTTGCTTTCACTTAAAAACTCGTTTTCACCAATATTCACCATCTATGTATATGAATTTTATCACGTAAACTAAGTGAAAAATTCCCATAGCATTTTATAACCTTTTAATAAACTCTCGCTGTATGAACTAAAATCGATGCAATAAATAACCATTATTTTAGTAACCGCACGAATCACATAAATGAACATACATATAAGTGGACATTATGACAACGCCGTTAAAATGCAATTACTTTCACTTTCCGAAAATCGTAGAAGTCTGCACAATATTTATAGGTAGTTACAAGCAGTAGAGCATAATAAAACTTTATTTCGTGCTGTGAAAGCTGCAATAAGTACGTAGGTATATTCATGTACGTTACATACGTCACGTAATGGGTACCTATGTATTTTAAAAACGAATTGTAGAGGAATACACGGTATTGCACTTATTATTAACAGATAAGAACATTATATTTGCCTCGGCCTATACGATTAGGGTAGAGGTTAAAGGGCAACATAAATGGTAATAATAATCCGAGGGAATATCCAATGCACGTATATAACGTACATGTATTATCAGCAAAAAAACTATTTATTTAGTTCTTTTATGAAAAGCAATACAACACACTTTTACAACTTTGAAAGTAGGTAACTCCTCCCTCTGGCACATCCGATTAGGACTCCCTAAGAGACTCTGGGATGTAGATATTAATGAGTAGCTTCATTTTAAAATATATTGCGAAAGCATGTTGTATTTATTTTTAGGTAATTAAATAGGTCAAAATCAATGACTAGCTTCCGAGTTCAATCTATGCGCGTCTAACATTACCATACTTTAATCTTTCACCTAAAATATTTCATCGTCTTACATTTAAATAGAAACGCAGAAGTGAGTTTTATAAAACGTTTTTAATTCGACATTTGCAAACGTTCTAGTCGACTTTTTTAAAGTTAACTAACTGCCTTTTTAAGCAAAGTAGAGAAGTGCATAATGTGGTGGGTCCTCAATACTGGCTTGTGGAAGCGATTATTCTTATATGTATTTTACATAGTCACCGTTTATTTCCCACCAGTATACGGAAAACGTGTAAGAATTTCAATGCAGAATATAATTAACTATTCACAATTTATTACCATGAACTTAAATAAAACAAAAATAATGAGTGTATTTTTTACACCCCCATATGTGACTGGTATGAAAAATGCTTCAAACTATATATTTTATTCTTGTAATAAAATGGAAAAGCTTTAGCAACAGAGCCATAAGTTATGTCGTTTCTTACGCGTTCTTGACCGATTTTTCCCAGTAGAAATTTACATTTTCATTTTATTAAGACTTGAAAGCATTTGAAGTGATAAATCTTTGTTACCATATCCTCCATGTTTATGATAATAACATGACTTAACTATTACAATTTAGTGCAATGTATGTAAATGCATTTTCAGTCCATTACGTATTTACATTCACATCTATTTCCAACTATAAATGGTAAAAAAAAACGATAAGAACTGTGTTACAATTCTGTTTATCCTTTGGTATTATGTAATATATTGAGGTTCTTCTTTCATACACTTAGCTGAGGAAATAACGAACGAAAATATTAAGATAATTTTAAATTACTTCTTTAAATGAATAATCATAACTAAAGGTTAAACAGAATTATTAAAAAAATATGGAATTAGGTTACAATTCACGTAACTCAGTTTTATATAGGTCAACCAGATAGAACTGTTATAGAAAAAAACTCAACAACATTGTAGAAATAGAATAGAAAATTTTGCTTTGATGAAACAATAAAGTCAAAAGATTTGCATAATTAAAAGCAACTGTAATAAGAAACAAATATATTTTTAATGTTCGAATTCTTACAAACTTGATAGATACTGAAAACTAAGAAACACACATTTATTACTTAAACTTCAATTGTATTCAGTGGCGATTTGAGGTAATTTACATAGAGAGTGCATATTATATAATGGACGAAGTATTAAATTAAGGGGAATACAATTGCGCATTTGTACTAATTACACAATAGGCAACATTCAATTAATTCATATATCTAATTGCATTTTAATTTTTTATTTTCAACAGTTGATAAATGAATATCATTACTTAAATGAATTTGTCAGGTATTTCAATAATTTTAAATAAACATCTGTGTAAGTGCATTACCTACTAAAACGAAAATAATAACTTCTTTCATAAATTCCGATTAATAGAAGGCTGTTTATACTGGCCACTAATTATAGCAACTTAGTTAATAATTAAGCAACTATGTATAATTCTTAAAGCAAAATTACCTAGCATAATGTAAACGTGAGTAATAATGAACACAAAATCAAACCTATTGAAGTTAATACATGATATTTAGCAGGTACGACTAAAAATATAATAAAACATACTCTCATGTCTTATATAATAAATGATCAATTCATAGTTGTCCTCACAGAGCAAAAAGTACACTATTTCACATATATCAAGCTAACACGACAAAGTTATTTTTCCGATTTCTGATTTACACTATAATTTGTCGCTAATTTGTTACCAAATCAAAAAATTTCTTACTCGTGCCGTTTAGCCGCTGGTATGCTAGCTTGATATCAACCTAGCACTATACATAGCGTAGCTCGAAAACGAAATAATAATACATATATCGCTTAAAGATGACACATTCAACGAAAAACTGCTGGAAAACCATCAAACATTTAATCAAGGAGTTCTTTGTTATATTTGATTTAAGAGATCGGATTTATTTACCAAATTTTTTAAACTAGGTTTTCCTTGTTTCCCCTAGTTGAGCAACACGTTACCTTGCGAGAGTTTGATGGCTTTCCAGCAGTTTTTCGCTTATCAGTTGAAGATAAGACTAGCGACAAATTCGTTGAATGTGTTATTTTTCAGCGACAAATTAGTGACAAATTATGGCCTTTATAATAATATCCTACGACATTTTCTTTTCGAGATATGCCATATGTAGTGCCAGTTTGATGGTCTTTACAGTAATATTCTACACTTTCTTTTCGAGATACGCTATGTGTAGTGCTAGCTTGATATCAAGCTGATTATGGCTAAACGGCACGAGCGACAAATTTTTGGATTTGGTAACAAATTAGCAACAAATTATAGTCAGAAATCGGAAAAAACTTTGTCGTGCTAGCTTGATATACGTCACTATTTCGACGCAACGCATCTACAATAAGCGAATAAATGCGAATTAATCAGATTCAATTAGTCTCTTTGTTGTAGCAACTGTGTAACAACTAATCAAAAAGTTCGTAACAAAAGTGACGTTATTTTATTTGCAACGGATCAATCGGAAACGAAACAGCGACCGTCACTTTTTAAAGTTCTTAATGAGTAATTTACTGACCTATTCATGAAACTTATTACTATCATCAAAAATGTTCTGGGGTATATTTACTGATGAGTCTGAGATGTTTTCTAAGCCAGTTTTCCTTGAAATTAAGATACATTTATCTACACACATATTAATTCGAGTAAACAAAACGATTCAGTGGAATATTTTAATATAATAGCAGAAGATTAATCTTTCTCTATAAAAAGATAAACTGACTGACTGACTGATGGAACGATATCAGCCCGTATAAAATGGGGTTTCAAAATATCTTTCTTAAAGGTGCGAAACGGGAGTTAAAAGTTCAATATGACCGTCTATTCTAATAAGCTGAAAAAATTTCATAGAAATTTTTTGTATATTGTTACGTAATTTAATTATCGTATTTTTTCAACACTTTTTATTAATAATTCGAACACAAAACTAACAACAATTCACTGACTATTTCGCTTCTTAATCGCGTTTTCTTTACTTCTCAATCATATCCAATTATATCCTATGATTATATCTGTCACTCTTCTGCTGTCAAAAACTTGTGAAACTGTTCATCCTAGACTGTTCATCGCCGTCACTTATATATGTATATAGTGTTGTGGACGTTGCTAGGTGATTCTCGAACATTCCAGCAACTGTTTCTGGAACCTCGTGAACCGCGGTTCCGTAAATTTCACTCAATTTTCGCAGTTGCCGCGTGTCAATTACTTCCAAAACGCCACGTCCGTCACAATATAATAAAATAATTGACATAAAAGGTTTTTTGAAAATTCAAAAGAGTAAAACGATTTGGAATATTAATACACAGCCGATAAGACTAGGTTTAGAAACAAAAAATTTTATAAATATCGTTTGGTTAAACTAAAATATATATAATAATAATTTGCAAATTTCAACTCCTTACTCCTAAGAAAGTTGTACTCTAAAAATTGTCTGTTTTTAACTAATAGCATAACTTCTTAATAGCTGAACTGATTTTACTACGCAAAAAAATTTTTAAATTTTCGTTATGATTCCAGTCAAGATTTTATGGAAAGAAAAATCGTTATAGTTGCCCTAAAATTGCAAAATTCAAGAAAGACTAAAATTGCTTTTGTAGCTAAAATAAAACACTTTCTCTGTCTGACACAATATTTTTTCTTTAATTTATTAATTTCTATTATAGGTACTAATGTCTGTCTTTGGAGAACATTAAAAAAGTATTTCTTTGCTTAAAGAAAGTTATTTACATGTGATTGGAACTTTACCAATTCCAGTGGGGACTTGCGAGTTAAAATTAAATATTTCACCATCCCGCTTTTCTGCATGACAAGCTTATCGCTATTCACTACCATTGACATTTAAATAATAAATTAGGTAATGGCTTATTGTATGAGCAGTCGAATTGCATAAGCAATATTTTTTTTTTACTTTTAAGATTCTGAATTTAAAAAAGAGAAAACGAAACCTTTATAAGATCCCTTTCGTCTATTTCTCAAAAAAATCAGATATATTTAAAACCTATAGAACACATGTATAATTATTTATGTTTTTAAAATATACTTGCGGAACGTCGTTTTTTAGTAAAATAGTTGTCCAGGCGTGTTAAGTGGTCGCCTGTAAATCGTGAGTAGTGCAGCTTCGATTGCTTCTGACCAGTGTGGCGCAGAAACTTTTGTTATTTCTAACGTATTGTTATTAAAAACTTTTACACTATAAATAATGCATTTGATAAGGTACAGAACCCTCGGCAAGCGGATTAAAAAATTACATACTTTGAATCCAGCTGGAATTATGTTAATGCAACAAAAATTCATCTAGATAAAAGACGCTGCCTGATAACTATATACGTAATAGCATTATTTTAATTCGGTGGAAAATTACAAAAAATGTGTATAATCATTAACCATAACTTATAAAACGGAGGTAAATTGCCCTTCGAAAAGATAGTTTACGCTTTAAAATTATTAGTTACAAAATTTATTAGTTAGGTTAGGTAATAATGAAGACTGGAAAAACTTTGGCGGTTGTTGCAGAACGAACAAAATAGCTCAAACCCCAACGCCAAAACACGACACTTTAGTTGTCCGAAGCACTTTTCGGTAACAAAGTTACCTTCTTCTGAAGTTCAGTTCACTTCAGTCCCTGAAGAAGGTAACTTTGTTACCGAAAAGTGCTTCGGACAACTAAAGTGTCGTGTTTTGGCGTTGGGGTTTGAGCTATTTTGTTCGTTCAGGTTAGGTAATAGTTCAAATTAGTTCTTGTGTTTGCTCAGAGACTAAAGCCGCAATTCTGCAATTCTCGTAAATAACATACAAAAATATGCAAGACACTTTCCTTTTTGCCGTTAATTTATCGAGAAAATACGGCGTTTGCTTCGACAGTCGGTACATATAATTTTTATATAAATCGCGTCCTTCTATAACCTAATGTCCATCTTAAATGAATCGGTGAATTTTAACTTATTTCTCCGTTCAAATAACTGGAAAATCAGTGGTTTCAACGGTGGTTTTCTAGACAGCACGATTGTTTGATATTTAGTGTGTAATACATTATTTATATGTATAGAAAAGATTATTTGTGCTGTGATAAACCAAGTATCAATTAAACACTAAATTAAACATCGTATATCAGTTGAATTGTTCAATATGTATAATAATCGCATCCAAAAAAATTTGGATGGTTTATCTACATAATCATTTTATACAAGTTCATGGGTTGAAAATTTCTAACGTTATGTAACAATGGTTTTGAATGCAGAAACATAACACCAGTAGATTCAACAAAATCCACTGACTATTAGTAGTTTAAGAGAATATGCGCCTACAAAGATATTATATTCAATATCCTTAATGATTTGTTAAAAATGTTCTTTTTTTCCGAAAACATATACAGTAGAACCTCGATAAGATAAAGACCAAGGGAAACGTTAAATAATTTGAGTTATTGATGTTTTTACTTACTAAGGGTTTAAGTTAAGGAGTTTTTATTGGTTCATATTTTTACTTACAGAGATCTGTTTATGAGCGTTGTTTAGGAATTATAGAGATAGACGAGCTATGCAAATGAAATTTCGAAATGTTATTATGTACATACGTACTTTATTTTAGGTTTAAAAGTACATTTATTCAAGTTTATTTAATTCTACATAAAAAAGTCGGTATTTTTTTTGTTTAAAACAATTCACACTTTCTACATCAATTTTATTTTCAATATTAAATAAAGAAGAGAAAATATCATCCTCTGTGTTACTGCATTGCTCTATAAAAGAACGTAATGTGTTTACAACTTTCCTTGCTTCGCGCTGATAGATATAATCGTAGGTGAATTATTCGTTTAAGTTATAGAGGGTTCGTATTTTAAGTAAAAGAGATTTTGAGGGGAAGGGAACAGGAAATTTTATGAATTTATAAAGGTTTATTACGTTGTCGAGGTTTAGGTTCTACTGTACTTTCAGGACAATTCAGAAAAGTTTTAAAGTATTTAAGGCTATTTTTTTGGCTATAAGTTAGTGCATAACTCAGCAGAACCATAAGTAAGTGAACAGTAAATATTATTGAGACGCAATTAAGGGTAGGGGGGTAGATTACTTCTAGTAGGAGATACTATAAAAATCGTTTCTGTCAGACTGATCAAAAAAATTCTGAAGTAATATTTTTTTCAGTCATGTATAATAAATAAATCTTGACAGGTAATTGCCCCCCCCCCCCATGTGCCTCTGGTACATAGCCCTGTAATTTATTTTTTATTGATATTTAGACTAAACTAAAGCCATTTAGTGCCAAAAAAACGTTCTCACTGTAATTTTCGGAGGAGCCGCGATTCTATAGTTTTACCGCAGTTAACAATGACTTGTCCCCGATAATATTCATTCTGCATGTGCTATCTTTCTTTATATTTACCTGTTATTCAGAAGTTGCAAGACAACATCTTGTCTTCATCAAATAATTATTAACTTAATTAAACATTTTTACAAATCATTTTTACACATATCATATTGAATTCCGCAAAAAGTTTAGTTTTGTCATATGTATGTCAGATAAGATTGTCAAATTTAAAATTATTGGAATAACGACTGCTCAATAATATCACCTGAATAATTATAAATACATAACTTGTAAACAACAACCGAGTTGAAAGAGAAACAATAAAGTATAATAGGTACATCACCGAAACATTTTTTCACTGAAAAGAATCGTGTACCATCAACGGAGCTACGCTAACCCAAAAGCCGTAAATAAATTGTTCTTGACGATAAAGAATTCTGATTACAGATAGAGTCACTTTTCTTTTAGAGGATAACCAAGAAAAAGAACGATTTATATATTATTCTTACTAGAAAACCAGCAGGAAGTAAAGTATTCAAAGGAGTTCCTCTATATGCGTATACACACATAGGGGAGAGTACGATTTCTGGGGCGCCATGATTTGAAGGTCGTTTCAGACGTAATCGAAGTCGCTGTGTGCGGGAAAATTCCTACTCCCTTGGTTTTCGAGATAACGAAGTTCGAAAAATCAAATTGAAAATTCTTATGAAACAAATGTGTTTTTTTGTGTAATTGGTCGCGAAAAACACGAAAAAAATGGTTAAAAATTCCAGATACTATATTTTTCGAGATATTGAACGAAAAATGTGAAAAAAATGATGATTGATCGCTTTAAAATGTTCAAAAATATAAATATAATAATTATGCAGATCATTTTTGGTTTTGCTTAGGTTCAAATGTTTGAAATTCCAACAAGTTAAAGGAAAATCTCAAACGTCTGGTATAATTTTTCGATAAATAATCTTATAAAAGAAGTGCAATGAAGATGTGGACAATACAAAAACATATGTATATGTTGGTATTAAAACAGTTAAGAAAGTAAACTAGAAGCTATTGCGTCTCCCTCAGGAATCAAGCTAAAAACGCTCACCAAGACATGTTCGAATAAATAGAAATTTTAAGCAAACAAAAAAATTGTAATAACAACATATACAGGATGTCCATATTGATATATTAGAAATGGTGAAAGCTACAACATCGACTAATTAGATGAAAAAGACAGTTTTTAAGAGCAAGACAGGAAGAAACTTTCTAAACAAAACATTTTCAGTCTATAATTGCATTAAGTATAGTTTTCCAGACACAAACACCCTAAGCCGCCCCCGAAAAACGTTATGTCTTGATCAGTAATTTAATGAGACCACCAGATGTGGTGATTTCATCGACTGCAACATATTTTGTACACCATACACTTTATACGTGACATAAGACAATGTGTTTGGTATACATATATGTATAGCTTTATTAAACCAAAGGTTAAAATTCTGACGGTAAATTAACATATTAACAACTAAACTACACTTAAAATCCAACCCTTTTTCTTTCTTTTAAAATTTCATTTAATTTACTAATACCACAGCCACTGTCATCTACCATCTACCTGCATTGCTCCATACTCTTATTCTCAATTCATCCTCCCAACACATGCATCAAAGTTTATTTCTCTCTTTTTCAAAACCTACAGATTATTTCTTCCTGTTTATTATTATTATATATTTACATTTCCTGCGTTCCAGTAATCATTTTAAACCTTGCAATTGTATCAATACCTATTTTTTTTATCCCCCAAATATTTTGGTATCGAATTCTACATCAAAAATCCTAGCCCCGATGCGTATGGAGAGTCCTCGCTTCCATGTAACTCATTACATCTTATTCTAACCATTTCCTCTATATTCCTACCCATTCTCCTCTACTCATTCAATTTCTCCTACTCTATTTTTATTGCTCTTAATTTTCTCTTTTTTTGTCATATCTATTTCTCCTACATGTCTTTAACGGCCTTTTCCTCCACATTCCCTTTCTTAAATCTCCTTCTTCATAATTTCTAACTCTTTTTATACCCTCTTTCCACATTTTGTCTGTCTCCTCACTATATAGTCTGGGTTATACATATATGGCTATATACCAGTTACCTTCACTACCCCACCTGTTTCCTTATATATTTCCATTAATTTTTTTTAATAATCCTTACCGAACAGCATGGTTTAATCGACTAGATACTAGATCATTGCTTAGCATTTGGGAGGTCACCGGTTTGATTACTGTGCCGGCTATTTTGTCCAAATTTTTCTGTGGTTTCCTTGGATCATTAAGGCAAATGCTGTTCTATCCCCACTTTTCTTAACATATTCAGTAACTCCTTTCTGTTCACTTTATCATAAGCACCTTTAAGATCTACGGACATTACATAAACCTTTTTTATTTCAATTTGTGATGAGGCGAGATATGTGATATTTTCAAATACTTTCACCATGCAAATATCATGCACCAACTAACTCAAATTTCTCTATATGCAGATCGATTTTTTTATTCGGAGATTTGTCCAGGAAACTGTAAGTAATATTTACGACTTTTCTTTTGTGGAAACATGAAAAGTAGAACTTTCTACATAATAAGTTCAGAAGCTTATTGGGCACTAGCCAAAAAAGTTATAATATTTACATAGCATAAATAGATCAATCAGTATCAAAACTATGAAGGTTTGAGGGGTATTAATTAATTAATATTATTTTGATATTACAGCATAAAATGTAACTGAGTTTATTAAACTTAAAAATCCCCTTATTAACAAAGCAAAAGCTGAAAATTAATCAAATTCAGACATAAAAATTTGATGGGATATTTCCCGACACGTGTGTAACGAGAATGAATAAACAAAAAAAGTTCATTCGAAAGGAAACACCCTAATATACACACACTGTCGGTCGTAACTTCCGCCCTATTGAATCGCGTTTCTTCTTGAATGCGAAGATGACATAAAATAAATAGGTAACGTCGCAAAAAAAATGTAATAGGAAAAATCTTTAGAAAACCTTTGTTGTACTCAGAAGTGAGTAAATGAAAAGTCTAACAAACAAAAACGACTATTCAAGAGGACAAAAAATAAGTGTAGCGATGTCCTACAACATTATTGAGATATTTCGTGTGTATCAATTATTTAGAGACATATCTACTACGGCACGTGTTCTACATATCTCCTATATACCTACTACTCGATATTAGGGTACGTCCATTAATGGTATGAGGGGTTTTCCCTCTCACGTGAGATTCACTCTATAATGAGTTTTAAATTAAACAAAAAAAAGGAAAGTATAACCATTGTGTAAATAAAAGGATTAACATGAGATTTTTGATAATCTTCTTACATTTAAATGATATTTTTATTGGACCCCTCTCCCCCCATTTTGAGTTCACGTATTCAATTTGTGTGCCCCTATGACATTCAATCGTTGCCTTACCGTTAGAAGTGGGAAAAGCTTATTTTTGATGGATTTTTAATCGCACATACTTCTCAAGAACCGAGCAAGTATTTTATTTTGCTCGTGATGTGGTGATTAAGGAGAAATTGTTCGCCAATGCAGAATGGATTCCGTCGCTCTTTTAGTAAAAATATTATTTTTGTTAATAAATTCATTGAAGCGTCGAAGGCGACAACCATACGTTACATATCATTGAAATTAAAAAAAATCCTTTTTAACTGAAATACTTTGGTCTCGCCGTGTTCTCTTGACGAAGGCGTGAAGAAATAAAAATAAAGTATAACGGTAAACAAAATATTTATTTAACAAAACTGAACTGAAGACTAGAAAATGAAGGTGGAATGAATGTTGAATTGAACCTTCAGAAAGAAAGATTTAATTTCCAATCGTCATCCAGGTTTAATAACCAGACCTCATACCAGTGGCGGATTTACACATTTGCCGCCTGTAGGCTATTCAAAATTTGCCGCCCCTACTGACCTGCAATTCTATACCCTAATTCACAATCAATTTTATGTCGATGAAATTGCAACTATATGATTGTATTATATTTTTATCAGACTAATCAACAAATATTGATACGAATTCATTGGAATTAAAAATGTAAGAATGTTAAGAAGAACTTTCGTTGATGGATATTTACAGCTTTTATTCATTACAATATTACCATTATTGTTTTTTTTTTAATTATCATCATTCTAAAAAATGTATAATATTTATGAAATTCTGTGCGACAGTATGCAATTTTTTACGTGTAAATTTGTATTCTACACTCAAACAGGTTGTTAATATCATCAGAAATATCAATAGAAAAGTATTCATTTTCCACATATAGGCTCGGACTCGTGTGAAGCAACTGAACATCACGCGAATGGCGCTGCGTTACGCTTTGTTGTGTACACCACTCACGCACACAAGCACATTTCCCGTCTTGCCCCGAGCTTCATCTTGCCCTGGTATCCCCTACGTATATCTATATGTTTGTTATTGTTATTTTTAAGCAATTTTTTTTCAGATCCATTTACTCTTCGAAAAGATATATTTAAGTGGTGAAACATATTACACATTAATTGAATAGTGCGGGTGGACCTAAAGAAAAAATTATGGCAATAATTAATTTAAAAAATAGGTAAAAATACTAAATTTAAAATGTAATACTTAAATGCTATTGGAATATTTAAAAAATTTAAAATCACAATAGTATATTTTATAAATAAGCATTTAGTAAATTTTCATATACAGACGTTAGTGTATTCAGTATACTGTATAGCACTAAGATATTGTAATTTTTGTTGATTTTTTGAGCCTCGTTTTTTTCCGTGTATAAGATAAAAAATTTTTTAATTTTTGCTGGTAAATCCGCCTACATATACGGTGATTCTTTGTAATTGAGCATTTGTATGTATTTATTTCAGGTTACGGATAGATAAATGGATAGATTTAAAATCGTACATTATAAAGGGATTCCCCAGAAAATTCAACTTATCGAAGGTGGCGCCAAATTTGACTTTCGAGTTATTACGATATTTGAGTAATAGAAATTCGACATTTTGAGTTATAAAGTAAAAATTACACATATTTGCTCATAGTTGATGCTATTGCCAACCAATTTAGTTTGACTAATTAAATATTCGACTTATCGATGTTTGATTTTATTGTAAAATTCGCATCAAAATTTATCAAGTAGTTTGAACACGCAGACACTTACGATCAAGTAGCTTCGTTTGATTATTCAGTTTTATTGTGCTAATTAAAGATAATGGGACTTATTAATAAACACAGATACGTATACAATAATTGCATTATACATATTTCCAATTTTTTACTTCGGTAAATAAGTAAATATTTACTATTACATAAAAAGAAGACCTTGTTTGAGGTTAGTGTCTTTAGCTTCATGTTGCATACACTAAAAATAATGTGACGTGTTCGGTCACAGAAAACACAATTAACAAAACAAAACAACGAGTTTATTTAATTACTAAAATTAATTTGACTACACTACAGTTATGAACAAGTCCGCACAATTTATTTCACTAAAAGTTTCTTTTAAATCGCCGTTCCGGTAGACACTATTTATCGCTCTCTATGAACACTATCGCCTCTATGGTTCGCCTGTATCGCCTATCGATCGCTTTGCATCAGCTGTTACTGTAAACTGTCAACTGACTCGGTGTGAGTGTCTCGTCCGCTTTTATAGTCTTCTCAGCCTTTTTCTAGGGTATTCTACAGCCGTCTAGTAATTCAATTGTTTTCCCATTGATCTTTGCTGGTGTTTTCTAGATGTTTCAGGAAAGCCGAGAATATTCCTTATGTAATCAGGGAAGATGTTCATTAATTATGTTCACACCAACTTAATTGGCAAGTACTCGTAACACTGCCCCCTTCTTAGAATTGATCGTCCCGATCAATGTCTTGACCTTTGTAGGGCGCCAGGCGGTCCAAGTGTACAACTTTCATCTTGGCCTTTGGTCCTCTCTGAATACGGTAGACCACGTCATTCAGCCTTCTGACCACAGTGTAAGGTCCTTCCCAGGCTCGCTGTAGCTTCGGTGAGCGTCCTTTCCGACGGACAGGATTGTAAAGCCACACCTGGTCCCCTTCTCTGAATCCTGTGCTGTTGGCTCTCCGGTCGTACCTGGTCTTCATGCGGTCACTCCCTACTTGGATTTTGTTACGAACGGCTCTATGGATGGCATCGAGTCGTTCCTCTAGCTGCTGTGCGTAGTCGGTAGCTGAAGGTCGCCGATCTTCTGGGTGTCCAAACCGGATGTCCATCGGTAACTTCAGCTCTCTTCCAAATAAAATGCTGGCTGGTGTTCTGCCGGTGGTCTCATGAACCGCACTTCGATAGGCCAACAGGAACAAAGGTATATGCTGGTCCCAGTCTGTCTGATGATCGTTAACAACCATTTTCAAATTGGTTTCTAGCGTCGCGTTAAACCGTTCGACCATTCCGTCAGATTGTGGATGTAATGGAGTGGTCCTAGTTTTCTGTACTCCTAGCAGCTCACAGACTTCCCGGAATACTGCGGATTCAAAGTTCCGTCCCTGGTCAGAGTGGATCTCCATCGGAACTCCATACCGGCTGATCCATTGGTTGACCAACATTCCAGCGACCGTAGTAGCTTCTTGATTTGGGATTGCGTACACTTCGGGCCATTTGCTAAAATAGTCCATCACTACCAAGATGTACTTTTTGCCAGCAGCTGTTGTTGGGAATGGTCCTGCTACGTCCAGAGCTATTCTCTCAAATGGGGCACCAACATTGTACTGTTTCATTCGCCCTCGGCTTCGAGTCTGAGGTCCCTTGGCTGACGCACACGTTGGGCACTTCCTACACCAATTTTCGACGTCTCTTCTACGCTTTAGCCAATAGAATCGCTCTCGCACTTTCTCCAACGTCTTTGTTACTCCGAAGTGTCCTCCACCAACACCTCCATGGACTTCTGTCAGCACCTCGTTGACTCTGTTCTTCGGGAGAACTACTTGATGTCGAATTTTAGTTCCGTCAGGGCTTTCCCACACTCTTTTTAGTACCCCATTCTCGACGATGAGCGAATCCCATAAGGCCCAATAGCTCTTCGTGATGGTACTCGTACTACTAACATCTGCCCAGGTAGGTCGTGCTGTTCCTGCCTTTTTCCACCGCAGTATCGGTTTAATGTCTTCGTCGTTATCTTGATCTTTCGCCAGGTCTTCGTTCTGCCAGTGTTCTTCAGGTTCCACCATCGTCTGACAGATCCTTGCCAAGTTGACTGGTTCCTTCTTTTCGGCGGCCATGCAATGTTTGCAGTTCTTCGAGCATGGTCTTCGCGAGAGGGCATCAGCGTTACCATGTTGTTTTCCAGCACGATGCTCGATGCTGAAGTCGTATACTTGTAGCCGCTGTAGCCATCGAGCCAGTTGTCCTTCTGGGTTTTTAAATTGCAGCAGCCATTTCAGGGACGCATGGTCTGTCCTTAGCAGGAATTTTCGTCCGTAGAGATACTTATGGAAATGTTCGAGAGTTTTGACGACTGCCAGCAATTCTCTACGGGTCACGCAATAGTTTCGCTCCGGCTTTGACAGTGCCTTACTGAAGTAGCCAATGACTTTCTCTTTTCCTTCCTGCATCTGCGACAGTACACCACCAATTCCTACATTGCTGGCATCCGTATCGACAATGAAGTCTGTGTCGAACTGTGGGTATGTCAGTATTGGGGCTTGAGAAAGGGTAGACTTCAGTGTTTCAAAAGCTTGCTGACATCGTTCTGACCATTGGAAAGGGACACCATCCTCTGTTAACTTGTGGAGCGGTCGAGCTATATCTGCAAATCCCTTTACGAATCGTCGGTAATAGGAACACAGCCCCAAAAAGCTTCTCAAGTCGTGTTGGTTCTTCGGAACAGGCCAACTTCTCACAGCTTCAGTCTTGTCAGGATCAGTTCTTATTCCTTCTGAGGTAATAACGTGGCCAAGATATTTCACCTCCTTACAGAACAGATGGCATTTCTTGGGACTAAGTTTCAACTTGGCTGCTGAAAGCTTCTTGATCACTTCTTCGACATTCTGGAGGTGGTCTTCGAATGTCTTTCCCAGTACTATCACGTCGTCTAGGTACACCAGACAAACCTTCCAATTGAGCCCTTGTAGCACATTTTCCATAAGTCGCTCGAAGGTGGCGGGAGCGTTACATAGTCCAAATGGCATAACGTTAAAGTGCCACAGCCCGTAACCAGTCGTGAATGCGGTCTTCTGCTTGTCTTGTGGATCCAGTTCCACTTGCCAGTATCCACTCTTCAAATCTAACGTTGAAAACCATTTGGCACCAACCAAGCTGTCAAGGGTGTCGTCGATTCTGGGTAAGGGATAGCTGTCCTTTAAAGTTACGTCGTTGAGCTTCCTGTAGTCAACGCAGAACCTGGTCGATCCATCCTTCTTCCTAACCAACACTATCGGCGAAGCCCAAGCACTTTGTGATGGTTCAATTACCCCCTGTTCTTCCATGTTCTTCACCAGGTTGTTGACTTCTTCTTGCTTAGCCCATGGAACTCTTCTAGATGGTTGTTTAATAGGACGAGCTGATCCCGTGTCTATACGGTGGTATGTCAGATTCGTTCTCCCAAAGTCGTTGTCAGAGAGGGCGAAGACGTTTCGATACTTGCTGAGTAGTTCTTCGAATTTTCTAATTTGGTTGCTGTTAAGGTTTGTGGCCGAACGCTGCACTAAGTCTCGAAGAACGGTTGGAAGTGGTTCGCTCTCTGCCATTGAGGGTTCAGCTTCAACTTCGCACTGGAGGATGGACACCACGGGTTCAAGGACTCCTACTTCCATTCCTTTACACACTTTTTGCTCGAAGTCCTTCAGATTGACCACTCTGACAGATGCGTTCGGCGTCCCAGTTCGAATTAATGTTCGTCCTATCAGTATGGCTTTCTGTGTCAAATCCGGGTTTTTGGCTTCTACTATCCCCACCAAACCATCCGCACCTTCGCCGTCGATGTTTATTTTGAGAACTACCTCGGATCTAGCAGGTAGTAATCGGTCTTCTGCTACGATGACCTTTCGAAGACCGTACTCTTTGGTGGGGTTTGTCATCACCAACTCTTCCTTGCCGATGCGTAAAATTCCGGAGCCCAAATCTAGATTAATCTTGTTTTGTTCCAGAAGGTCTAGTCCGATGATCACGTCGTCGGCGACATCTGCTACTAGTACCTTGTGTCGAAGGCATACTTCTCCCAGTCTCAACTCGATGTCGCATTCTCCTCTAATCGGCGCTGTTTCTCCGGTAACCGTGGTCAAACGTAGCTTCCTCTGCAGGGGACGGATTCTCCACTCGTTAACGATGTTCGGCCGGATTATGGTCTTAGAAGCTCCCGTATCGACCACCATTCTAACCTTCTTGTTGTTGATGTGACCTTCGACGAATAAGGACTTGCTTCCGTTTAATTGGGAAACGACGATTTCTGCTGGGGCTTGGTGGGGAGAAGCCAACTTGCGCCCCTCAAAGTTGGCTGATCTTAGTTTCCCGACTGCTGTCGGTCCGCACGGCGTTCTTCGGCCGGGCAGTCTCGCCGTAAATGTCCGTGCCTTCCACATTCCCAGCACCTTGGTCTTCCTTTGTTTTTGTCACAGTCTCGGGAAAAGTGACCGACCTTCCCGCATTCCCAACATTTGGCCGATTCTCTCTTGTCGTTGATGGTTGACTTCTTGACAGTTTCGACGCATTCTTTAATCAGCCTTGTGACTTCATTCTTGTATTCGTCGTCTTCAACAGCTGTTTGGCGTACACGCACGTGCCCTTTGGAAGCTTGTTTTGCAGCTTCGAATTCTAAGGCGTGCGCCAGTGCGTCACTCGCAGTCTTGTGGCGGGCCAAACGGAGAACTTGTTGTAAGTCGGTGTCCCTTACACCATCGACGAATGTTTGGACTGCTAGTTGGTCTGCGAAGTCCTGCGGAGCGGTAGGATAGGCCAATCTAACTAGACGTTCCACATCGGCCTCGAACTCCTGTAGATTTTCTGATGTCTTCTGATTGCGACACTTGAGTTGGGTTTGGTACACTTGTTGCAAATGTTTGTCGCCATATCTCATTTCAAGTCGCTCTAACAGCGCAGAGAAGTCCCGTTGTTGGCGCTCTGGAATACCTTGAAGGACGTCCAATGCTTCTCCTCGCAGAGCTATGACCAGCGCCGTTGCTTTCTCAAAATCGTTCCAGTTGTTTGCTTCTGCCGCTGCCTCGAACTGTCGTTTGTATACAGACCAGCAAACTTTTCCGTCGAAAGTCGGTGGTTTAATTCTAATCGTCTTGGCAGTGTCTTCGGACTTTACTTCACTTGCCGGTTTTGTGTTCTCGAACTTCTGTCTCATCTTCTCTACTTCCTTTTGTACTTCTTCTTTCAACTCATCTCTTAGTTTTTCTTGTCGTATCTCCAATTCTTGTCGTACTTCCTGTAACTCTTCTTTTAATCCTTCTTGCTCAATTTTTATTGTCCTTATGTCTTCGACCAATTTCTCTTGAACTGCCTTAATTTCTTCTTTGCTTGCTTTAATTTCTTCCTTCATTTCTTCTTGGGCTAATTTCATTTCGTCCTGTCCAGCTTCCATTTTATTTTTCAATTCTTCCTGGCCTGCCTTCACTTCTTCCTTCATTTCTTCCTGGCCTGCCTTCATTTCCTTCATCATTTCCTTCATCATTTCCATTAAAGCCTTTATTTGTTCCTCCATTATTGCCGCTTGTTTTCTTGTTACTGGCATAAGGCTTCAAAATTCTTCTTCACTTCGGATCTCTCCTACGATCTGTCGCGCTAACTTTCTTCGGGAATCTTCAATTCCCTTACTATCCCACTTCTGACACCAAATGTGACGTGTTCGGTCACAGAAAACACAATTAACAAAACAAAACAACGAGTTTATTTAATTACTAAAATTAATTTGACTACACTACAGTTATGAACAAGTCCGCACAATTTATTTCACTAAAAGTTTCTTTTAAATCGCCGTTCCGGTAGACACTATTTATCGCTCTCTATGAACACTATCGCCTCTATGGTTCGCCTGTATCGCCTATCGATCGCTTTGCATCAGCTGTTACTGTAAACTGTCAACTGACTCGGTGTGAGTGTCTCGTCCGCTTTTATAGTCTTCTCAGCCTTTTTCTAGGGTATTCTACAGCCGTCTAGTAATTCAATTGTTTTCCCATTGATCTTTGCTGGTGTTTTCTAGATGTTTCAGGAAAGCCGAGAATATTCCTTATGTAATCAGGGAAGATGTTCATTAATTATGTTCACACCAACTTAATTGGCAAGTACTCGTAACAATAATTATATTACGGTAATAAAATCATCATTTGTAATAGGCTTTACGCCACAAGCAAAGCAGAATTCAATACGACTTGTAAATATTGATAAGGTATCATTTTACATATAGACATAGGCTGTTGTAATTCACTTTTGAATAATCAAACGATAAAATTGTTCAAACACGTACAATGTGTGGGGATAGTGGACAAGGATAAATGATATTTTGGACATCAATAATTTAACGCATATGCTAATCACGTTGGAACATAATGCGCATAATGTGTGTATCCTTTAACGATCTGATTATTACTTATGAACTTCAATGTAAAATCAAAAATTTGAATGCAAAATCACATGTCAGCAATATTTTTCAAATTGTCAGTATTCAAAAATATCTATTGCATTTCTATTTATTGGCATGTTGCTAAATGAAAGGGAGTTTCAGTGGACTGTGAACCCAAAATTTGAAAATTTGATTTTTATGCTACAGGTTGGTTCGCCTCTAAGAAACTAATTAAACAGGATTATTTGTAATTAATAATGACCAGATGAAGTGATCTGGTGGACGCGAACATAGCATGGGTCACAGGTCAGGCCAGTCTATATATTTCAAAAGTTCTTGATTTTCGTAAAAAATGGAATAGCAACCGGAGTAAGTCACAAAATATGATTTCAAGGAGTACAATATCAAAAATTGCCCCAACAAAAGTTGTCAGTTTTATTCAATATCTTAACATTACACTTTGCAATATTGTCCATGTTTTCCCATTTATGTCGAAAATTATTAGATTAATTAATGCTTCCATGAGATACTAGGTACCTACAGAAATAGACGAATTTGAATTGTCTCGATCGGAGTTATTTTCACAAGAAACGTGATGAAAAACGTCTAACAAAAGGTCATTCATTTTATTTATAAAAAAAAAAACATAACTTCGCCAATTTAACGTTTGTAGCATCGGTCTTCAGGAAAAAAGTTATGATTCTAGTCAGTGGCGGCTCGTGGTCGAATACGAAGGGGGTTCACAAAATGAAGAACATGTAATCATCAAAAAGAATTTCACAGTGAGGCATATGATTTTACCAAAAAAGTAAACCAATTTTTAAAATGGTCATTGTTTAGATAGCCCAGTAACATTTCAGCTTGGTTATATCTATGATAATCATTTTCTACAGAATCTATAATACATTCCAGGCATCCTTTAAATGTTCTGCGTTTTCTTAAACATTTTTTACTGTTCGAGTGTTATAGTTCCATCTGGTCGGCCGCGGCGGCCAAAAGCAGACTTACACACTGTTGGATACCTGCGCCGACGCAGCGTACACATGCTTTTCGTTCACTGCACCTAAACGCTGTATGTTGAGTGTATTTTATCTTCCATTTCATGCGTCCGACTGCTCTCTTTTTAACACACAGAGTACTGCTCTCGCGATATGTTCAGGATCCTACTTGAGCCGAAAAAGTTAGGCAATTTCGTCAGCGACAAGACAACAATTTAAATATTTTCAATGGGTTACGGGTTGGTGTTTTGTATGTAATTATGAACTATGAGGGTAATGGTAAAAAAGGTAGTACCTATATTATACGATAATTATCAATTATATTATAAATATTAAAAGGATAAAATTATAAGGTGTAGGTAGTTCAATTTTTAAGGAGGTTCACTGAACAAATGCACCTACAGTAAAACCGCCACTGATTCTAGTGTATCATAAGCGAGTCGATGAGTTCTATTGAACTTACAATTTTTGCATAGTATTCTAGCAAATCATTTTGTAAGGATTATTCTATGTTGCTATTTGTATGCGATTTTTAGATGCTTATGACAATTTAAATGAAAAATTGAGATATGTGTATTTTGTTGAGTTATCATGTAGAATTTGTTAGAAAATGTGACGCACGTGAATCGGGCGACGTAAGGCAACCATTGCAAAATTATTTGGTAGAACACTTTTTATTGCAGTTCTACAAAAAAATTATTTCAACAGAGCCCAACATCGACTCTGTTAATATGCACTATAGTATAATGTTAAACTGCCAATGTTATGACTTTCGGTAATTGTCCAGATCTAGGTACCCCCTAAAATGGGGGAGAACGGACGGGGAGATTGGAGATGAACTTGCAGAATATCATTCAAGTAGTTTTAGACGACAGCGGACTTGTGTAGGTGTAGACGGTTAAGTTGAATATTTAAAACGAAATAAAGTCATCTGGAATTGAGTTTCATTCACTTTCTCCCCAACAGTCGTTATTAAATGTTTCTTTTCTCTAAAATGCAAGCAAAAGTAGATTTTGTTCAGTTTAGCCCGTTGATCTTCTTCTCTAAATAACATCGGTTTGGAGAAGGTGAAGAACCTTTACATATCATACCCTAACCCAGGTGAAGCATAAATTTAATAAAAAATTGTCTTGGGTTAGTTTTTTATTTCCATCCCTCGCGGCTACAACCCTCTGCCCCCAGCTAAAAAGTTTCTTTTAGTGTTCCACAAGGTCTTCCCCTTCTTCTCCCTTGATCTTTCCGATCGACAGCAACGTCGTATACATAATTTACCCTATTTTCAATTTTCATCTCCACCCACTGTGCCTATAAGAGTTCGCCGCCATCTAAAAACACTGACCCTCACCCTCCCTCATCCGTTTACTCATTCGTTTGAGAGATTTAAATGTTTATTAAAATGATCTTTTTTAGAGGTTGTTCATGTTTCTCTCTATGAAAATAGCTACGACCGAGACAATTCAATTTTTATTTATTTTTAAAGCTATGGCATTTCTCTACGTATTCTCTCATTGGAGCATTACGATTAATCGAATAGTTTTCGAAATAAATGCGACAATGTAGGTAAAGTTGCCAATTGCAATGTTTACCTAAACATCGATAAAAAAAAGAACTAAGAACTTTTATTGAGACATTTTTGATATTTTACTCCTTGAAACCAAATTTACTTTGAGACGTATTCAAATTTCCAGTAAAAATATTTACTTCAAAACTGGTCTAGATTTGATTCCGAGCGCGACTATTCCTATCAAGATTTGGATCGTTTAGGTTTTAGGCAAATGCTGGGGCAATATTAATAAACCACATACAAATAATCTTTCACTTATATCCTGTGTTCGTTTGATCCGTTTTATATTGGTCTTCTCAACCACCGCCCACCCATTCTCACTATTATTCTTAAAAGAGACTGAAGAGGCCTTTCTGTCCCGTCCTACCCTCTACTAGGCCTCTTAGATTAGAATGTAGGTCGAAGGGACTGCCATAACACCAGCATTAGTGCTTAATGAAATAAAACACCAAAATTTTTTCTTAAAGAATTCACGCTTCATTGTCAATCTTTTATTTTTCCTAGTTATTTTACTGATATTAACTACCAATTTGTTTTTGTAAATTAAAACCTTTCTACAATAACGTACTCAAATGCTATAAAAGCGGAAAACAATAGCTTATCAATTTAAAATAATTACTAAACTAAATGTGTGGACAAACATTTCCTTTTCTTTTTGAAATAAAATTACAAATCATTTGTATTAATCAATTGTTTATATTACTGTTATCTTTATTTATGTGTCGATTTACGTTTGTCTTTAAATTTAGCGTAATTAATAAAGATATATGTCTATATTTTGTGTAAACCTTAAGTGGTAGGTACCTTTTGCATGGATTGATAATTTTGTTTAACAAATTAGTACAATTACCTGTAGCCTCAGAGACAAAAATAAACGAGTCAGTCAATCTCAATAAACATATTTTATTTAAATCTTTTTGAAATACATTGTGCTTATGCAAATTAATGCTGAATATGATGATAAGAATAAAATTAATCATTAATCAATCAATTAACATGGCAAAATAGTATTTGGTAGATACGAATACCCATGCTTTGTATGCAACTGTAGAACATTACTAGTGATTGGATATATTAATTTGATATACCATTTAATTTGCCTTTGTTTTGCAATTAAACTGTGTATTATAGATAGTAGAAGGTAGAAGTAATGCCAATTGGCACTGGTTGTGCATATGCAGTCTTTAAAAGTATTTAATTTATACAAGTAGTATCTGTTTGTAATATTAAAATAAACGCTTTTTACTAATTGCATTTGGATCTATACACGGTACATATATCATAATAACATTTTTTATCATTTTTGTCTGTCTGTCTGTCTGTTCCGGCTAATCTCTTAAACGGCTGGACCGATTTTGACGGGACTTTCACTGGCAGATAGCTGATGTAATAAGGAGTAACTTAGGCTACTTTTATTTTAGAAAAAAAATAGGGTCCCACGAAAAAAAGCGATGCCTTTTAACCTGGGTTACGCATCTAGTATAAAATGTAAATTCTTAATAGTTCACTTTTTGTAGAATAACATATGCACAATATAAAAGCAAGGAGAGCGCAAATGGAAAGTTTTACCAATTTATTTTATGGAACTAAACAACATAGAAACGAAGTGCTTCAAAACATTTTTGTTGTAGGTAGAAAGTGGAAAAGAACTTACTTGCAATTACCTAATAATAAACCAAAAATATACAATTTAATAAAAAAAGTAGTAGGTATTTACAAAATATTTTGCAATTTATGCAATGATCACACCTCACACTAACGAAGCAACTATAATTATACAATTTTTGTTATGCCAAATTTTCCAGAAGGCTAGGCCCAGGTTAAACCAATTTCGATTGAAATTTAAAAACATGGAAAGGAGATATCAATGGTAGGTATCTAGGCCACTTTTTTAATTGTGAATATATTTTTAGGTTAAAATTATTTTATAATGTTTTCAATACTTTTTAAATTTGTAAGTATCAGAAAACTTTTTTTCTAAAGCATAAAGCAATAGCAGCCCACTAGGTACCACATTATCAAAGAAATTTGTTAATAAAATAAGACATTCATTTTGTATAGATATATCATATAAATTTTAATATTGCATGTGGTCATAATTTTGTAATTTTGTACTGTTCAACAACATTAGAGTCAAATTAAGTTTTATTTCAATTTCTACAAAATTTTAATTGCATCGATAAATGTGCAAAACAATAGATAAATGTAACTCAGTCATGGAAATAAATATTTAATCTAAACTTTTAAAACTGTAATAGTTGGTAAATATGAATGATATTTGAAAGGAATAATTTTCTATTTTAAGTTCATGTGGTCATTTGTAAGTCTCTAAAAAATTGTATCTGCCTAATCTCGAAATGGCTGAACGAACTTTAAGAGGACCATACAAATATGAAGAGGACGTTGTCTCAGGAGTACCTATTCTACATTGTGAATTATGTTAAGTGGCGACTCGGGAATTACAACGGCCACTAGCTGAGATGACGTATTATGGCACCATATCATCATATCTATTAAAGTTTTTACTTTAAACAGTTGTAGATCTTTAGGAGCAATTACCATTATTTTTTTATAGGTAACTGACGGAATCTATAACACTTGTTAAATATCAACTGCAAAGATAGACTCAATAAGAATTATTGTCCCTTAATATTGTCATCAAATAAAGTTTGAACTGTTCTGTTTCTGAATGTGAATATTGGTCTATCGACCTAATAAGCTGAAATGTTTCTTGAAATTTTTATCGGTTGAACTGTCACTTTACAAGATTCAGAACATACACTAATTTTTTTTGATTGATTAATCACTCAGTGGTATTTTTCTCTTAGTGTAGCTTCACTAAGCTAAGAGAACCATTGTTGTTACGATACAGTACATGGGTGATTACTTTTTTGATTAAAAATGTTCAGCCTTTAAAATTATTTTTATTTTCATTTTTTATGCATATTATTACTCTAATTTTTTGTAAAAATGAAAGCCCTAGAGGATATTACTACAACTGTAAAGCGTCGAAAATGAAAAACATATTTCAATTTTTCCGTTCCACGGTAGGCTGACATAAAATAAATTTGGTAGACTACATTCGTTAGAAAATTCAGTGTTAAAATGACAAACTCTTTGCACTATTTCATCAACTTTTAATGTTTGTAAACATTACATGGCTTACGAGTCGTTTCATAAACCTCAAAATAGATGGCGCACGAGTTATATCAATTCAAATTAATAAATTCGTTGGAATTTAAAGACAAAAGTTATTGAACCGGAATTCAATGTTAACTTAATACATTGACAAAAAATGTGTCAATTTTTTTGGATTGATGATATACATTACAATTTATAAGGTAACTAGCTGTGCACGCGACTTCGTCCGCGTGGAATAGTGACTTTTGGCAACATCATTAATTTTTTTCTTCTATATTTTTATTTTCTGGGTAGTAAGCTTTTTTGCCGACGTCATCACACAAAAACTTTCATCCCCTATTTTTACCCCATTTAGCTTAAAATGTTTACAAACTTTGAATGTCGCATTTATATCTAATCAAAAGCTTAAAAAATAAGTTTCCAGCTTCTAGCTTTGAAAATCACGTAATTTCCATACAAACTATGATCCCCTATTTCAACCCCTTATAGCTCCTTTTTCGCATTAAAAAGTAGCATATGTCCTTTTTCAGGCTCTAGACTATATATGTACCAAATTTCATTTAAATCGGTTCAGTAGTTTAGGCGTGATTGTGTAACATACATGTGTGGCGACCACCGGTGGCCGAGTGTGCGCCTGGCCTTAGTTTAAATCATCAAAAAATAACAATTTGTAAGTAAATTCTAGACATGGACATATCATGGTACTGACATTTATGTGATATATTGTAAGATTTCTCTGAATGGCAAATTATATTATATAAAAAAGATGAAATATGTTCATTAGTATCTAATTAACACAAAAATTTCAGTAATAAATTATTAATTAATGACCAGTGAGAACAAACAATAAAAGACATAACAAATCACAGTTAGAACGGTATAACCAACATTCCGATTAGTTTATAACTGTGTACCTACGTAATTGGTAATATTTTTGAGAAATTTTAATACTTACACTTTTAATTTTCCAAGATGGTACCTATGGAATTGTTAAAATATGAAATATTTTCTTCAAAAGAACAAGATTTTTTAATAATCCCAATAAAATTTTAATCAAAAAAGTTAAGAAATACTTCAGTGAAAAAAATTACATACCAAAATTATTACGCCTGGAAAAATTGACTTTACTTCTAGACTTACGATTTAAATGATTAAAAAAAAATTAAAAAGGTTGTCTTAGAAATTCATTAAACTCAAGTTCAATTACGTAATTAAGATTTGAAAAACAAATATATCATCATTTAAAGTATGCAAATTATTATTATTATCATTGAAGATTAAAATAAGAGCCATTGTAGATTTGTTTAAGTTAAGCAAACCAAACAGGAATTGTTGAACTGTTTATTTCTGGTAATAGCTGTTTCAGCAAAACTCTTCTGCTTCAGACTCGATCAATAAATTAATAGGAAATTTGAAATTTAATAGCTCCGAGTCGAGAGTACTTCACAAAAACCAGCTTACCGTGCATTACAATTGAAACGAGATACCTACGTGTATTAAGTTCTCGAGGTGATGACGAGCAATTTTCCATAGAAATTTAGTCGTATTTGTACCTACGGTGTTGAAAATTACTTACCATTATTAAAGGAAAATCTTCTCTAAATAAAAAACCGGAATTTACTTGTTTAAAATGGAAAAAGTAAAAAGCAAAAATAAAAAAATAGATGCATTAGTCCACGTTAATTAAGTGTAAGTTCTACCTACTTCCATTTAACAATTTTCTGTTAAGTCAAAAATTTTACTTTAACGTAATATTTATTTGTAATATATTAAAATTTCATTGGAATGTCCTACAAATTCATTGAATATATAATTATTAAAATTTTCTCAATTTTTCATGGGTTCTGTATGTCAAACCGAAAAAAGTGGAATCCTTATTATAAGTAACTTTAAAGTATCAGCCGTTATCACTTGGTGAAACATTTTAATAAGGTGAAAAAAAAAACAAACTGAAAATTTCATTAAAATTTATTCTTTCTCGATACGTATTTCGCCTTGTAAGGGGATCTTTACCAATAACAGTAAAGGTGGAATACGTATCTAGAAATAATAAATTTTAGTGAAATTTTCCAAGTTTGTGTTTTTTTAGCTTATTATAAAGTCACAAATTTCACAACTACCTCTCTATAAGACATTTCTAGTTGAGCTAGGACATTAAAATCTGGACCGAAAAAAGTTCTTATGGCTGGTATAACAATAAAAAAAATATTAGGTTTGTAAAATTTATTTAAAAATGATATTGCAATATAAATTTAGTTTAGGAACCAATTATAACTCCAAACTTATAAGGGTATAAAGTGCATTGTCTCTGAAACTTTTATTTAATTAGTAAATCTATATTCATTTTCAATTAAATATTATTTAATGTGTTTTTCCTGAATTATTGTACCATAAGAATTTCCTTCAGTACAAATTTGAAGGTCCTATGGCTAAACTAGAAGTGTTCTACGTTTTTTTGGGTAGAAATGGTAACTAAAATTTAGTAACCAACATACCTACTCGTTAAAAGGCTAAATAATAAAAATTATAATCAAGACAGTAAAGAAATGAATCGATTTCTATAAATAATTTGTTTGGCATTGGGTACATATATCTATGTATTTCATTACCGGAATAGAAGTTTAAATAACAGCTTGTAAAACAGCACTATCCCAAATAAATAGAAAGTCTAGGAAAGCTATAACCGGAAATGTCATTACCCAGAATTAAATGCATTAGAGATATAATTATTTGCTCTGAATCTACTTCATGTTTCCACAAAAGTGCAAACACGACGAAAGTAATTACTTTTGATGTATTTTTTAAAGGCAAAATTACCCTAACACACTGAAGTTGTAATATACCCAAATTTAAAACATTTTCTTACGATTCTTTTGAAACTTAAAATACACATACTTATAAGTGTCCTTTATACGTAGGAATTTTTTTCAATCGTTCTTGCGGTAGTAAATTTATAAATATTGACTATTAAAATTTGAATATTTAACATGGGAACCCTATCCCGATCGATGTTAAAGCGAATGTTCTATTAAATAACAATAGTAATTTTCTTACAATTGTTTTAAAAAAGTGAGAACTATTAATTAAAGATATAACGAATATCTTTCTGTAAAAATCACTATGACTAGCGGTATTGGTTTTGTTATAATAAATATTAAAAATGAGCTAATTTTTATATCAAGTAAAACATTTATTCGTATTTAATATAAATAAGTAGCATATTAACATCATAAACTTTGAATTAACATAAAATACTAGTACATAATATATTTTTTTCTCTACATAAACAACACGTATCTCAAGCACAGTAAAAATACAATGCTGCCAGATCTGAAAAACACGCAATGGAATCATTTTTGTAGTTCTGCGCATGTGAGCAGAGGCGAAAGAATGTACTGTATCTCAACTATTTTTTATTGTAGTCATGGTAGTTTACATAGGGGGAATTTTTTAACAAGTTCAGCACATTTTACGAAACACGGAACCACCACATGGAACTTCGACCAACTTGCAAAGTTCCGTTTGGGGGTAAATAAAAGAGCACTTTGTGGGTCATTATAAAAGAATAAGTTACTCAGAAAAGGGACAGTCAATAAGTAAGATCAAGCAAGCGAGTTAGAAGGGTTAGGGTGATGTAGCGGGTGACCGCTATCACTCACTCTAACGTCCCAAAGTCCCTGCCATTATCAACGCCTCTAGTTGATAGTTAGTTAGGCAAGTAGTTTATATATATATTTGTATTTAGTTTTTAAGTGTTATCTATTTTATAACAATTTTTAATCTGGAATCATCTCCTTCAAGATATTTAGAACGACAAAATTTCAATTAAGTCCGTCTTTTGATTCCCGTGGGAATCCAGGGTAGTTGAAAATAATATTGCAATTTGTGTCATTTTGTTGTTGAAGATATTGCTGAGATTTATCACTCTAGTTAACTTTTGTTATAATAATATATCATGCCCTCTGGAGTCTACCATATCTTTGATGCAAGTATACCCACAAGAATATTCAGTTATATAGCTTACTTTTAAAATATTTAACCATGTGTCGTGGAGTGTCTTACAAAATTGTCAAAATTCCGTTTGTAATTCTTGCAATGTTTGCTTTCAGGTAAAAAAACTTTTTAATACGTTTTCTATTTCTCTTAAGGGTTAAATATATATATATATATTAAATATTGTAAACCAATTAATAACTTGAAATAGAAAATTAATGGAATTAATTACGTGACATTACTGCTCAATATTTTTCTTTAATTTAAAAGTATGTACAAGGTACGTGCATATTTTTAATTATGGTACATAATTTGCATAATCTTAAATAAAATTTAAGCCGTGTATCTTTCGTATGTTCATAATAAATATTCATGCCTTCATCATAAAGCTCTTAGAAAGCACCAGAGCACTCAGCATGTCTATTAAAAGCTAAATTATCTTTAAAATAATAAGTTTTGAAACATATTCAAGTGTAACGAGCATTAACTAATTCCTACCCGGTAAAATTTAAAAAAAAAAACTTTTGGGTGTTTCATTCCCACCATGTTGGTGGGCGGGCTATCCCCCCCGACCTACAGTTTTTTGTGCAAAGTCGGAGGGGTAGGGCGGAAGGCCCTCTTCAGCCTCCTTCAGGAATCGTGGGAATGGGTGGGTGGTGGTGTGGGGGAAGAAAGATGAGACGGACGAAATGAAGACAGAAGAGAAGTGAAAGACTATCTGTGGAATATTACTACCCCAGCATTTGCCTAATGGTCCGAGGAAACCACAGAAAAACTTGGACCAGAGTAGTCGGCCCCGGAATCGAACCGGTGACCTCCGGAATGCTAAAATTTTAAATGACCACCAGATGGCGATTTTCTAAAATAAACGTTTTGCTCCTCAACGATGGCAGCATCTTCAATGGCCTCTGAACTAGCAGAAGTTATAAAAAAAAGTGGGAAACTTCATTTTGTTTTTATTTCCGTCAATTAGCTTAAATACCGTCAATATTCGAGTGAACGGGTGAAAGTAGTAAAATTGAAAAATAATTTTTGAATCGAATAAATCAATATTAGTAGAAATTAACATTACCTACTCAGTAAGAATAACAGAGTGAATATTTTTACATAAATTGATATTTTTTCACTTCTTAGCTTCTTTTATTTATACAGTGTTTTCACTGCATACCTAAATCGTACATGCACAAACATAGGTATGCTTTAAAAATGATAAGAAAGCAGTTTTTTGTATGTATAATAAGTATGTTAAAACTCAAACAATATATTCAATCAATCAGTGCAAAATTACCTTCAATCTTAATTTTATTATTTAATTAGTAAGTTTAGTAAATGCTTTTGATTTTTAACTAAAACAATATTGATAAATCCTTCCTTTAAGTCCAAAAACTAAACCGCATGCTATTTTGTATATTAACTCTTTTAACTATAAATATTTCAGTATATTCCACTTACCCTTTTCTAACTTTATGACAACCACCACATTTACCTATCAAAATCAATAGTGTTGTTTATGTTAACAGTTTTGATATATATGATATATAATCACTTTTTTTATTGACGTCACTTAATTTTCCATCATTAGACATATGTATGTTAAATTCCACTTTTTTGTTGCATTGTTTTATGAAATGTAACTATTGTAAAATAGGCAAGTACATATATGATTAATTAATTATTTGCTGACGTTGAAATGTACATTTTTATTTACAAATTTTGTATGCTTGTTCTGCATGTAACAACAAATATTTTTTATTAAGAGGCTACATTACCTGATAATGCACTCAAAGTATAACATTAAAAACAATTAGCTTTTTTGCAAATATTTTGTTAATTAACCTGTACCTAATGTAAAATGGTTAAAGTGTTTTCTACTTTAATAAGGACTGGACTTTTATACTAATCATAGATACTAAAATGGAGGTTAACTATTACGGAATAGCTTACATACTAGGTATTATAATGACGAAAAAGGTTGTATATCTAAATGTTATTGACGTAGAGAACGAACTGTTTAACGATTTATTAAAATTAAAAGGGTTTTGGTTGACATTCAACTTATGTAGTTCTTCCTATCATATAAGTAAATTACCAATTATCAATAAAAATGGATTAATAGTCTTAAAAAATTTGTATGGCTGATAAACATCATTGATTGTACATTTACAGTTTAATAAGAGAAATATAATTATTATTCCTCTTTTATTAGTAATGATATACAGCGTGATGATAATGTTTGAAGTAGTGATGTGCCGGGTATTCGTTTTGTGATGTGCCGGATCGCTAAAATTGTATATCCGCGGATACGGATCTGAAAACGGATATTTGGTCTCAAGATCCGCGAATACGGATACGGATACGGATCTTTACTTTCTTAGAGTACGCGACGCTAAATATTGTAGGTACAGGGTGATTCATTATAATGTCGTCCCCATTTAACTTTGTTATTTGGAGTGTCCCAAAAAAAATTTAAAAGGGATGGTTATGTAGTTGCTAAAAAATACTTTTTTTCTATTTATAACAAAAATTTGAAAAATGAGCAGTATACAGGGAAAACCAAAAAGTTAATTTTTTTTTTAAATGGATCACCCTATATATAAATTTATTTTTCGATTCCTTGTAAAATTCTAAGCATAATTTATATAACATACCGTACACCTAAATTCAATAGTTTCTGAAATATTCGCATTTGAAATGTTATCATCAAATATTTTATTAAACAACAACAAACCAAGAAATCTAACAATAAATAATATGACAAAAACAATTTTTAGTTGAATATAAAGATGCTCTACTGGGCCTCCATTTTCTTCAACACATTGTATAAGGGTTCTTCGCATTTTCTCTAATCAATTTGTTATGAAAATGCTGGGTTATTTTCATTTAAATTATTAATTTAATTCCGTATCAAATCTTTAAGACGATCGAGGTTTTCAATTTGGTAGTCGTATACACGGTTTTTTTTTATATAATGTCACTGTTAGTTATTTGTTTTCAATAAAAAGCGTGGACTAGGACTTCTTTATTTGTAACAATTGTTTAATAAAATATTTTATGATAACGTTTCAAATGCGAATATTTCAGAAACTATTGAATTTAGGTATAGGATATGTCATATAAATTATGCTTAAAATTTTACGAGGAATCGAAAAATAAATTCATATATAGGGTGATCCATTTAAAAAAAATTAACTTTTTGGTTTTCCCTGTATACTGATCATTTTTCAAATTTTTGTTATAAATAGAAAAAAAGTATTTTTTAGCACCTACATAACCATACTTTTAATTTTTTTGGGACACTCCAAATAACAAAGTTAAAGGGGGGCGACATTATCATGAATCACCCTGTACATCGACCTTTTGAAAGAGACAAACTGTTATGAAACTTTTTAAGAGCTAACTTTTATAATAGATTGTCTCTTTGCAAAGATCTATGTGCAATATTTACCGCCGCGTATAGTTTAGTGTGACACTGGGCAGCATAGATAACGTTTGTGTTTGGTATATCAGTTAAGAAAAATGTCTACAAAACACCATCAAATCCAATAATGCAATATTAATGTCACAATAATTTTAAAACTAAAATAATCTGGTCGCGTCTAATCAATTTAAGACGACCGTCTTCTTCGGCCGTCGTGTGCGTTCTGTCCTTGGTGAACCATGTGGCAGGCGGCATCCCTCTTAATATTTATTTTTTGCTTTATTTATTGCCGCTTTTGTTGGCAATAACCCGCCACGCACTCATCTATACACAAAGTACTGCCTAAATCTATATTGATCGGCACAATATATGTATATATTTCATCTACAAATTTAAAATTAATAAGGTAAAAAATCCGCCAAAAACTAACGGATACGGATACGGACCTCTCTTTTCCCACGGATATCCGCAGATACGGATACGGATATCCGGCACATCACTAGTATTCGTATCCGTATCCGCGGATATCCGAGGGAGAAGAAAGATCCGTATCCGTATCCGTTAGTTTTTGGCGAATCTTTTACGGATTTTTTTACCTTATTAATTTTAAATTCGTAGTTGAAATTATATACCTATATATAGGTGATTAGGTTACAATGAAAAACTATTAAATTTCGTTCAAATTATTTTTTATTTCTTAAAATCGAATTTGGCACCTTTATACTGCAAACATTTATCATAGTGATTGCCATACCAATAGTACCTTACCTACATAACTCAAAGGTACTAAATAAACTATCTTTATAATAAGATCAATCACATATCTTTATAATAAGCTTATTAAAATGATTATATATTTAAACAATTATTATAGGAAGTTTGTATAAAATATTAATTAAAATATCTTTATAATGGGATAAATTGAGTTAAAATCTTTGTGTTAAGCTTAATAAAATCATGAAATATTTGAGTGTCCGAAACTGGTTTTTACGACCGAAACTGAAACCGAAACCGAATTTCGGCAACAGTCTCATTTTCGGCCGAAACCGAAACCGAAACTTTCTTACAAAGATCATGTTTTGGGTGAAAAATAAAGAAAACGTTATAGTACAATAATCATTTCAAATAGATATCTGTAATTGTTATTTATTATTAGTTATTAATATTCATATTTAAACAATCTTATATGTAAGAAACAATAGTTTATCAACATTTTCGCCTCGCAGATTGTTTCTTCTGTCTGAATACATTTGTCCAGCAGCACCAAATAATTGTTCACTGGAAACACTCATCGGTGGAGCTGATAAAAATTTCAGTGCCACCTTTCTCAAAGACAGAAATGGACTAGAATCCCAGTAAGAATAAATATCTGCACTTCTCCGTAACCTAGGCTCTGACAAGTACGCTTCAATAGTAAGCTTAATTTGAGATAAACAATCACTGCTCTCCACAGCAGAGGTTTCTATTAAGTTACAAGTAGATTTATCATGGGCGTCCCAAAGCCCTTCTGCTTTTTCGGAAGAAGGCTATTCTAGATGAACAAGATGGCTGTTGTTCTCCAGAATGACAGTTTTCACTTATTGTATCGCTAACATCGTCCGTGCAACTCCTCAAATGGTTTTCTATTTCCAAAGTGGCAATATCAAGTTCATCCGAATTCAGATATGTACTGGTAAATCTTGGATCCAGTTATGTTGGAGTTATTAGAGCAGGATGTCCTTTGACGTATGCAAATCGTCGATTCATAGATTCATGCAACCGCGTTTTCATGTTTCTCATTATTTCGCTTTCATTTTCGTCTCTAGTTTGCAGCTTCTTATTTAATAGTGATATTAAAGAAATTGCAAGGGAAATGCATGCGTTATCATGTGACAGATCAAGTGTAGCTTCATAAAAAAACTTTAGTACCTCAGTAAGATTTTTTATTATTTCCCAGTCCAAAGGCGAAATAATGTCAATACGGCCATGTTCCAAGCTATATAAATTTATGGCAGTTTTTTGTTCAAACAATCTTGCTAACATGTTGTAAGTACTGTTCCATCTAACTTCAATATCTTGAATTAATGAGTGTACCGGTAATCCTCATTGATTTTGACATCCAGTCAATTTTCTAGAAGCCTGCTCGCTTCGTGCCCTACTATATGTCTGCAAGTTTTAATGACCTGTTCATGTTCTTCCTCCGAAAACAATAAATCTTTTACTACCAACTGTAATGTGTGTGACATGCAGCCTAAAGATTCAAATTGACCCCGCATAGCGCTGACCATATTTTTTGCATTGTCACGCAAAAGTAGAAATAGTTTATTACCGATATTCCATTTGTCTATCATTTCTCGTAATTTTTCTTCGATATATGATCCGGTATGGTCATTCTCGAGTACTTGAGCACCTAGTATAACTTTAAGGCGTTTTGGTCCAACAATAAAATGGCCAGTAAGACTTAAAGGTGAGCATGTTTTAGGAGGATTTGTCCATATATCACAAGTTCCACGGATCCACTCACATTTAGTAATCAAATCCTGTACTTTTTTTGTAACTTTTTCGTAAGTTTGTGGCATTAAAGTGGTTCTAAAATATTTTTCTGTTTTTAAATTGTACTTTTGGGGACCATGAGGATCTGTAAAATTAAGTCTTTTGAATGCCTCACTTTCTACTAAAGAGTATGGAAGCATATCGGCAAGTATTAAATCCATGATACTTTTATCAATTCTGCGTGATATTTCATGATGATCTGGCCATTTTGATGATTTTGAAGCCTGCGTCTGCACAATGTCAGGGATAGTGGTCTGCACCAGTTTACTACCACTGCCACTGTCAATGGTGCTTACTGAGTTTTCTGAATCATATCGCTTTAATTTAGCTTCAGATTTGTGCTCGTCGACTTCCAGCTGACGTTTTAAATATTGCTTACGTTCTGTTTCATGGAATTTAGACAAGTGTAGCTTCAAACCGGAAGTAATTTGCCTTCTAGGCTCGGAACTTCCTAGTGAATATAATTTATTGCACTTTTTGCACTTAGCTTTAGATGAATCAGATGAACTTTTCTCGAAAAATTTCCAAAAGCTGTTTTTTAACGACATTGTTCTTTTATAATCGATGATTCAATACCTACTTAAACAAAAAAAAAGATTGTCTATAAGGTTTAATCAGTACTTAATGCATTTTAAATTAAACTCACAACAAACAAAACGCACTAGAAACACAAACAAGTCACGATATGATTAGGCACGTGGACGCGGCGAAATGTCTTCCTCGTTTGGATGGTGTGGAAAATATAACGGAATATAACGATACGCCACTGCGAGGGCCCTTCGCGTCGTGAGTGCGAAAAGGTGTAATAAGAATGACATCAGTGATACAGTTTGTTAAGTCTAGTATAGTAAATAAGTAGCGGTATTGTAAGCCGCCAGGAAGACAATGCCGTTTTGTTTCATATTAAAATAAGTTAAATATTTACTACAGATGCAATTAACCGCACCGAACATGACAGAGTACAACGTAAGAACTCCCGAATGCGGTTTCGGTTTCGGTCGTAGTTTCGGCAGGTTTGCCGCCGAAACCGAAACTAAACCGAAACTCGTTTTTTTGCCGAAACTCGACCAAAACCGAAACTGAAACCGAACTTTCGGTCGGACACTAAAATATTTAATTAGATATTATAGAAAGTTATAAGTTCACTTTTATAATGAGAAAAAAAGACCAAAACTTAAATCGTCGTAATAGTTTGTTTCTTTTCAAAGGTCGATGTGCAATATTTACCGCCGCGTACTCTAAGAAAGTTAAGATCCGTATCCGTATTCGCGGATCTTGAGACCGAATATCCGTATTCAGATCCGTATCCGCGGATATACATTTTTAGTGATCCGGCACATCACTAGTTTGAAGCAAAATTCATAACATTCATAGTGAACAATTAAAAAAAAAACGCCGAGACAGGTCGATTTTGATATCAAGATAGAGCATCTTTTCAGATGTTTCAGTTGTATGCAAGGTAATCCAGAAAAGCTAGACGGACAATATTTTTATACTTTTATAGAACACCCTGTATATTTTTCCATATTCGGATAAATCTTTCTCTTACAAATACAGTGATGTAAGGTTTAATAGATCTATCTCAAATAACAAGCGAGATATCGTTATTTAATTCAAAAGATTATTTAATGTCACTTTTATAAAAGAAATTGTACTTGGAAACGCAACAAACGCAAGTAATTAACGAAATTTAATGTAAATGTTGATATCAAGCTAGCATACCAGCTGATTATGGCTAAACGGCACGAGCGACAAATTTTTGGATTTGGTAACAAATTACCGACAAATTATAGTGCAAGTCAAAAATCGGAAAAATAACTGTCGTGCTAGCTTGATATATGTCACATTTTTGGACTGATTGTACCTTAAAGTTAAAATAAACCTATTGAAAAAAATTGCGGGGACGTAGGGGCCACCCAAGAGATCCTCTCCGCCGTATCTATCTTTCAGGAAATGTATCATCAAGCTATTGCCAAAACTCTATGCCAAAGTGAGGTTGAGCTTCATCTTGTTGAAACCATGATCTCTTGGATGGCCCCCATGTTCCCCCTACTTGAGTCCTCTGGATTTTTTTTATGAGGTTATTTAAACTCTAAGGAACTTCAATCGATGAAACAATTTAGCAGACTTACAACTGAGAATTCGTGCAGAAATGGAAAGAATCAGTCCAAACATTAAGAGAAACCTTTATCCGAATATGGAAAAATATGCAAGCTATAGGTACCATAAGAAAAAAAAAAGTATTTTCCGTCCACCTATTCTGGGTCATCATCTTAAAACATGCCCCTCTTGATATCAAAATCGATCTGTCTTGACCCTTTTTTTTTAACTGCTCCCTATGAAACTATGAATCTTATGAATTGTGTTTCACTTTATCATCACGCTGTATATTGATGCTTTTAGCCCAACATTTTAAAATGATTACTTACATATTAACATGAACATTAACAAAAACTAACTTTAAAATGAATTATTTACACATTCAAACTATTTACTTTAATTAGATTATGATTTGAATTTAATTTTTTGTTTGATACACCATTAATCTTAATTCATATATCTACACTCTAAAAAACTTAAGATTGCATGTGTATGAAATAACCAATATGTCCTTTACTCGTTACCCACCAAAGTATCAATGTATTATGTACCTGAATCTATTTGGCGATGCATACCAAAAAATGAAGACTATTTGTAAATTGTAACTTAACCTTTGTTTAAATCACAACTGAGAATTTGAAATTTTTTGTGCTCTGTGAAATTTCATTATTTCTTCAAGTCTTGCCTTTAATAAATATAACGCTTATTTACTGACCATTATATTTCAGTTTTAAAAGCAAGATAAAATTATGGTTGAGTTGCATTTATCTATAGATTTGTACTATTATTTATCAATCAATGCAATTTAAATTTTGTAAGTAGAAAAACTTAACTCTACTCTAATGTTGTTGATTGATGCTGTTTAAATTAAATTTTATAGAGTATACATCATTTTTTACAACCTTTCTTAAAAAGGGTGTTTAATATCTTTAGAAAAAGATCGATTTTTTTTATTAAGAACTATTACAATAAATCTTTGTAATTGTTTTCAACTGGTATATAAAACATTTCATTTGAAGTTAACGTTAATTTTTCAAAGTACATTTTGTCTAAAATATCAATAGTAACATTACATTACTTTTTGTGAATTACTTGTGATGAAATTGTAAAAAAAGTAAAGTTATTTTGATCTAACCTAATATTAACCCATTTTATAAATAAAATTACGTTCCTTAGTAAAAAGCAAAACAGTGTACTATTTCGTTAGTGGTTTTCATTATTATTTACTTTATTCAATGCAGTTTATGAAAATAATTTACTGGTGCATACTAATAATTATTAAGTTAAACATTATTTATTTATAGATATGTGTAACGTGCTAAGGTTTACTTTTAATTTAAACCAAAAATTTTGTATAATACCTAAACAGTATTTCTAACTATAATTGTAAAATTTAAGTTAAAAGGAAAATAATATGTATTCAACAAAAAGTATTACACATTATAGCAAAACTTCTGTAATTCGATCTTTTACATTTTTTTTGTTTAATTCTTTTGCATTTATTTCAACTTTTTTAATTCGAATTACTGTAACTTTTCTAACTCGAGATTTGAGTAACGAATATACAAGGATTTTATGTTATGAATTATTTCCCTAAATTAATTTGAAAATTATAAGAAAACAACTTCAAAACTGTTTAAAAATAGAAAGCAGAGGTAGGTGGAAGTACATGGAGATTATTAAAGTCCCCAGTTATCAAATTTTCGTTAAGGTGAAAGTAAAACGACTTAAAAACACTAGGTAAAATTTCACAAAGTTTATTAAAATATTCTTAACGAACTCGTTTCTGCTAAGAGGCCCTAATCATATGATACAGTTCAGTAGTGAAATAAACTCAAAAAGTGTGTATAATCTCCTTTGACCTTACACTATATAACATGTTTCGTAACAAATGCACCACAAGAAGTATAGATTTAATATTTTCTTTAGCCCGTAGGGACACCCTGTATAAGTCATATTGCACGTAATAGGTAAAATTTAATGTACTAGTAGTCTCATTCCCAATAATAAAATTTTTGTTACTAAAAACTGAAACTGTTTAGGTACCTAGGTACTCCAAATTAAAAGTAACCCCGTGTACACTCGCTCTAAAAACTATTCATATAGACCAAACCTATCAGTGTATAAGTTAAATTAGGTTCGATTATTATTTTATTGTAATTATCTACTAATAAAAAAAAAGACAAAAGGGCAAAACCATTACAATTACTCTTTTATTGTAGAGATATTTTTATACAGTAAAAAGTTTTGAAAAAGCCAATAAAATGAAGATTGTACAATTAATAACAAATTATTTAAGTAATAGAACACAACTTGTTAGAATAAATGACAGTAAAAGCGAATTTAGAAAGTATAGAAACTGAAGTACCCAAAGGCAGTGTACTTGGGCCTCTATTATTCATACTTTACATAAATGATATATTTGATGCTATAAATGAAGATTGTAAAATTTGTTTCTTTGTTGTTGATACTGTAATTATTAGTAAAGGTAGTAGGTATTTGGGATGATGTGTAATTAAAAGTAAACAATCAATGAATGGATGTAAATGACTGGCTAGATAGCAGTAAATTATGATTGAATGTGGGAAAAACTGTGTGTATAATATATGGTATTTATTGTGACAGCATACCTAAAAATTTTGAACTAAAAATTTGTACAAAGTAACTGGGTATACAGGGTTTTTCAAGTTGATGGGCTATTAGAAGTATATGAATTAGTAGAAGGAATTCAATTCTGAAACTTGGGCTCATTTGGTTATTGTTTATGCCGCTTCTTTTAAAAATATTTTCAAGTTCGATTTACATCCGGTTATACCGGAAGTCGATACCAACTTTGTTATTTTAAATGGAATGGTATATTTTTTACGCTGAACTCGAATAAAACGTGTAATTCTAAGGTAAGTTTGATAACCAACTTGTACACCTATGCCGATCGGTTTCTGAGTTAATTTAATTTATAAAAAAAAATCGTTACCGCAACCCAAATTATAAAAAATCATAACTTCCACAAAATACGACTCAGAGTGTTCAAATTTTTACTAGTAATAACTGAATATTAGTGCTAACGCCTTGACAAAATTGAACTAATTGATTTATATAGGACGTTCAAAATAAAATTTTAAAGTTTAAAAACTTCAAACACGAATAACCTCGCTTTTTCAAACGGCACCTACCATTTGTTATTTTTTCAATCGACTCCTTTTTAGAGTTCCGCACCACAAACGAAAAAGCGGAACCTTTATAGGATCACTTCGTTGTCCGTCCGTCTCGTCCGTCCGTCTGTCAAGACCCTATTTCTCAGGAACGTGTGGAGGTTTCAAGCTAAAATTTATACCAAATACTCAGGTCTATTGTCCCTTGGAGCTGTGAATAAATCAAACTTCTAAGCCAACGCAATCAAAAGATACAGCTGTTTATGCCGCAAATTTCCGCAAATTTTCGAATTAAAACCTGCAGGGTACTTCCCGTGAACTCAGAATCTTGAAATTTGATACGAAGCAATGTTTTATAGCACATATAAAGGAAAAATTGCGAAAACAGTAAATTTTTAGTTACATCATATAATAAAAATATTTTTAATAATTTTAAAGTTACTACCCCTTTCCTCATGAACGCGTAGAGGTATTAAATTGAAATTCATATTAAATACTCAGGTCTATAATACCTTTAAGCTGCAACAAAATCAAACTTCTATGTCAACACAATCAAAAGAAACAGCAATTTAAGCCGCATATTTTCAAACTCGCAACTACTCGCAAGGGAATCAAAACCTAAAGGGTACTTCCAGTCGATTTAGAATCTTGAAATTTGATACGAAGCAATGTTTTATAGCACATATAAAGGAAAAATTCCGAAAACCTTAAATTTTTAGTTACATCACATATATTATACAGGTTTGTACGGAACCCTCGGTGCGCGAGTTCGACTCGCACTTGGCCGGTGTTTTTCTTTTATCTTCTTTCGATATACATGGATACTTCCTATTGTTTTATTTTAAAATTTTCGAGTAATTTTTAATTATTACTTAAAATAGGTAATTGTAATATTTTTCGCATAAAAAGTGTGCCTTGGAAAAATGATAATTAACGCCAAAAATCGCATTTTCGAACATCTCCCTAAGAGAAATTAAGGGATAAAAAAGGGTTTACTGTGATTTGGTTTGATTGTCGTTAGTTGTCAATTGTACAAGGCACACTCTTATTACGCCAAAAGTAACGAAATTATCTATATTCTAAAAATTCTAAATTGCTCAAAATTTTTCAAATAAAACAATAGGAAGTATCCATATATATCGAAAGAGAATAAAAAAAGGAATCGATTGAAAAAATAAAATATGGTAGGTGCCATTTGAAGAAACGAAGTTATTCGTGTTGAAGTTTCTAAACTTTAGAATTTTATTTTGAACGCTCCGTATAAATTATTTAGTTCAATTTTATCAAGGTGTTAGCACTATAATAACCAGCTATTACTGGTCAAAATTTCAACATTTGAGTCGTATTTTGTGGAAGTTATGATTTTTTATAGTCTGGGTTGCGGTAACGATTTTTTTTTTTCTATAAATTAAATTAACTCAGAAACCGATCGTCATAGGTGTACAAGTTGGTTATCAAACTTACCTTAGAGTTACACGTTTTATTCGAATTCAGCGTAAAAAATATACCATTCCATTTAAAATCATGAAGTTGGTGTCGACTTCCGGTATAACCGGATGTAAATCGAACTTGAAAATATTTTTAAAAGAAGCGGCATAAACAATAACCAAATGAGCCCAAGTTTCAGACTTTAATTCCTTCTACTAATTCATATACTTCTAATAGCCCATCAACTTGAAAAACCTTGTATACATCGATTATCATGTGATGGGATAAACAAATTCTTAGATTTGTTAACAGGGTTAGGTGCATACTTAATATAAATACTCTCAAAATTAAGTAAAAACGTATTTTTGTATCTTTAAGTGGGCTATGTAAAATAATGAATGGATTGTACTGTAGTATAGTAATTTATGGTATCATTGCCTGAGGATGTGCAAATAAAACCACGATTACACTATTATATAAGTTGGATGAGAAAATTAAAAAGATTAAAAAAAAAGTAAATATAAATACTACACTACCCCCTGGACCAGAAGTACATAGATGACGCCCTATTGCATTATTAAGATGAAATGTCGCATACATTTAAGAAAAGTGAGTCAATATCCAGAAGCAAACCAATAATGCTACTGAAAATTATCCTTCAAATTGAGAAGAATAGTTAAAACTATAAGGCTATAATTTTTTTAACAAATTGCCAAATGAAATAAAAAGAAAAAAAAACTCATGAGAAAAAACTAAACCAAATAGGTACTGCAGCAACCTTACGTCTATTGCATATTAAGAGAAAATTTAAACTTATGTTTGATTTTAGTTAAAATTTTGTTAACTAAGCATAAAATTTTTGAGAAAATAGTCTTAAACCCTAGGTAACCAGACCGGGAACTACTGTGATACATACGTATTATGTAATTGTAATTACGTACCTATTGTACATAATATATGTATATAGTTACTGTATATTAATAATATTAATATTAAATTTCAATAAAAATTCTCGGACAGATAAACTTTATCTTTTTAGGTGCATCAGATAATTGTCGATTTTCGATAGTCTTTTGTTTTTGCACAGTGATGCTTAATATCAATAAATTGCACTCTGCATTTTTGACCCCATATTTAAATAGTGGTCGAAATTATGAATTCAATGCTATGACACAGTATGGCATTTACAGAAAAATGAAGTTTTCCACTAAATTCTTACAGTTCAACAGTTTACCTTTGTGGTGGTAATTAAAAATATCAATTAAAATATTTAAATACGAGCTAGCAATGTTTTTAATAATAATTCATACTATTTTACCAAATTTAAACGTTTCTAAATAGTAATTCAACTATCAATATACCAAGAGTTGAATTTGATTTCGCTCGCCGAAACAGTTGTTTGTGCCGAACGATTTTTATTAATAGTATCAATTATCATCGAAAGCACTACTTAACCATAACAATTTAATAGAAAACTTTATTTTCAAACAGTAATTCGACTATGATACCGATTTATGCAATTTTCATTTTAACTATTAGAGCCGAATTCGTAATGTCAACCACTATTGAAATATGAGGCCAGAAGTATAGGGTGCAATTTAAAAAAATGGACGATGACGTCATCGAAGACTATCGAAAATCGACAATTACCTAAAAAGAAATAATTCATAAAAATAAAGCATACCTATCCGAGAATTTTTAATAAAAATTTAATCATTTCTATTTTATTAAATGAGTTCTAGACATTTTACTCATACTGTGTATAAAAAACTCTTTTAATTAGGTATACACTCTCATAGTTAACTAACTGGTCTTTTAATGATAAAAAAATCCAAAAAACATTTTTGCAATTTTTTTCAAATTATTTGGTTTGACGGCGGATTTATAAAAAACATACAAATATTTAATAAAAAAATATTATACTTCACATAGCTTTATAACTTTGAAAGCTGCAATAAAAAACTATTGTTTATGTATAATCCTTTATACCTACCTATAATTTTGAACTATTGAAAAAAAAATTTTCCATTTTTATAATCCAAATTAAACTTCATTAAAATAAAAATCGGGTTTACAAAAATGATCTCTGGAATTGACGTTTCATTCACTTTGTGATATGTGGGTTATGGTGTAAAAGATTATCCTGACGTTATTTAGAAACAAGTTTTTTTTTGGAATTAAGCAAATAAGATTTTTGTTGAGTTTTGTCCATATTCTAAGAAAAAATAACATTTTTTCTAAATAAAGGGAGATGATAGAGAGGAATCCTTATAATATATATTATAATCTAACTAGGTAGGTAACACGTCATTAAGTGAATGAAAGATCAGTTGCCTTGGTTTACAATTTCGACATATACATAATTATTCATGAAATTGGATTGTTTTTCATTGATTTTCTCTTAAGCTGTAAAAGCTCAAAAAATCAACTTCTTTCTTTTTTGTTATTTTTTTTTAATCATGTTTTTTCACGTAGAATACAAAAAGATGTATAAGAAGTTTGTTTAATGACGAGAAAATCTTTTGTTGAGAACTGCTTAGAAAAACTCGTTCTTCATTAAAAGTCATCATAGAAGTATCAGAAATCTTAAATTCAGACACTCCTATTTTTTCTTTTACATAAATCTACTGTACAATGGAACTTTTTTTAGATCAGAACCGTGAAGATTTATCTACTTTTTATCATTAAAAAAAATAGGCAATATTTAAGATGTATAATTACAAAGACTTTAACACTCTTCGTAGGTAGTTACCAAGATGAATCTAGGTACCTACATGAATCTGATCTCAAAATATTCCAATTTACTGTATATTTATGAAAAAAATTTAAGATTTCTGGAAGTTATGTATCTAATTTTATTATGTTTACCTATTTGTGTGTAATTCAATTTGTAGGTTAATAGATAGTTCATTAAACTTTACATTAAGATTTAACATAAAAGTTAGACTGTTTACTTGTAGCAGCTTACCTATATAAAAACAAGAGCAGTCAATGCCTTGGCCCCAGCAAGTGATATGGAAGGACGTACCGTAACAGCCTTACCAGACCACAGGGACTATTCGAAACTGCAACTACTAACATCGCTTACTTAATATGTTGTTGTTAACGCATCTTATTAGTCAGTCTAACGTTGATGTTCCTCCTGTTGAAAACGGACGGAAATAATTTCATGGAAAAGCTCCTGGTAACCGACACGACACGGAGTCGCCTCACTGCAGCTGTTAGATAGATACTATTTCATTGAAACACAAAAATTTGCTTGGTGATTGTTACAAGAATGATTGCAAAAGCAGTTGTTGTTTCTGTGTGTGTTCAGTGACCGACCTCCTCTACAATGGATAGTAACAACAATCAGCAACACACTGACGTGACGCACTGAACAGTTTACCGGCGATCAATGAATGTTTCACAGCGAGCGCGGCGCGGCGCGGCGCCAACAGACTGCGTATAGCGAATGTACAATATGTACATACTTTCGGTACTTTTACATTACACTCCTGCACTGCTGCTGAGTGCCGTTTCCGAAGTGAGGGCAACAATACTACATACATAAGGGGTCTGGGGTCTGGTTATTACACTTTACAGTTAAATTCTCACATTTACCAGTTGTTTTTAAAATCGCTGTTCCATTATTAGGCCATTTACTTATTTATGTTAAAAATACATAACTATTAGTCTGGAAAACACATTTATAGATGTTTGTTTTTTAATTACACCTTTCGTCCTGTTTTTTACCTTTGAGGAAACTTAAAGTGAAAAGAGCAACTTAAAAAAATTTGGTTTTGCTTAGGTTTGGCTTTTCTTTTTTCAACCCTTGAAAACTAAGAGAAGGGATGGATTCAATATATACATACATATGTATATCTTAATCAGCCTGTTGAACTGCCCGACAAAATTTAAAGAGAATTAGAGAATTTAGGGTTAAAATATAGAATTACCTACGTACAAAAGAAATCTCATTCTTTATATTTTAACGTACATATCTTTTTACCCCTAAGGGGCCGTTCATAAAATACGTCACGGTTAAAATTAGCTTTTTTTGACCCCTCCCTCCCAGCTGTCACACTGTGTCACACTTTCTGTAACTCCCCTGTAAATATTTCGTCAAAAAAACTAAAACCCCACCCCCCTGAACATGATAAATTTTGATTGATAATACACAATAAATAATAAAATTTAAATAAATTAATAAATATCTTTTCTAACTAACAATTAAATAATATTTCTCTAAATGACTTATATCATGACAAAAATTAAAAGTTGCCGTACAGGGGGTCCTTGTCACACTCAGCAAGAGCTCTCCCCCCTTGTATGCGAACGTATTTTATGAACGGCCCCTAAAAATTAATAAAAAAAGTTTAATATCAGCTTAAAGACCTTACCTTAAGTGCTTTGGTTTTTAAAGTCCCAAACACATTTTAAAATCCACACACTTTGTGTTATCCATTACACCAAAAACTAAAACGATTTCGAGAACACTATACAGAATTATGAACTAATCTAAAAAGGCAATTGGCTAATCTCTTAATTACCATTAATGAAATAAAAATTATAAAAAAATAATGGCTGGCTAGCTAACCCTGTAGGTTTGCATTTTTTTAATTACATCTAATTAAGAGATATATTTGAAACAAAACCCCTTAAATTGCCCCTGTTCTAATGATCTACCGAATAACCCACCCAGATCCATAAAAAGTAACGCACTTTATTTTGGTTGCAACTTTGAAGTTGTCATTAGCGAATAGACGGACCGATTTTTATTTGTATTTTTTAATAGGTAGGATTTCCTTTGTCTTAAAAAGTTAAAAAGATGAAAATATTTTAAAAGGCTCCTGGGTGGTAGTGAAAAACTAGAACTTTGACTCACTCTGTGTATTAATCTAATAATGGTAATAATGTGCGTACACTCTATACGAAAGAAGTTTCTTTTAAGTGCATTTTAGTTTATTATTAATTGATTTATTTCCAAATATGTTTGAAATACAGCTTTTTTGCTGAATCCTTGCATATTACCAACTTTCTAAATTCATTGATAAACAGTTTTCTACTGAAATAAACTTATAAAAATTGTAAATGGCCTGTTGAACTACACAACATACTAAACTACGTAAAAGAAATCTTATCATTTGTGTTTTAACGTAATTTTTCCGTCTTTTTTTTATAAAGTAAATGTATTCGTCTGTCTTCTAGACTTGTCTGTAATTTCGCCATAAAATGGTTTCTTCTTCATAATATCCACTAACAGTTTCGTTGAATTGTATTTTGAAAAGCCTTGCATTTTCTCTTAAAGCGTCTTGAATTGTGTTTTGATTTTTTATTAAATTTCTTTGCATCAATTCACATTTTAAGTGTTCTGCAAAGCAAAAAAATTAATAAAATATTATATTTATTTTATGGGCAAAATCAATTTTGGTATCCTCTAGAAAACTGGTGTGAATTTGATTTTTTTTATTTCAGAAAAAGGCAATTTTTGTCCATGGGCGTAGCCAAGGAATGGTAGTTGGGGATTTAGCCCCCAAACTAAACTGCACACAAAAAGAAAATAAATACAAGCACCTACTATCTATGTATCAATTGTTCAGCCACTTTTTACATTAGTTTTCTACTTTATAAGTTTAGTTGTTGTGAATAAAAAATTTCAACTGTGTGTACCAATTTCTTTTCCTGTCAACCTAAGATGCCTGTTTTTCAGAAACTATTAATATTAGTGTATTCACTGTGTTTTGTTGGTTTCTAAATTACCCCCCCTCCCCCCCGCCCGTCTACACCCAAGTTTTTGTCTTAATCTGAAATGAAATCTGATACTTATACTATTAGTTTCTTCGATTAATTTTTACCGTACTTGGTCACTTTCACCAGGAAAGTGAAAATACTTGTTACAGGGATAATCAAAAATTCTATTTCAATCATGTTCATAAATTACATACTTACATTTAGTTTACTATCTTCTTATACTTCGTTTTCCCTTATATTAATATAAATAATAATCAATGTCATCTAGTTTAGTATTTTCAATGACTTGGAACATTTTGCGGTATTGTATATACATCAATAGGTATTCAATCCGTGTTAATGGTACATCCTAGAACTTTTAAGTTGAAGTCCATAAGCCAAGCACAAGTTGAATGGCAGGATTAACACAACCAAGCAGTTTAAAAGGGTCCATGAATTTGTTTTTTCTTCTTGGTTCTAAAAGTGGCTATTATCGTATAATGCCAGCAGAAATTATCGTCAGAATTATCTTTATAAAACAATCGATTGAATATTCCATTAAGGTCTCAAGGATTTAATTTAATCCTATAATATCTATGTATAGTAACGTAACTTTTTAATATATAGTAAAATCTCCTTATTCGTGGTTCCGTTATTCGCGAAAGAAAAAATTTAGACCATTTCCTGTATTCGCGTCGGAAAATTTCGTTATTCACGGATACATAAATAATTACCATTACACAAATAATTTAAAAAGAGATAATATTCATTGTTCAATATTCAACGTTTTCCCCACTTATATATCAAAACGAATAAATAGGCGTCAAAATATAAATTTAAAAAATTCGGTAATTCTACCTTTTAACTTACAACCCTCCCATGACCTTGACCTTGAAATATGGCATTTTTGGGGTCCTACTAAGTAATTCATATAATGTATATCTATAGGGCGTGCTCGCGCCTCCTTCGTACTTTTTTTTTTGTTTAAAAATTGTACGTTTTCATTCACTTGCTTCCACGTTTTATGCAATTCTGCTCATTTAACTCACTCTGACATTACCAAACCTAACCTAATCTAACCTTTTTTCACCCCCTTCCTTACTTCGAAACATCTTTTGTCATTCGTAATATTATTGGAGTCCTTATTCATTCCTTCACAATTTTATACTATTCTACCTTTTAACTTACAACCCTACGATGACCTTGATATTGGTATATGTTGTCAAGGTCAACATGGCGAGCAGAAATATATGAACATGGTGGCGCGCTCGTGATAAAAAAGTATAATACGAGAGTAGGAACAGTATAATATTACGAAGGCATCCTATAATATTACGAATGACAAGAGATATTTGGAAGTAAGGCGGTGTAAAAAAGGTTAGGTTATGTTAGTTTATGTTACGTTAGGTGAAACGTGGAAGCAAGTGAAATGAAAACGTTCAATTTTCAAACAAAAAAAGTGCTAAATATATTACAAGAATTACTCAGAATGACCCCAAAAATAACATATTCCAAAGTCAAGGAGGGTTGTTAGTTAAAAGATAGAATTATCAAAGATTTAATATTATTTGTGTTAAGCCTGAAGTTCTTTGATAAAAACCGATTTCGCCGGCACCACTTTTTAGAGGTGTCGCAGTTTATAATATCCCTACCGCCGAATCGCACGTGCGGAATTAAAAAGAGCTTTTAAAAACGGCAAAGCAGGAAAAAATTACAAGATATTTTAAAACTAATAATTCAAACCATAAGAATTAATAATAATATTTTTGGAGTAGTTATTTTATGCTTTAAATATGTATTTATCTGTTATTTGTGATTGAACAGATTTTTTTATTTATTTGGAACCTACCCTATATTTCTATATAAATCATTATTCCATATTCACGGTTTCGTATTCGCGACATAATTTTGGAACATACCCCGCGAATAAGGAAATTTTACTGTACAGGGTTAGCCAGTGAAGCGGGAAGAAGTAAATAAGATTATTGTCAAAGAATTATTTTTGTAATAATTTCTAATAAGTACATTATTGGCAAATAAGAGAGTAACCATTTGATTAACAATTAACATTCATGCATACTTGGAGCTGAGCTTGAACGTTTTGCATAGCCCTTCGCAGCATACTGACAGGTATTGCTGCAATTTAGTCACGAATCTGTTGTTTGAGGGCTCAAATTGTCCTGGATGGATCACTTCAAACACTTATGAATTTATTTACCTCCACAAAAAAAAATCGCAGACAGTTAGGTCGAGAGACTGAGGGGTCCATTTGATATCTCAGAAAGTACTAGTTATTGTGTGAGGAAGTTCTGAATAATTGCAACATATCACTTAGAATTAACCCTAAGGGCAGTAATACTAATACACCCAGATCCAAAAAAAGCAACGCACTTAATTTTGGAAGCTCTGTCTTTTTGATTTTAATTTTTTTATTGGTAGGTAATTCCTTTGTATTTCAAAAAGTTGAAGAGGTGCGAAAACTTGGGTGGTAATGGAAAAACTCGAACCATGTTTTTTTCTTCATTTTCAACTCACCCTATGTGTTAATCCAATAATTGTGTAGAACGTGCGTAGGTACACTCTATACAGAAAAAGATTCTTTTAAATGGATTTTATTATTTTTTTATTAATTGATTTATCTTCATAAATGTTTGAATAACATCTTCTTTTGCTAAATCCTTGCATATTACTAACTTTCTGAATTCATTGATAAACAGTTTTCTTGCGAATAAAACTTATACGAATTATAAAAAGCATTTTTATTAAACACAAAATTATACATAAAACAGATGTTCTCTCGAAAACTCCAGGAAAGCCTCTCAGAAATAGCAGATGCATTAGTGGAAGAATGAGACCCTATACAAATGGAAACGATAAGAAACCTAATTTCCAAAACTTTGCATAGGTTAGAAACTCTTAGAGTTGCTAGATGAGACAATACATGGTATTAAGCAGTTATTCCAGCTTATATTTTTGTGATTAATAAAAATGTTCTTTCAAATTCGTATCAATTTATGTCATTATTAAACTCTTCGCCTATTTTTTTCCAAAAACTATATACCCTAAATAATATTTTTAAAAGTTAGTTACTCTACGTATTATAGAGTAGACTGTATACTTATTATACATTGTGAAAAATACAGTTCTCGAAAGACAAAGGATTTGCCTACCTATAAAAAAATTAAAATATAAATCGGCCCATTCGTTCACAAATAACCAACCTCTAAAGATTCAACCAAAATTAGGTGTACCACTTTTTTGAAACTGAGTGCAGTTTAATTTTGTGGACATTTAGAAAACAAAGGATTTGAAAATTGAATTTTATTTTTTTGTTAAAAAAAATGATAATAACAATTGCGCTACAATTGACTATTCACGCTTCCCTTTACAATACAACATGTATTTCTTTTAATGCATAAATATGTATAATGGCACAAAATATAAATATGTATACTTATGTAAAAATAAATATTAAAATATTTTACAATACCACAGGTTAAAAGAATAATACCTATTAAAGTATTTACATTCGTCATAATACAGTACATACATAGGTAATTATGAAGTACTTCTCATTCATTTTAACCAAACAAATATGACATTTAAAAATAATAACATGTTAAATTCAACTGTAATAACAATAAAAAAAATTTTTTAAATTTTACAGATTTGATAGAATGTCATCTACTGTGCGTTTTCCTTTGGAAGAACATCGTAAAAGTTTTTACTGCACAACTCCACCTTATCACAAAGTGAAAAGCATTATAAACGACAAAAGAAACAGCTATAAATGCATTCTTAAATTTGTATAATTAATTAATTATTGGGTTTGTGCATGATTACTCCAAATCTTTTTCTTCAAAATTTTGCTTTTCTGTTTTTAAAAGCAATCCTCTGTTTTTAAGGAAATAACGATTCTCAATTCAGATCCATATGCTCCATATTATGGTCCAGCACTTCCAAAATAAATGCAACAGTAATTTCACAATCTTAATGGACTTTGTAGTAAAGCAAGAAACAAATTAAGTTCACAGATTGAAAAGCAAAAGGTCGGCTACCAATCGACGACCAGGCACATTTGATAGTCGTGGAAGAGGATAAAAGCTTTAACAAAGAATATGCTTATCGAAAACTTTAATATAAACTATTGAGCTACCGTTCTTCGTCTCGGAAAAATATGGAAATTGGACTTTTTGACAAAAGTCAAATTTTCCATCGATTTTCTGCAGCGCAACCAGCAATCTCATTTCCTGATGATTTTCGTCACTAAGCATCCTTTGGGAATTATACTCGCTCTCTTTCACGACTGCCAAAAGTACCTAATCGTAGAAATTTAATGGTCAACCTTTCTGTATCGAATTTGTACTTCTTGACTCATCTTTTTAGTGATTGCCAAAAAAATGTAATCAACCTTTCTTGAAGTGCTAGATCATACTTTGGTAATTTTAAGCACTCAATTTCAGTAATTAGAAAGAAAACATGTCATTTTTATAAAAAATAAATACAGTCGATCTTCTGCAATCCAATCTAAATGTTCTTCTACCATAACTTGCATTTATACAGAATGTATTAGCCGCGTGCCAGGAAAGGAAGGAAAGGCCCTTTTGAAAGAAACAATTACTAGATCTTTTTATAAATTCTTGTCGTTAATGAACATTTAGCAAGTCTAACTCATTGGGAAAGCAATTACAAAATTAAACACGTCGACTAATGTTTCATATTTTATGAGTTATTCCCACAGCGGTGGATACGAAGAAAAGAACCGGTAACGTTTCTAGCTCGTTTCCCAGATTTAACGATAATAGACTTTTTCTTTTTGGGGGAGGAGGAGCGCATTAAAGACATTGAGGAGGCAGGAAGACATTTCGAACAACTGTGAGGGTTAGAAAAATAATATTGTTTTTCCGATGTGTTCAACTTATTATTTGTTTACTTACGACAAAAAATAAAAAATGTTCAATCGAATGTTGTTTCTTTCAAAAGGACCTTTCCAACGGCACCTACATAACTCAACTTTTCATTTAAAATTACAAAGTTGACTCAAGTTTAGGCTATTTCCGATCACTTCCGTAAACCCAAAATATCAAAGTCCTCTACTTCAGTTTTGACTTTAGTTATAAAAATTTTCATTTCGACTTCCTGCCATTACCGATTTCGGTGAAAAACGGTTGGCTCGAGTAGTCTGAAACATCCTGTATATATATAAATTAAAAAAGTAGATAATTGACGACATTTGACTTTATTTAAAGAACGCCAAATTTTAAAGAAAAAAAAATTGAAAAAATTATGCACGTACCTAATACAATACATTACATACGCAAGTCTAGATAGGTTTTTATTCTATAGGCACAAATAACAATTTCTTATAGTACATATGTAGGTAATTACTTATTAATACGTAACAAGAGATGTTCAATTTATTGAAATTAATTTTATATTATATTTAACTAGATATTTTCAAATAAAAAATTATGATGGGTGTCATATCACAAAATTATATCATCAATAAATTCCATTATGGATCACTTAAAAATATATTTTATGAAGCTGATGCTTTTGTATCAGTGGAGACAAAAAAGCCAAAGGCTAAATACAAAAGGTTAGAGAAATTGAACTGATAAAAAAAATTACTTATTTAAAAAACTGCCATTAAAAATTTTATTCAACTACTGAAAACTTCTAAAATTTTAATACTTTAATGTTTGAATATGACCCACTAACAGAAAGAATTTTACGATTTGAATACATATAATCTTTTTGTTAAAAAATGTGACATATTCTTTTTGAAAATTTTAATTCCCTTATCCTTTTTCTATCGAACTCGTTCAACATTCGAAACATAAAAGCGTTCGAATTCCCATTTCTTTACATAAATCAACCAAATTAATTTTGGTTATATGATATTCGTAATTAGCAAGAAAAAAAAAGTACAATTTATCAAATTCGTTAAATAAAAGTTATAAAAATTTATAATAGCCTATCGTTCACATGTATGTATGTACAAATGTAGGTACATACTAAATATATATATCTGTAAATATGTGTTCTAACATAACAGTGGAATGACTGGAGCAGATATAATGAATATGTCAATTTGAAAAAAATATTCTAGGGGTAAAAAAGCCTTTAATTAGTTTTGGTTGTAAGAATAGCGTGACATTGAAAACGACCGATATTAATATGGAATTCATGATTTTAAAGAATAGACATAGAATAAATTCAGCAATAAAACTATTTATCTGGAAAGCAAAGGATCGAAAGCGCCAGCGTTGTTGCGCGATAAACAACTGTGCATCCTAAAAAGCACATCATGGAAGAAACAGCTATGCATACTTCGCGTCAAATCGGATGCGCACTGGGTATTGCGCAGCGACTTGCAGAGCACGACTTACAGCTCGCAACATACATTACGTTTCCCTATGTAGTTTACGTGCCTATTTCTGGTCTTCATGATTTTTACTTTTTAGGATCCCTGCTACAGACAATAACGTAATAAAAAATAGCGAACACCATGAAGTAAAATGTATAAGTACAACAAACTAAATAATCTTAACGAGGTATAAATTCAAAACTACATTATATCCATTTTAAACAAATTCTTACTATAAAGTAGAATTATACAAATAAAATTCTGATCAAAACAACGTTTTAGCTTTTCATTAGTTCCTTTTCTACCCACGTATACAAGATTTACCATGGAAGCCCTTCGTTATAAGTTTAAGTAGTAATATTGGAGATTTAATTTTGAAAATTTGACATTCGTAATAATCTCATATAAACTTATATAAATAATAAGTTCCATTTCCTTATTATTTTAAATAGAACACCACTTATATATAATATACATAATGTATATCACTGAAATGCTTAGTTAAGTTAATGGTAAGTTTCATGAAACTTGTCATGACACGAACCTACCCGTAAAGTCTACTGTTTAGGAAACGACATCTTCAATGTTTTTCTTTTTTTTTTTCAAAACAAGGTTTCAAAAATAATTTTGTACCGTCAATTATATAACGCACCTTATTTAACCAAATTTTTACTGTAAGTCAAATATTTAATGGTCTTTGGTGCCATATACTTTTTTTTCGAAATTGATATAGTATATTCATAAAATTATTCTTAATGTTGAGAATTTTGGACAACAAAAACTTTCTTATTTTCAATTGAGCGGCCTGTACATTTTTACATATTTGTATACAAATTTTTATTATGAATCGTTTGGTATGTAGGTATCCTGCATCCATCATTTACCCTTAAGAAAATATAACTTGATTTTTATAAATTATTATTAATAGTTTTTAAATATTAAATCAGTCATTTTTAGTTTGTAAGGATATTTTTTGTTAAACAAACAACATGTTCAAGCAAGGATTTTATCATATTTTCCGTGTACGGAAAATAAATGTAAAATTTTGGCATATTATTTTCCAGCTCATTTTAAATTTTGTAACTTAATTAATTTGTAATTAAGAAAGAACACACAGCCTATGGTTGATACTAAATAATGCAAAAACGTTCAACAATTTAAGTGACAATTCAATACATGGGCGACTTAATACTTAAAAATCGTTAATATTGACCGTAATTTACAAAAATCAATGATATTTTCTTAAGGGTAAATTATAGGTATAGGATACCTATATTTTCACAAACTGCTCATATTTTTCCAAAATTATATTCTTCACGAACGGAACCGCCACACGGAACTTCGACATAGTTGCATGGCATATGTAGGCCATGGCCAACTTCCAAAGTTCCGTTTGGGGGTAACTAAAAGAGTACTATGTAGGTCAGTATAAAATAATTAGTTTTGAGGGAGTAACCGGTGAGTAAAATCAACCAAGCGAATGAGAAAGATTAGGGTGGTGTAGTAGGTGACCGCTATCACTTACCCTAACGCCCCAAAAGTCTCTGCCATTATCGTCGCCCGTAGTTGATAGATAAGTAGGCAAGTAGTTTTGTATATAATTTTGTAACTAGTTTTTACGATGTTATTTAGCGTGTAAATCAGTATTAAATTTATTGAATACTTTCAGAAAACATATACAGTTTGCTTTTCTTTGATACAATATACCAAATCATTCATTATAAAAATCTGCATTCGAATATGTCAAAATATGCAAGGAGTTCCATTTAAAACTAGAAAGTTTTTATTGTTTTAAATTCTCAACTTCAGATTAGGTTTTTGAACATTATATATTTTTCAAATAAAATTTTACGTGGCACCATTAAATTAGTAATTCACAGTAAAAATTTGGTTAAGTAAGATGCGTTATAACTGACGGTACAAAATTATTTTTGAGATCTTGTTTTTAAAAACAAAAATTGAAGATGATCTTTCATTTCCTAAACGGTGGACTTTTAGGGTAAATCATGTTACGAAACTTACCTTTAAATTAACCGAGCATTTAATAATACAATAAAATATAGTATATTCTAAATAAAATGACAAAGTTAGTGCTCATTTCAGGTATAACCAGGAGTGAAACTTAATTGAAAATATTTTACAATAAAAGTTCATATGAGATTATTACGTATGTAAAATTTTCAAAATTAAATTTCCAATATTAGTATTTTCCATGATAAACCTTAAATCCATACATTTAAGTACGTGCACGTTAAAAAAGGTATGCCAAGATATTTAAAGAAAACAAATTTTTATCGTTGACCTATAAATTTGCTAATTATAAAATAAATCGAGGCGGTGAAAAAGAAAAAAATCTTCATGAATACTGACAATTAGTCATATTATCCTATTATAATTATCAGAACTTTAGAACCCTTCAATATAAAAATATATATGAAATGTAATATATAAACCTTTTCAAATCAACTGAAAACTAACTCGTTTAAATGCCTAAAGGAATAGTAATATCATTTATTACTTTAAAAGTTTCAAAGTCTATGATTTTGTTTAAATATTAGATAGGTTATCAAATCAAATCAAAATTAAAATCATTACATCTTTTACGGAAATTTCTCCAAATATATAAAAATCAATGGTAAGACTGTGAAAAGTATTATTTGAAGCAAATTAATATACCTAGTAAAATTGTTAGACTAATAGTAGGTAACATTACTAATTTTAAAGCTAAAATGATAATATATGTAGTAATTACTACTAAAAAGCAAAAATAATTCGAGTTCATTAAAAATGAAGCACCTAGGAATCGGAATTGATATGTAACAAATAATTTTCATTGACGCCCTGATAACAATTAATACAATTTGGTTTTCATATAAAAAAAAATATCTTATCACAACGTTGTACGAAACGTACAAAAATTAATATATACCCCACTTTATTTACGACTAGTATTAAGTCTATCCAAGCACACAGCGTCATAATGTATGCCTATGAATGAGGACACTAACTTTTCTTCGCGAACCGTTATCTTTGTAACTCGAGTGGTTTGTATATCGAACGCCGTGCACGCAATTATTTAAAAACCTATAGTTCGTATCGTTACAATTTTGTCCTATCTTATTGAAGTTATCGACAACAATAATACTATTCGTTTCACATTCTAAATCTTCAATACTTTTACTATCGTCAGTTTCGCTCGAAGTCGTTGAATCGAAACTATTGTCGCTACTGCATTCCTTATGAACTTCAGCGTTGACAACGTGAATGTTATTGTCCGTCTTATTTTTGCGTATTTTAATGAAAGTGCTCGACAAATTATTATTTTGTGCAGTTGAAAATGATGTGGTATTGCTTTTACTGTCTGATGTATTAGCCTCTGGGCTGCTCACGTCTTTTTGTGTAGAACTACTAGTATTGTTAAAACAAGAGTCGGATGAATCATGATCATAAACGTTTCCGTTGCAAACAGGTGTAGTTGTAGTATCGTTATCATGATTAATACAACTACGTTTTCTGTTGCAATTGACGACAGTCATACCGTTTGTCTGCTGCTCCTTATCTGCTGTGGTAGTTATTTCATGCGTCCAAACAAGAATTACTCAATCACCCCTGTGAGGTCGTACACGTTGGGGTTCAACATTACCGCGATATAAATATACCTGGAATAAAATTAGCACGTCGACAATAACTTGGATCGAACCGCACACCCAAAATTGTAAAGGAGCTTCCCGGAACAGGAAATAGAGTGTCTTAAAAATATCACCACAAGTCCACATCACAACCATCAATATACTACAATAAAAATTCAAGTCAGATCAAATATAAAATCTGATAAATAAAGCTACCAAGTTGATTTCCCTCGCCCAATTTACAAGTTAGAAAATTACAAAAAAAAAATTAAATTAGGATAATCAATTATCCAAAATAGTTTCATTTAAACACATTATTTTGGAAAAAGTTGTAGACAAAAATTGTATGCTTTCAAAGTAAAAATCGTGGACGCTCTCAAATGTGACCTTAATTTTGACCCTTTTAAGGTCATATGAATGAATCAATTTTTTGTGATGTTTGATTTCAGTCGTGTAAACAGAAGTTTCCTTGAAGTTGATTGTCTTTTCAATAGATATTTGCGAGAAATGAAAACCTAATCGTCTTTAAGAAAATAAATAATTTCCGTTCTTTCTATTGTTGAAGTAGAAAATGCGTATTCCTATTAAAAAACTGAACCGATTTGTAAGAGTCAAAATTGAGGTCACACCTAGGTTCATCTCATGAATTCTCTTTTAAAAAAACATACAGCTTTTGTCTAAGAACATTTTAGATAATCGATGGTTTTAAATTCCCATAAATACAAAATGAAAAATTGAGAGCAAGGTTATCCTCAAATATAAAATGATTCGCTCTATCCAATTTTGTGATAAAAAAATATACGATCCCATTTAACCTCTCCTCTAACCTCTAAGGACTTTAAACTTCAGCCTCAAGGTCGCATTAAAGGTCGGCATCTAATTTCTCCTTCGAAAGTATTCAGCTTTTATCTATCCAAAACAATGAGACCAAAACAAAATATTCCACTGTCTCCAGATAAATATTATTTGAATAATTACTGGTATTAAATATCTTTTAGTCCAATATTTTACTACGAGTTCGGAGTTAGTTTGAATGAATAATCGACAAAAATATCAACAATTAAATATTACGGTATAAGCACAAAATTGAAAATGAATCATAAAATAATGCTTACGTTTATTTATTTCCTCTTTTACTGATCTGAACATTTTCCACCAGCCAGTTGGCCAGTTGCTATGAAAGAAAAGTTAACTAATTCGTAAAAATTGAAATCAAATTAAACATATTTTGTGATTTATTTACTAAATCTATTGATAGACAATCCCGTAGAGAGGAGGAAGGAATCCTTTCGGACTTCATTTTTTTTTTTCTTTAATTTTAAATATTTTTAGAAAAGACTTAATTGACCGTTTTGACGAAGAAAATATATTTGAAGTGTCTATCAGATCCATCTTCTTTCAATAGGTTTTTTTCTTAAGATATTTAAAAATTTTCAACGCTCAAAAAAAATCGTACTTTGTGCGTGCTTCGACGAGTTTCGATTTGGCAGAAGAAAAACTGAAAAATCTTTTAATTAATGCTGCAAAATTCTCAACAAATCTAGCTGGGTGAGATTTCAAACAGTGAAAAGGCTGATTACCACCCTCCCCTCTTTTATGCGCCAAGATCCTTTCCACCAAGATTTAATCATTATTATTTAAGGATATTATCCATTCATAACTATTCCAAAACGTTTTAAGGAAGTGAACAGGGATGTGTTTAAACGGAAATAAAATATTATAGCAACGCAGCAAGACCATTGCGTTAAAATAATCTTAAATGTAATTTAGCCACAGAATGTAAAAGGAAATCAACTTGGCCGTATTCCAGAAACATGGAAATAATTTTTACCTCATACCCTCAGTAGATTTGTTCTGATAATTTTGTACCAACTGGGGAGTTCCCAACATAGCCTCCGTAAAAACGGCCAAAAACCCCACTAGTTCAACAAAATAAATCCATCTTATTAATACGTACATTAATATGGAAGTTATAATTGTAAACACCAACATACAGTCAACATACGACTGGAAATCAGACCAATTCCAAAAAAATTTCGGATCGAAGTCTAAAAAAACATTTAAAATGTAAACTATGGCGTATGTACATACATTCTTTACATCTAGCATGCAGCTACTTAAAAAATTAGTAACAAGTACTGATACACAACATTGACAACAGAAGTAAGTAAAAATTTGAATAATTTCCTTTGTGTAGTATTAATTTAAGCCTGCAATATAAGCGAAAAACTTTAAGTGACAACATAAAACAATTAAAAATTATAAATATAACAACCTTCATCTAATCTAAGATACAAATTAAATGCTACCTATACTGAGAAGAATTATCTATGTCTATATTTAAACAAGAAAAGCAATACAAAAACTATACACCATTAAATATATACACACATTATTAAATCTTCAAATATTACAGTAAACTGCGTATTTAAAGGTATATATCTATTTATATATACACCGTGAAGTTTATTAAATTTATATAGTAATAAATAATTATCGACGATATGAGTCAAAGAAGGCCAATATTATTTATTATTATGAAATGTGTTTCTATAATAAATTATGAGTTTAAATCTTCAATTAATTGAAATAACTATAAAAATATTCAGCTTTTTTAAAATATTGCATGGGGAATAGGCAATAATACATAAAAGTTACTAATTATTAATTATTTTTCAACAATAATAATGATGAATTGGTCACGTACAATTCTAATAGTATCATATGTTTTCATTTATGAATTAAAAAAAGTTGTAATACCGGAGCAAATTTTATTATACAGTATACACCTCATGTAATATGATTAGCCAATTTATTGCAAGTAAAGTTTTTAACTTCTGAAGAAGCATTAAAGTAGCGAAACATATGTAAGGTATATAATAAAAGTTGTGGAAATAAAAATCCATTCTGTTTAAGTAAGAGGGTGCTTATTAGATTATATTAATCATAAAATTTAGATTTATGGAACTACTTGAGCCGACCAAACTGAGCGTGTTGGAGATTAAAAAATCTGGAAGAAGGGCTTATCGAAATTCCCTTTTTAAATAAATTAATTTTAAGTGTCGATCATTTCCGATTATGCCGGAAGTTGTTGTTAACTTTATTATTTTACATGAAATACTATATTTTTGGCATAAAACACAAAATTGTACAATTGTTCTGTTTTTAGATTGCAAAGCAAGTTAAACCAAATAGTAAAATTTTGTTACATTCTCTTTTTGATAAATTTTGTTAATTCAAAGTTTTTAGTTCGATCCTTGATAAACTCTACTCTAGAACTTTTAAGTTTGTAACATGCTGAGGTTCCCTAAAACGTGTAAAGTACCACTCAGTTTGATAAAATATATTCTGAATAAAAATAGTATCGAATATATGTCTCATTAAACACTAATATGTCTTTTACAATATTTATACCAAACGCAATTAAAGAAAAGTAAACAAATGCCAAAAACCTCGAAAATATATATACTTTACTTCTTATTTATTTTTTACATAAACTAAAAAGAACTAATTTAAAAAAAAATGTTTGGATAACTTGTTCACCTATTACATTATAGATTATTTACATATCAATAGTAAACACTTTTTAAAATCAATGTAAGCAAATGTCATTTAATGTAACAGCATCAAATCAAGTATAAATAGAATAAAAAGATGATATCATGCCAGGTTATTGATTTTTCTTCATTAAATAGATTAATCAAGCAAGCAACATGCAATTAATTTTTTACCACAAATAGTATGTGAAGAGTACGGAGGTTTAGCACGAAGTAATCTAACCACTTCACATGGTTTTGCTGCACACAAAGAAATAAAAATTACCACAAAAAAGCAATAATTACAAATATATTTATAGATTTTTTTGGAAATCTATTATAATTATATTCATAAGTTAATTGTCTAGGAAACATTGCAATTATTAGAAGATGATTAAACAAAGGCATCAGAAATTAAAAAGCCACCCGAAGTCCATTTACTCCAAGAGTAATATTTAAAGCAAACTTATTTGTCTATAACTGTTATTAAAAAACATATTTCAGTTTACCTGTGAATATCCTTTGACGTGCTTGAATTAACTGATTCTTGTTTCTTACTTGAACACACAAATGAACCATGACAAACATTGTTATATTCATAATAATACTCTGTATTAATAAGGGATACTCAAAATGCCTACCAAACCTGTGTTCATAAAAAATATATTGCACATACAAACTTAACGTATCTTAACTATTAAAATACATTACCAAAACAATATTCGAAGTGTATTGGCTATAAGAAGAGCGAGACAAACATGTAGAGAAAAACCATCAGCGTCTTGAGTCTTTTTAATTTGTCTGTACTGAGGAATATACGGTATAACACCACCTATAACCATAGCTCCTGCACTGATCCAACCAACCACGTTGCCCACTGTCAGAGACAGTTCGTCTGATATAACCCAGTCCATCCTTTCAACTACAACTAAATATCATGGATATGCATGTTTTTGCATTTATACCTAGTTGAGGGACCCGTGTGCAGCGAACTGCTTAAATCTTAAATGTCAACAGAAATGTCAAGTTCTATCCTATCCACTTCTACCAGCTGTTCAAAACAGATGAACACACTGCAACCCACAATACATACAACTAACTTCATACTGCTGTTGTTGACGTCGTTTCTATTTCCATTTTCGTAAAGATAGTGGTATATATGGTATATGTCAAGGTCAATTAATATACACGCTACCCTCTTACACGCTATTGGGAATGTAAGCCCTTAAAAAATCAAAACTGGTTATTTTTAATCACAATTAATAACCATCAGATATATGAAGTAAACTGACGGAACGCAACGAGAATTACAGCGTGTACAGGAATGAGAGCTAAAAAGAAGTATCAGAAATAATCAATCCCAATCTACCATATTATTGTAAATAAAAGGAAGAATGTGGATATTACAGTGTTCACTTTGCTTGTATTGTTTCTTCTTACTTCTTAAGCAGCGGTTAGGTTAGGTTAGGTATCATAAGATTATGGTAAAAAAAGACAACATCAACGTAGCAAAAAAAAACGTTGGTAGATTCGAATAGATTTGGGTTGGGTTTGCCTGTTTGTGCTACTTTTTCTTAAATTTCGAAAATTATGTGAAGATACGGTTTCTAATTAAAATGTATACATATTATTGTTGAGCACGCCGAATAATACAAATATTAGAATTTCCAGAAAACTGTTATGTCTAAGGCAAACAGTTATATATTATCTTTTTTTTTCAGAAAAGGCGAAAAGTAAGACTTCTAGGTATATAAGATACAACAAAATTGTACGGTTTGACTAGTGATTTATTTTGCCATAAGATGAGACACTGTTTGTGCGAAATTGTCTGATACTACAATATTGTTCTCAAACCTCAATTTTCTTCCTAATAACAAATAATACTATACCTTAATATTATCTCCTGCTAAATTTTCATATCAACACTTAGCTAGTTTTCCAAAACGAGAAAACTTTTTCTTAGACACTTGAAGGTTAGGTTGAGTTTAGAAAAATTTATTTAATTTTATATTCAAAAGAAGCATTTTTAACCATAATCTGCAACCATGCCTGAAACTGAAGCCTATAATCTTCAGGATTCAACAGCAAAAAAACTCAACGAAAGTCTCCTATGGAACTATCTATGGTTAAAGCAGGGATGATATCTATAGATGGCATGATGTCATGAAGGAAAGCTGAAAGTTGTCAAAAAAATACGATTACCGGCAAAGGTTAAGATAAAATTATTTTTAATACCTCAAAAAAACAAATATAATTTATACATTTTGTAGTTAATATGCCCTCTACTTTAAAACAATAATGTTTACAAAAGCTTTAATACCCGTAATACGAAACAGAAAGACATTGCTATTAGAATTAAGGCCGTATTTATATCAATCAATATGTAAATATCAAAAGGATTCTAGAAATAATGCTGTAATAAAGTCCAAAAATGTTGAAGTAGATACAAATGTAAAACATATAGGAGAAAAGGTTAAAGAAACAACAAAAACAGCATCTTATGTAGGGATAATTTTACTGGGAATTGGAGTTACGGGAACACTTTTTTATGCAGTTTTTAGTGAACTCTTTTCAAGTAAAAGTCCAAACAATGTTTATACAAAAGCAGCAAAAAGATGTACTGATGATCCAAGGATTCAGGATAAATTAGGTTTGCCAATAACATCATATGGTGAAGAAACAAGAAGGGGGAGACGACAGCATGTAAATTACTTAAAATTTAAAAGAGGCGATGTAGGCTTCTTAAGGATGCGATTTTATTTACAAGGAGCTTTCAATAAAGCAACTGTTCATCTAGAAATGCAAGAAGTAACTAAAGTGAAACTGATTTGATCATATTTTAATTTTTAATACTTTATAGAATGCATCAGGAAAATATGAATATCGATACCTAATAGTGGAAGTAAATGACATGTTTAATACCACTATTGTATTAGAAGATAATCGTCAATCCAACGTTCCTTCAAAATCAGCTTCTGACTTGTTACTTAACTAATAAGATAAGAATAAATACATTAAAGAAGTCAATATTATGTAAATAGTTTGTACTGATTCTAAAGCCAACAAGGAAAGTTTCTGTTTTTGTTAAAAGTTACATAAAGATATCTCAATAAAGTTTTTTAATGATCAGTTGTTTTGCCAAGTTAAAGAAATTAAGAGGCACTAAGTAATGGTATGAACTTTGAGTAATAATTCGAGGAAAGTAAATTAATCATTCTTTGGTTTTATTTCATAAAATAAAAATACTCTTTTATCAAACATCCATTTCTTAATTCTACTGGTAATAAAATTTACGAAAACGTAGAACGCAATAAATTGTATTAATGCAGAAATTACGCTTTGACTAAAACTTTGTTTGTAGTGTACAGTATGTTGCGGGATGCGCATTTTCAAATTAAATGTGAAGTATTTTTGCATTCCATATTTATAAGCTGTATGTAAACTTTTGAACCCCGTCGTTACTAAAAAGGAATGTATTAATTGTAAGTATAAAAGTTAAGCAAAATATTTATTAGTGCGTTGTGGGCATCTAGGGATCCTCCAGAAGGGAAAGATTCAGAAATCGCATTAAGGAAAAAGCAGAAATTAACAGTTGTGATCATCCATCTTATTATTTTTCTGTATTGTTCACCTAATTATCAAAAATACCAAGTAAAACATTTTAAGGCGGACAAACAGTCACACACCTTAAATAAACTAAAAAGGGACTTGTTCAAGTTACATCACTAAAATTTTTGCTTGTAACACACGTTTCGCCTAGTTTTATTTCAAAAATTATCAGTCTTGTGTTGGGTTTGAAACATGTATTCGCAGTCAAAAGTTTTATTGGTGGTAGTTCTAAGCAAGAGACGTGCTAGCTCTCAAAAACATGCATAAAAGAGCCATTGGACATTTCGAAGAAATAGGAATCGATTTGTTATGTGATTAGATATTGGAAATGAAAAACTTTATGTTCTAATGGCAGGTACATGGGTAAAAGAAAAATAACTATCGCTTGCAATTTTTTCGTAAACTTTCCCTTTTTCGGTTAAATGTAATTTAAGGGCTGAATATGACAAAAATAATTTGAAAACTCATCTTGAAATTATTCTACATATTTTTGTTATCATACATGAAACATACATTGAAACTTTAAATTAAAGAAGTACCTAATTTGTTGATGACATTTGGTGAAACATAATGAATAGATAATAAAAAAAAAAAAACACTTGGAGAGGATTCACAAAAGTTTTTATTTCAACTCTATGAACATACATTTCGTATTGTTATATATGTACTAAATACTCCTGAAGTTGCTGTAACAAGGCGAAACGTACTTACATAAAGTTGAAATAAAAAAAATTATGAAACCTCTCCAAGTGTTCTTTTTTTTTATCTATGAAACTTAAATTAACATAGCCTGAGTCAAATGTGATGGCTATCTGGAAATGTAGAATATTACTATTGATTTGTGAGATACTTGAAGAAAATTAAAATATTGGGGTTTCTTTAACGGAAAGTTTTTTAGTTTACATATTCTCATTGTATTTTTTTAGCGGTGCTATCAAATTTTCTCTGTAACGTTTTGTCTTTCTGGGACCATAACAAGATTAAAACGTTATCTACCGGCCTAATATTTTTGAGTTTTTTTAAAGTATTTAGTAAGTCGACACCAATGCTATGTGGATGATACCTGATCAAATGTGGACGGTATGTGACAATAAATGTCCGTACTTAAAATTTTAAATTTGATGATGGTCCCGCAAAGACGAAACACTTGGAAAATCTGATAGCACTGAAAAACCTACAATGAAAACATTAACTGAAATATTTCAAGTTAAATAAAATTCAAAATTTTGATTTTCATCAAGTACCTCATTACACAACTTTGCATCCATTTCACCGCCATCGTATCTCTTACAGTTTAGAATATTTCAACAGCATCAAATTTGACTCATCCTATATATAATAATAAAATTAACTTATTTTTACTATTTGACAATTAATTCTCTATGTGCAAGAAAAAAAAAAAGATGCAATACTTCCGTGAAAAATCTCAGTCCGAAAATAGAAATATATACATATAAAGTGTAAGTATTGGCAATCAAGGCAACTTCGTTGGACATCTTTATGCATGTTTTAAGGATCATGTCAAGTATTTTAAAATAAACACATTTTTGCCTTGTATTTTATCGATTTTTAGTTTATTTTTCTTTTATCCACTTTACCGCTCTCTTATCCCATACTTTAGAGGATCCCAGTAGGGTATGTAATTGCTTACAATTTTTGGCTGTGTGATATTCTAAAAGATCTTGAGGTTTATATAGCCGTAATTCATTCGGACTTGTAATAATATAGGGTTCTGCAACAGTTTTTTGAAATTTGGAACAATGCACAAGTACCAATTGTGAAAATTTTAAAGCACCATAAGCATTAACTTCATAGGTGTTTTCATGAATTAAATATTCAGTGATGATTATACTGTCCATATTCACATTACAAATTCCCTGAAAATACAAAGTAAAATAAAATTAACTTACTAGGTATTATTTACTTTTTAAATTTATTTACCTGCAGTTCGTAATTAAAACTTAAAATTAAGAGTATAGAGTTAATTTTCATATTGTCCAATAAAACGTGTGTTGTAAATTCAAATAAATCAATTTGTCCATCTTCATTGACATCATCTTCTTTGGCCTGTTATAAATAATAATTTATTAACTAACATATACTGATTACTGTGGTCATAGTGGCAACGTGGGGGTATTAGAGGGTGCTAAGCAACTCTAAGTAAAATTAGCACCCCAAAATTAAATAAAAATGCCTTAATATATATTTTATTCTGTTACTGCTAAAATTTTGTTTATCTTATATTTAGCTTGTCTATAAAAAATTCAAGCACCCTCAGTTACGCATATTAAGAGCTTGTTAAACGCTTTTTTTTTGTATTAAGTAGGTATTTAATAAAAAATTAGGTACCTTTATGTGAGAGCAAGTATCCAACAAATCCTTTTCGTATTTTGTATAAAATGGAAAATTGCTACAAAATATGGGATTACTAGAATTATTTGTAATTGCTTGAAAATGATAATAGCCAGTAAATTTAACGGAAGGCTGTTTATTTATAACAATTGTCTTGTTCCAAATATCTGTAACAACCAAAAGTGATTTTCGTTAAAAGTGAAGAAGATTATAATGGTGTACTTACCATCGTTATAATATACAGTTAGTAACGGGACAATAATAGAGATAATAGTTGTTAGAAGAACGAAAAAATATGCTTTAGAATAAAATTTGTTTTTATATTTTGTCTTAAGACATTCGGTGTGCAACTCACGAAGGGTCATTTTTAACCCTATTTAACATTAGATTAGCGTTTGTTGGTATAGAGAGCATTGTGGTTTCCCTAGCAACATTGCGAGTAACAAACCGTATAAACCGTTAGTTCTCAAACTTATGTTGCTCACTGTCTATTTTAAGAATAAAAAAATTCTAGAACCCTCCAAATTATTGGATTCTTACAAGTAGGTACCTAACATTTGCAGCTATTTCACATATACAGAGTGTCTCAAAATTTCATGGACATATATCTTCCTGGGATCAAAATAAGGAGATTTAGTCGAATTTATCTATACAGGGTTATTCACGCTATACGGCACGGAATATTATGGCCAAAATATGAAAATTTCAAAAACTTTAACTTTTGGGCTATATAGGGGTCTATTATGGTTACCTTTTAAAATAATTTTCATATTATACAGGGTGTTCCAAATGCCCCAAAAGTATCAAAGTGATGTTTTTTTAAATGGAACCCCCTGTATATTATTGCATTTTTGGATTCTTCGATCAAAATAAGTGTTTGTTTTGATAAGGTTTATAACACCTAAACTTTAAGGTTTTTTTAAATAATTTGAATTTTATCAAAATCTAAACAAACTTTTATGTATCAAATACTTAAGAAGTATTTAAGTTATGTAAGCGAAATTTACAATCAAGTGTAACAATAGATCATATTTTATATCTCAATTATAATAAACTCGTCATCTTATACAGGGTGTCCAAAAATTAATACTACTTAAGTATGAACTTTAAGGGGTTGTAACTTGATTAATTTAAATGGAACGCCATATTTTTTAACATACCAGAAGATGTATTTTTTAATTACCTATCGATTGGTGTTAGGGTGTTCATAAGCTGTCTTCGCGTTTTTTAAGGAAACGCTAAATAATCGTTTTATGCGCCATTTGGAGTTTTTTAAATAAAAGTTCCAATGTATCTAGTTGCCTTTGGTGTTTAGATGTTAGATATTATTTATTATTATCATTGGAGAATGTTATAAGTTATAAGAATTGTTTATTGGCTTTTCGAGTTTATCCTCAAAGGTTTCCCGAAAGAAAACATCCTAAGCCAGCCGTTTTTAAAAGATTATTAAAACAATTTCGGAAAGCGGAAATGTCACTTATAAAAACCCATTACAAAAAAATCAGTCACTGAAGATGAAGAAAATGTCTTTATGGTAGTCGAATTAGTTATCGAAAATCCCAATATTAGTCAAAATCAGATTTCCAAAAATACAGAACATAAGCCAATCAAGTATTTCAAGAATTCTTTAAAAAACACGGTTTTTATTCTCATAAAATCCAGCTTTGTCAAGAACTTTATGGAAATGATTTTGATAATCGAACTGAATTTTGGATGTGGGTTCTGGATAGTGTCAGAAAATGAAAATTTTTTTGATAGAGTGTAAACAATTCTTATAACATCCCCAAGGATACAAATCATATCAATATGCTCCTCTTTTGAATAAATTTTCATTTTGAATAAGCAACACCTCAATAATAAATAATAACATCTGACTATAAACACCAAAGGCAACTAGATACATTGGAACTTTTATTTAAAAAACTCCAAATGGCGCATAAAACGATTATTTAGCGTTTCCTTAAAAAACGCGAAGACAGCTTATGAACACCCTAATACCAATCGATAGGTAATTAAAAAATACATCTTCTGGTATGTTAAAAAATATGGCGTTCCATTTAAATGAATGAAGTTACAACCCCTTAAAGTTCATACTTAAGTAGTATTAATTTTTGGACACCCTGTATAAGATTACGAGTTTATTATAATTGAGATATAAAATATGATCTATTGTTACACTTCATTGTAAATTTCACTTACATAACTTAAATACTTCTTAAGTATTTGATACATAAAAATTAGGTTAGATTTTGATAAAATTCAAATTATTTAAAAAACCTTAGTTTAGGTGTTATAAACCTCATCAGAACAAACACTTATTTTGATCGAAGAATCCAAAAATGCAATAATATACAGGGGGGTTCCATTTAAAAAAACATAACTTTGATACTTTTAGGGCATTTGGAACACCCTGTATAATATGAAAATAGTTTTAAAAGGTAACCATAATAGACCCCTATATAGCCCAAAATTTAAAGTTTCTGAAATTTTCATATTTTGGCCATAATATTCCGTGCCGTATAGCGTGAATAACCCTGTATATAAAATTCCTTCGTTTAAACGTGACAGAGTAGCAAAGGTAAAAAAAACGTTTTTCTTCGATTTATCAAGAATGCTTTGTATAATGATAAATGAAATTTGGTATACATATATGTATACTAAATGTCTATAAGGACACTACTTTCTAAAGTATAAATAAATGTTCTTAAACTACGCTAAGAGCATAAACTACCCCCACCCTTAGATATAATTGTTCTAAACCTTTTAGGAGGGTTGATTGATGAAATAGGAAGGATACATGCGTTTGCTTCATTTTCTACCTCTTATTAAAAACCGATATATGCAACAGTTACGTTTATATGTACCAAACCAGGAAGTTATGGTTGCTCCTTGTCCAGGGAGTTTTTACACCTTAAATTATTTATTCATTTTTTTTATTTCGGTTTAATCTGAAATTTCTATAGAAAAGAAAGAAAAAACTGGAGTGTGAGTTAAGAGGAAAGAAGAGAAAAAAAAAGAAAAGGGGAAAACTAAGAAAAATAAAGCTGAAAGCTGACGAGACAATTAGAATTAAGAAAATTTCTACGGCAAGTGAAAGATGTGATAACGAGTGCAAACGAAAAGGGTAAGTGCTTTTGGATTGGCTATAAGAAGACAAGAAGGGAAAAGCCGAGACGAGCCCTAAGCACGAAATGAATGAAAGAACTGAAAAGATAAAGTCTGTAAAATAAGGAAGAAGGAAAAAAGGAATAAAATAAAAACAAAAGAATTATTGGAAAAAGTATACAGCAAAATTTATGATAACAGGGAATTTAAGAGAAGTATAAAAAAGATAGAAGACAACTTGGATGAGGAATTTAGGAAAATTAAAAAAAAAAAAATGGAAAAATTAAAAAGGATGTAGACGAAAATAAAATGTAATAAAGGAAGATAAAGAAATGAATAAGTTTGTAAAAGAAGAAAAAAAAAATCGGAAAAAGTGACTAAGTGGAGTATAAGAAGGTGTTTGCAAGAGAGAAACTATGGAGATAGAATGAAGATAAAATGGAGTTGGTAGAAGATGGAACGTATAAATAAAATTTGGGATGGAAAGATGATTTTTTTTAATAGGACTATTATAAATTACGTTAAGAGAGTTCTCTTTTATCTTATAAGGATAGTTTAAGTTTAATTCGATGTACATATAAAAATTGTTTAATAAAGCGATATATACACGGTGTCCTCTTAATAGCAAAAAGGATGGAGCATACCCTCTCCCTCTTGTTTTTTCTAAAATTGACGCTTCTATCAATTTCTTGGCAAAGTTCGATTTTTGGGGAAAGGGTGAGAAGGAGAAGGTGGAAGAGCCTTTACACACCGTAGGCTAATTAACAAATCACGAAAAGAATAAAACGTCAATTCCAAAAGTAACGTTTTTTTAAGTAAATTTAGTTTAACCCGTCTAAACTTAGAGAGTAAACAACAACAACATGTATACATACCTATTCTTGCTCAGCACATCGAGTAGTACAATATACCTGAATTTCTAAAATATTTCGGTAAAGTAAATAATTACCCAAAGAGGTTATTTTAGTTTGTAGTACTCATTATTATCTACAATTTTTGTGTTATTTTGTTTAAATTATTATCTACAATTTTTGTGTTATTTTGTTTAGTTCCTATACCTAACAATAGTTTACTAGAAGAGGTAAAATGGAGTGGGCACTAAGGTCTCCAGACTTAACAACTTTGAATTGCTTTTTGTAGGGTTACTCGCGTTTATAGAAGTAATCCCCAAAATCTTAATGAATTAAGCACAGAATTGTTCAAGAAGCTGCCGTTATTCCACTAGAAGTTATTCCAAAGGCAACTCAATCATTTTATAATATGATTGGTTATTGCCAAGAGGTTGGTGGAGGACACTTCGAATATCTGTTGTAAGCTCGCTCATCCATTGTAAATTTCTAAAAGCATTTCAAATGTGAAGGACAATGGGAACTTACTCTAAAAAAGCACCCCAAGCGGAAACCACTGTAAAACAGCACCCCGAAGAATACAGAATCCCTCGACGTCCAGGTTGTTACTCCTGGGTAGTGGTAAAAGAGGGAAGCTTTTTATTTTAATCACAAATCTTGCCAGATTTATTGTGATTTTCAATCTAATATAGTGTTGACCTCCATTTAACCCATTCCGGTCACGTTGACTTTAAAACTAAATACACAACTCAATGTAAATTTTTTGGCTCTTTTGATTACTGATATCGAAAATATGGCTTTCTGTTTGAAATATAAAAGTTGACCTTAAAGTGACCACGAAGATCCGATTCAAGGTTAAATTTAAGGTCACTATTAAATTCTTTGATAAAAATTACCTAACATGTCACCCTAATTTTTATTTTTAGATGACAATCCTCCGAAATTTTCAAGGGTTTCTATATATGTTCCTCAGCCTGTATGGAGATCAGGAGATACAGTAAGACCCCGCTTAACGCGGGGGATACGTTCCATCAAAGTAGAGCGTAATGCGAAACAGTGCTAAACGAGGCTATCTTAACATATAAATAATGGGGTTAGGGGAAGATGGATAGAAAATTGGTTAGGTATTAAATTTAATAATTGTTTTTTTTTTTTAATAAAAATAAACCTAAACATTTATTTCTTACAAAAATAAAAACAATATAAACGAATATACTTATAAAAACAAATAAAATTCTAAGTCAGTCAGATTATTCAGTCTATTTTGTGTTTGCAATTTTCTGCTTTTTTGTCAAGAAGGTATCTAATGTAGATTGCGTTTTTCTTTTGCGTTCTGTTAAAAGTTGTTTATAAGTGGATAAAGCATCTATAACACCCCGTCTTGCTTTTAAACTCTTGTCAAAATTTGGATCATGTTCAACAAATTGGTCCATAATTTCAGTTATAGTGGTCAAACTCCTTTTTACAAACGCCATCGAAAGTTCTTTTTGCTCTTCTTCGAAATCACTACTATCAATATTTTTGCTTTCGTCTTGCTGAGTTAATTCCGAGAGCTCATCATTAGAAAGACTAGCTGCTGTTCCTTGAACTATTTATTCGACATCTTCCACATTTACCTCATCTAAACAGGTTTGTTTTGCTAATTCCACTATTTCTTCCACTATATCATCTATATTGACACAGTGTCCAATGTCTTCGCTCTTACTTAAATCTGGCCAAATCTTCTTCCATACTCCTTTCAACACAATTTCGGGGAATCCCCGGGTTGAAAAAAGAGCGTTAAACCGAAACAGCGCTAAACGAAACAGCGTTAAGCGGGGTCTTACTGTATTTAAATATGAAAACCACAATCATCATGGCTTCTAAAAGTATTTGTCTTTTTTATAATTATATTTCCTTTTAATAATATGGAAATGTTACAGTATGATGTATGACATTTATTATTTATAATGAAGGATTTCTCCAATAATAGACTAGTATGCATTTAAGCTGTACAAATACAGAAACATAGGCTTGTTTATAATTGGTGCAATATTAATTAAGAATCTACAGTGGGTATTTATTTAATTGCTTATTACTCATCTGCAGCATAGCATTTTCAAAGAGATAATAATAATAATACCGAAGTCAAGGAAGGAAATTCGTACCTAACTAAAAAAAACTAATTATAGGTAAATGATTAACGAAAGTTTTTGTTTAGCGCCAATTATGTTTAACCATACACGCGTACGCTCTGTAAATAGAAATATGAAATACTGTGGACATATAAATGAATGGGCCGGTTTGCTATACCTACTGTACCTACGTCAATTACGTGTCCACACTTCAAAAATAATAAAAAGGTCGTGATGAAACAAAGTTTATGGAAGTGATGATATCATCTATAGTAGTCTCTGCGTCATGGTCAATAGGAATTACGAATACTTTTTATTTCCTTTTTTTGGAGAGTTAAAAATAAATTAAAGACATATATCTTAATAGATCCTTAAATGAGCAGAAGGGTCAACAAAGTCATAGTTATGTACATCCTGGATTGTTAGAGATTACATTTCTTTGCGGTTTGGTTGCTCATAACAATTGAGTGGTATGATCACCATACCTATGGTACATGTAGGTAACATAAAAAACGCGTTAAGAAATGAATATGTATCAGTTGTTTTATGAATCACACAAAGAGATCGTGGATTAAATGTTGGTTTTTTGAGCAGTCGACTCTTATTTCCTTCACGCATTTTAACTGTGTGATATGTATCCGTAGTTGTACGTACTCGCTTGTGTTATAGTAGCACTCCGTCAGTGTTGTGGTTCTTTAATTAAATTTTCAATGCGTTTACGTGGTTACTAAAGGTAATTAATTGTTTTGTTAAATAATTTTATTTTTATTATAATATAATAGATTACCTATAACTAACTAAACTGTGTGTCCAAGATAAGAATAGGAAGGCATTAGGGTCTCGTAAATGGTAAAAGGTATACCTACGGACCCTATTAAATTAGGGAAAAGATGCGCTTTCTGATGGCCAACAATATACCGCGAGGAAAATTTTAAAATCCCGAGCATTTCTGTATACCCATATCCGCAAAAAATCAGAAATTTTCAAAATCGTTTTATTTGAGTTTCTGACTTAAATAAACAGTTTTTTTTCTATTGTCTTTTTTGCCGCGCTATGCAATGGTGGCAACACTTTTGAAGTTCGATGTTTCGTTTTGGAGAACTCATCTAAACTTTGAACTTGTAATTGCTTAAATATATTTTTAGCTTGTTTTAGGTATCATTTAAAATGTTTTTGGTTACGGCCACCAAAAATATCGAAAAGAGTATAAATGTCAATAAAGTACAAAATATTCAACATTTTCTTTAGTTATTGAACTTTTAAGAAATAAAGGCATACTTTGTATTAGCTACTATTTTTTTTTTTTACTTAATGATTAAACAATTTCTGTTAATTGTTTTTATACTGTTATTACTTCCCCCAAATAAAAGATAATTTTGGTGTCGATCAGAGCCGTACACAGGAAAAACTTTAAATGATATTTAAAACAAGGTAAAAACATATTTATATTATAAGTATATAATATCATTTAATTAAGAATTAAGAATTAAAACTGACTTAACATTAATAACAGGTCCGTTATACAAAAAATTAGAGTGATGATGGCCCCTCGAAAACAAAACGTCGGCCTTCAAAAGTACTGCCATCATTACATAGTGCGAAAAAGTGTAATTTTTTTTTGATAAAGCCAGGTAAAAAATAAAACGATTTTGAAAAATTTTCAGGGCTGTTGTGCCGTGGTCGGTTTCTTCTTCTTAGATGCGACGTTTTGCCAGATTTTACTTCTGGCATCTTCAGGTAGTTGTGTTATTTTACTGATTGTCAAAAAAGAATTTAATCTCTGAAGCTCACCAATATGAGGTCATTGTTACAAGACTGGAAAAATTATGGATTTAAAATTTTGTAACGAATTTTCTAGTCAAAAATATTTATTTAAATAACTATTTATTTTACACTATTTATATAACACTTAACACTAACTTTTGTCTATCGCTTATCGTCTTGGTTCGCGCACGGATGCTTTCTCACAACTAGTCTTTCGGCCCAAAGATGATCACTTTAAATACACCTTTCGAACTTTCCAGATGATTTCTCAAAGAATGATCAATAATAATTAGAAAGCCGTCGATAATTCACAGAAATGATCGTCTTACTTGTCGCTTGTAAGTCGATAGTGATAAAAGAGCCGCGCGCTGGGACTGTGCCGTAAACATGTTAGCGATAAGAAGTACATGCCCAGAAATCGTTATCACACATACGCACGGTATCAGTGGACGCTACAATTTTATATTTAGGATTACAGAAGATTGATGATATCAAAAATATAACATTCATAGCTCGCGAAATTTACATAAATTTTGTATGAAACATATTGTGACGTGTTCGGTCACGGAAAACACAATTAACAAAACAAAACAACGAATTTATTTAATTACTACAGTTAATTTGACCACACTACAGTTATAAACAAGTCTACGCAATTTATTTCACTAAAAAGTCTATTTTCCCGTTCGCCTCTGGTGCAAACACTCGGTATACCATAGACACTATGACTTCTATCGCCTGTTGTTCGCCTATCGATCGCTTCGCTTCCAAACATCAGCTGTTCACTGTCAACTAACTCGGTGTGTGCGGTTTCCGCCTTTTATAGTCTGTTCAGCCTTTTTCTAGGGAATTCTACAGCCGTCTAGTAATCCAATTGTTTTCCCATTGATCTTTGCTGGTGTCTTCTAGATTTTTCAGGAAAGCCGAGAATATTCCTTATGTAATTAGGGAAGATGTTCATTAATTATGCTCACACCAACTTAATTGGCAAGTACTCGTAACAATATTTTCCCAAAATATATTCCTCACCAGTTATTCTGTTTCTCCGTATACTTCTCACTTCTCGGTTTCACCTTGCAGGTCACTTGTAAAGTCATAATCTGGGGTCTCATTTAATTATGTACAATTACAATATGCGATTATTTCAGAGAGTTATTATATTTTTATCTAATGTGATTCCTTGATATTCAGAAAACAGTCTACTTATTTATAGTCGGTATCTCGAAAATTGCTTATTTTTCGACTTTGTGCCTATAGACATAAAGTATTGTTACGAGTACTTGCCAATTAAGTTGGTATGGGCATAATTAATGAACATCTTCCCTGAATACACAAGGAATATTCCCGGCTTTCCCTGCAACATCTAGAAAACACCAGCAACGATCAATGGGAAAACAATTGGATTACTAGACGGCTGTAGAATTCCCTAGTAAAAGGCTGAACAGACTATAAAAGGCGGAAACGGCACACACCGAGTTAGTTGACAGTGAACAGCTGATGTTTGGAAGCGAAGCGATCGATAGGCGAACAACAGGCGATAGATAGATAGTGTCTACATTATAGCGAGTGTTCACAGTAGAGGCGAGCGGGAAAAAGGGACTTTTTAGTGAAATAAATTGTGTAGACTTGTTTATAATTGTAGTGTAGTCAAATTAACTTTAGTAATTAAATAAATTCGTTGTTTTGTTTTGTTAATTGTGTTTTCCGTGACTGAACACGTCACAGTATAATATAGCGTAATTTCAGAAAATTTGACCGGGGCCTGACACCCACAAGATTTTTGCGGGGTTCTTTTAGTATAAATACTGCAATTTGGAACAGAGTACCTACATCAGTTATTCTTCTTTCAGTTTTGTTAATACTACTCGTATACTTCATTGCTATTGTTACGTATTTTTTCTCCCTTTTATACAGTTAACGTATTGCAATGTTAGCATTATTTATTAAATTAAACTTTAAAATAAAAAATGATAATCAACGCTCGAAAATGAAGAAAAAATGTTGCCGTTGTCACGCCCCGGCCGGGAATCGAACCTAGGCCTTTTGCTTAACGCGAAATGGTTAGTGTTCGATTCCCGGCTAGGGGGTGGCAACAACAATTTTTTTTCATTTTCCAGCGTTTTTATTTTAAAGTTATGATTGAAATTATGCAGTAGCGAGGCAGACTTGTTGACATATTTAATGATAAAGTTTTATTTATCTATAAAGATTTACGGGTCTCACCCCATTACATGTATAAACAGAATTAAGTATAAGTTGTCTTGTTTTCCTAATAAAATGACTCAATTTATTGCATTTGAATGTCAAAGCCCGTATGCAGAGTAATTGAACCAATTTGCTACATTTTCCTAGAATTAATTGTTGTTTTTAAAAAATGAATACCATGTGCCAACAATTGTGTGCGCTTCGTTGGCATGGCATTACTAACGGATAATAATAAATGCTGTTGCTTTTCGTTAGTTGATGCAGAAATTTCGAAAAGACATATACGCAGCTCCACATACTTACACCTAAGAACAACTAATAAGAAAAAGTGATGGAACCCCTAAGTGTTGATTTGGTAGAATTTTATCCTATTGATAATTCTAAAAGTAATCGCACCGAAGAATACGAATTGGTGAAGAATGTAGAAATTCCAACTCCGGTACTTCGAAGGGGAGAAAATTTTTATTTTGCCGTGAGGTTTAACAGAGAATTTGACGAGGAACAAGATGTAGTGAGGGTTAGTTTTGGATTTGGTAAGTATTTTTATTTTAATATATTTTTTAAAAAACATAACTAATGATAATAAATAAAAACAAGTACATAATGGTATAAATGAGTTATAAATAAGAAAGATTGAATATATGAAATCATTTTTAATATTTTAATGATAGTTATGATTTTATTTACATTAGTGTACCTAATTGTGTAATTCAGCGGTAGTGAACAAGATAGGGATTAGACTGCGATATCAAACACATGAAAAATCTAAGACACCATAATTTTTAATAACATATATCTGCATATTTTATGAAACATTTTGAAATATACATATATTGGCGAAACATAATAAAAACATTTTATTAATTTATTAATGATAATTCTGCAGCTTATATTTCTTCAATAACATTCACAATTTTTTATAGTTGTGGTCTTATATAATGTTTTTAATATTCCCATAGGATATTTACATTTATTTTTACATATATTATCTATAATAACCATACCATTTTATTTTTACACTATTTTTTAAGTAAGGTGTCGTGATAAAGTTTTATATTTTTAAGTACACCATAAAAATATTACTGTAGGAAACTATGTTAGAACTGTGTTTATTATTACGTTCATTTAAATAAATCTATAAACCGAAAAAAGCTTCAATGAATTCATTTACACAAATATAATACAAGTTTTTCAGTTACACAATAATTGTTTCAACAACACAGAATCGTCTTCAGATTGAAGCTTGAAATAATTATTGTACTTTAAAATTATTTCTAACTGAGAAACTTGTATTTAATTTGTTTAAATGAAGTTACAAGAGATAAAATCCTAATCTATACGAACATATTTAATCTAATAGAAATGAGTTTTATTAGATTTTTCTTTCGAATCGAAATAAATCTTAATTCTTTTCTTGTTTTATCAAAAACAGGTGTATAAGTTGCAATAAGAACAAGAAATTTTACCTATATCGTATCACTTTACTTATAATAATATATAATATGTTAATAAATGAACTAATTGAAACTAAATTCATTTGAAATAAACATTATTGTCCTCAAAACTCCATTCTTGAACCTATCCCGGTATCAACTACTGTTCCAGGACTAACTTCGTAAGATACCATCGATTCCTCGAATGTAGCCAATAAATCCTTAAGAAGTTATATCAAAGCCTATATTGATATAAAAGATACTTATTGATCATATAGAAGAAATACTTATATACAAGCAAAAACAGAAACACAAATCACTATCAGAGAAACCTGAGGTTATTCCCACTTCCTTTTAAACCCGCCCCAATGTAAATCTCTTCCTAGAACTCTTAAATTTAAATATTTAAAAATTTTTTTTAAGCCTTTACAACCCACTGGGCCTTCCCTCAAAACTCTTCACTTGATTTTCCACTGCCTCCTTCTTCCCAATATTTCGTTTTATACGTTCAGCCCACCTTCTTTCTCGTTCAACAGTTTCACACATTGTTCCATCGACCTTTCTTTCACACAACCTGCATCTCCTGCCCTCCTACTAAAATATACATCCTCTAGCTGCATTTGTGCCTTGTTTAAAATCTATATACTCCTCCCTTCTTCTAAATATTCAAGCACCAGACCCCCCTGTCAATCTCTTCACAAGATTTCCTTCAGCCCCTCCATATCTGGATTTCTTCATTTTCTAGTCATCTCCCTCCGTTACTTCTCTATATCTTATTCTAACCATTTCCTACATGTTATGACCTTCTCTTCTTCCTTTCACAATCTGCACCTGATTATTTTTTAACATTTATTTTTTTCTCCCCCTATCCTATATATTTTTCCCACCTATATTATGAACCTCTTTTCATCAAATTTCCCTTTTCTTCCAATAATGATAAATTATTGTGATGTTTGGTTAAATAGCTGATCATTAGCTTTCCATCACACAATAAAGAGGTGACACTGTAAGAATTCCTTGCTTTTAAATAATGCAAAATTGAAGGTTTGAGGAAATTATTTGTGAGCTGTAAGAGATGAATACAAAAACGGAAATAAACGTTTAATTAAGGTTTTGATTTAAGGACATTGTTCATTAACTTAACCGAATCTACAATTTTCAAGAATGTTTATAATTTATTAAACTTATATATAGCCCATTTTGTTTACATATATGCATATGTAAGAAGCACAAAAAGCCCGGATTACAAATCATTATAATGATTTGAAAATTGTAAGTTTTGTTAGATAAAAAATAAAAAAAGGGGATCTGTCGCTGTATTTACTACTTCTTCATTATTATACGTAGGAAAAAATTCACTTAATATATAATAGGTACATATTTGGATTTATAAAAAAAAATTATAAGCAGCCTATTGTCGCCAACAACAAACTCTTTTTATCCACTTCATAGACTTTCAATCTCAAGAGAAGTTTTATAAAAACAGAGATTAGTTTTAGTATGTTACAACTGAAAGAAGGGATAACAAAAAACGAATTGATGTTTCAAATAAAAAAAAAAAAAAATGGAAATGACATTTAAGTACGTACTTCTTGAACATTTATTTGGATTTATTTGTGAGAAGGATGAATATGTTGGTAACACGTATAACAAATATTTTCACGAAAACGTCTTTGCGTTAAGGATGATATATCAAAACAAATTGAACGTACCATAATATCATTCACCATTGAGTGTTGAACTTTCATTATACATTCCAGCATGTTTGTGTTTAATTTAATATGATAAAAATTAGTAATTCAAAAAAGTTTGTGTTCTTCAGATGTCCTAATTTGGGTATTTAAAATGTTCATCATTTCTTATCGGAATAATTTGTATAAATTTTTAGATGCCATTCGATTTTGAAGTAGTATTTCCTATTATGGTTGTTTCCTATTCAGAATAGTTAAACTAATAAAATTAAAACACTATTGTGTACGAAGTAGATTAAAATGTGTAATGTTAAGCTACCTTTTGTTTTATATATGATACCAGCAGCAATACCCGGCGTTGCCCGGGTAAGAATATATTACACGTTTAATGGAACATTCTAGAATATTCTCGAAACTATCCAGAACATCCCATAATGATTCAAAACATGTTCTAACTTTTTTAACATTCTGAAACATTCTTAAATGATCTTCAAGATTCTGGAATATTCTTGAACATTGCCAAATCATTCTGAAATGTTTTACTAAAACATTATTTTACTTCTTAGAACATATTTGAACTGCCTGTAACATTCTAAAAAAATCTGCTTCATTCTCATCTCCACTCCGTGCTGTTTGCTGGGTGAATAGTGACATCAGTAGACGCCTGGCGGGGATGACTAATCGATTGATAATAATTGATCAGTTATCGACCACTGAGAGTTGAAGATTATTACAGTACTAATATCGCTATTAAAAAATGGGGGTTGGTGGTAGAAGGGTAAAAATTAAGGATTATATGTTTTTTTTAATGCCAAATTATAAAAAAATAAAAATAAAAAATTTTGTCCAATAAATTAAAAAAAGTTAGGGGTGGACAGCCCTTATCCCTTAGGGGTATATTAGATTAATTATATCCTGCAATACGACTGATAGACTATCCTGCAAATACCGTGATGATAAAATTCAATATGTGATTAATAACAAAAGTAGAATTGCGTAGTGTACGTATGTTAAACATGTTACGAATTATAAAATATCTATGCGTAATTTTTCGTCTTAACTGCTTATGTTAGTGAAATCAATTTTAAAAATACTATCGTACCACTGCAAGTCGTCATTTACCTATTTGACGCTTTAAAAATAGATCATTATTTTCAAACGTGTTTTACAATGCAATGTATTTGTGAAATAATCATTAAAACTTTAAGTAATTCAAATTTTCTGTTTATTAATAGAACAGGCATACAATTTTACAACAAACAGGCACGATTAGTATTCAGTTTTTAATTTGAAAATAACTTTTACACCTTCATTTTAAATCTTTGTGGTTTTCTATGTAGACCTGTACCTAATACAAAAAAAAACACTAACAGATAATTTAGGATTGCAAGTTCTAAAAAAGAAAACTTTAATGTTCTCGTACTGAATGCGAAGATATCTTTCAAGCGAATGTATATTTTATACTCTTATAAGGGCTAATGCCCCCTCAATCCCCTCCTTTCTCTAGAGTTTGAAAACCTGCGTATTTCGCTTTTTATGTACTGTACTTTCTCATTTAACTTTCTGATCTTCATTATGTGTTAGAAAGATGCAACTTTAGACTAGGATGTAATATATCGCGGAGAGACGATAAAAATTGAGGTTTTTGATCAACCTCTGTTGTAGAAGATTAGTTAACGGAAGATATTAAACAACAAGCAACAACGCTGTGAGGTGATTTCTTTTTTTTAGTGAAAATATTTCACGTGACTCCTGACCAGATTCAAATTGTTAGATCGTACAATTGCGTGTGTTCAGTCTGATCGCAAATGCAACATGCTATAATATGAACAATTATAAATTTAACACATATTTGGATCAAACTAATGTTACGAACCATGACTTAATCTTATGATAGTAAGCAATTAAATGGAAAACACCCTGTAGAATTGTTATTTTAACATCTTCCGTGAATTTATTATCTAATACCTTAACCTTAGCGATTACGTTGTATTTATTACTTATCTTAGCTTTTAGTTCACTTCAGCCCCTAAATTTTGTTGCCAAAAAGTACTTCTGACGTTCAGTTTCGTGTATATAGTTTAAAACAAGGTTTGTAGAGATTTTTGATATTATATTACAGAGAATTTCCTTAAAGTCGTTGTAACATGCCTCCGTATTTCCTTTTAGGAAGGGTTTTATTAATTCTATTTAATTAATTATTTTAAATTAATAATCTCAATAGTTTAGAATATCAAATAAAAGTATGCATTTTATGGATTTAATTTCAGCTAAATAATTTGAGAAATTTGCAAGTAATTCTAGATGTAGTAGAAATTAAACAACAATAATACTTTCACAAAATTATTTAATAAGAGTCACATTTTAGTTTGTATACACCACTTTTGTTTTCTTTCTTGGTCTTGTCTTTATAGTTTTTAATAAACATACCTAAATTATTGTTCGTTTTGAATGCTACATTAATATTTAAATTACTTAAAAGTTTTTGAATGCATATTTGCTTGTTTTCCAATAATATTACCGTTTTAAAGGGTTTTTTGTTGTACAATGAAGAGATAAATTAAGTTCATAGTTTCTGTTTCAATAATTTATCAATTAATTCTGCATTATAACCATTATTAACAGCTATCGTTTTATTTTCTGAATATAACGGAATGTTTATGAGTCTATGTAACATTGAGTGCTGTAATGTAACAAATATATAAACTCAACTTTCAGAACATTGTACCATTACCTGAAGAAGATACTGTGATAGCGAAACAATTTTCGTGCATTTAATAATTTTGTGAAAGTATACATCGTTAATTCTAGATGTAGTTTGTATATTAAATATAACACTTACATACATATACAGAAGATAATCTAAAATCTAAAACTAAATCTAAATCTATAATATATATATAAAATGCTAATGTTCGTACGTAAAGACAGGGTTTTCTCTATCTCTACCTACTCCAATCAACTTCCTGTTGGGGTGGTAAATACCCTTTGGTCTCCAGGTGGGAGTAAGGGAGTTTGGTCGCGGTGGGTGGAAGTGGGTGGTTGAAGGTGGCAGAAAGGTGAAAAGAAATATTTCTGTCCTTTTTTAAGTCATAAGGACTTTCGGAATGATCTCAAAATTTCTGAAATGATCTAAAAAATTCTAAAATGAGCGTAAACTGTTATTATCGATTTAGAATGTTCTAGAAAGTTCTAAAAATTTCTTGAATGATCTAGAAAGTTTCAAAAAGTGTACATCTACGTTTCAAAGTGATGTACATCTAAATATTCTAGAGTGTTCTGGTACTAGGAATTTCGATGTTCAATGATATATAAATCAACATTCAGTGACTTTTTGTCAGTTAAATTGTGATCTCAAAATTCGAAAAATGAAAAAATTCAAAAAGAGGAAGCAAGAGCGAAAGTGCTAAAAAAATTTTTGAAGTTAAAAATTTTGACAAATGAATCTACGTTTCAAACTATTTTAAATATTCTAGAGTGTTCTAATACTAGAAATTTCGATGTTAGATGGTATATAAACCAAATTCAGTGACTTTTGTTTAGTTAAATTGTGTTTGCAGTCGAGTGAAGATCAATTGGAAGCAAGAGCGAACAGTGACCAAAAAAATTGAAGTAATTTCGACAAATGAAAAAGAACAGACTATTTCAATGTTCCAGAGTGTTCTAATACTAGACATTTCGATGTATGATGGTATATAAACCGAAATTCAGTTACTTTTGTTCAGTTAAATTGTGTTTGCAGTCGAGTGAAGATCAATTGGAAACAAGAGCGAACAGTGGCCAAAAAAATTGAAGTGATTTCGACAAATGGAAAAGAACAGACTATTTGAATGTTCTAGAGTGTTCTAATACTAGAAATTTCGATGTATGATGGTATATAAACCGAAATTCAGTGACTTTTCGTCAGTGTTATCATCATAACAATCAAGAGATTAATTTAATGATTTGGCCATGTTTAAGAATGTTCCAGAATCTTGAAGATCATTCAAGAATGTTTCAGAGTGTTAAAAAAAGTTAGAAAATGTTTTAAATCATTGTGGGATGTTCTGGATAGTTTTAAATTCGCGAATATTCTAGAATGTTCCATTAAACGTGTAATATATTCTTACACGAGCAACGCCGGGTATTGCTGCTAGCTAGGTATAACTACGATAAGAATCATCAATGATTAATTCTCGTCAAGCTTAATCTAATTGTTGACCTATCTATATTATCTATTGTCTATTATTTATCTATTTATCTATTATTTAGTATATTATCAAATTTCGAATTCTTATTGGAATTGATATTTAAAAATTGTTATTTGACCCTTACAGGATAAAAATTTAAAGATTTAAATTAAAAGTTTCTGTAAAAATTGTTTCGCATAACTTTGGCTTAGATGCTTTTATGTAATAGGTACAATGCATAGGAAAGCAAATAAGCACTTTTACTGAAAAATTAACATTTTCAAGTCTTTTTTCTATATATTTATAATCTAATGCAATTTAATATCTATATCTTGTTTTAATTAGCTAAATTTTGAACATAATACTTAATAATCAATTCGTTACACTTAGGGCCTCAACCAAATATCTTCAAGGGTACCAAAGTCATATTAAATCTCCTCACCAGACAAACTCAGTTTTTAAAAGATACTAAACGATGGGGGTTAATTTTATCAAGAAATGCTGGAGATACTCTTATAATGCAGGCCCATATTTCTTCTGTAGCCCAGGTGGGAATATGGTCTTGTTCTATTCAGACTGGTATAATAGGAAATAAGGAACTTCGAAACGACTACAAGGTAAACATTATTTTCTACAATTACTTAATTAAAAATTATACTAGCTGACTAATTTATTTATTGTTATGCAAAAAATAAAATAATTTTAAAATTTTCCACGGTGCTTTTTAGTAAAAAACAATATTTAGTTTCGTACTGCTTTCAATTAAAGAAATGAGTAAGTAAATGTACAAGTATTATGCTGCAAGTTAGTTTTTATTTTTAAACCGAACGTTATGGTTTCAAATAGCTGGTATGTTTTATTAAACATGAGATTTTTCATGCTTATATTTATACAAACAAAGAAAATTCTCTTATTGACCAATTGACTCAGGAAAACCGAGCCAAAACTACTTACATAGTTTAAAAGTATAATTTTGAAACACGCATTTATTTTATTTATGAAGTAAGAGTCAAGGATTAATAAATCAGAAATCACGAATTTACATATTTGTATCTATAATCGATGAAAAAAGTTTTATTACCCTTTAAAAATGCAATTAATTTATGGGCTACCACAACTTATAAAACTATGCTCCTACAAACCACAACAACGTTAAAGTTTAAAGTATATAATAATATTTTAGTACCTATTTAAAACATTGCTTATTAATAAAATCTACAGTGTACGTTCTTATTAGAAACAGTTCAAAAAATTTGCCAAAGTAAACAAATAAATGTCTACATTTACAATATCTTTGACTATTAACTTTTTGGTAAATATTTTATTAAAATATATCAAAGTTCACACGTTCCAATTAAAATTTTTAGATGGTATTAGATGTAAATTTATAATCTATGTGAGTAAAACTACATTCCTCACTAAGTGTATTTATGTACATATAAAAGACTTACGCAAAATCAAAAATAGCCTTGTTGTACTTTAATGCATCTTTTTATAGCCAATGAAAGTTTTAACGGTTCGTATTGTATCCGATTTGTATTGATTGTCGCTAAATAAAACATTAAAAACCGAAATTCCACAAAATTTGATAAATCTAAGACGTGTTTTGACTTTTAAAGTGCCACTCAGATCACAAGATTTATAAAAATTTCTAGAATGTCGTGTTCTAAGTGTTTTTTTTATAGTTCCAGAGTATTCTAGTTGATTTTCTGTTCTATAGGATGAGTCACTAAAGCGAATCCGGAAAAAAAAATCGACTGTAATAACATTTTACTACCTGAATATTTTTACGTAGAATGTAAAGCTTCTCAATCTACAAGAAGTGTTGCATTTCTTAAAAGAAAGTTTTTTTATCAATAAAAAGTATCAGCAACAATTATTATAGTTGAAAATAAATATTGTAGCGACCAGTGACACAGTACGTGTGTGCGATAACAATTTGTGGCATGTACTTTTTATCGCTAACATGTAAACACCGCACACGGTACTCTTCGTGTTATCAACTTACAAGATGTAAATCATTCTCCGGCGACAAGTAACAAGTTCAATTCTGGAATAATCGAGGACTTTCTAATTATTACTCATCATTCGAGAATCGTCAGGATTTCCTTTTCGAATTGTCTAGAAAGTTCTAAAGGTGTATATATAGTGATCATTTTTGGACCGAAAAACAGTTAGTTGAAGAAAGCATCAGTGCGCGAATTAAAACCGATAATAGACAAAGTGATATAAATAAATTGTAATATAAATAAGTGAATTGTTGTGATATAAATGGTAGTTCTAAGTTAGTGTTTAAGTGTTATAAATAGTGTTAAATAAATAATCGTTTTAAATAAATATCTTGACTAGTAAATTCGTTACAATATGTACTAGTAGACCCATACGTTCCAATTTTTGATGTGAAACATCTATAGCCGCGGGTAAATCGGATTGTTGGCGTGGCGATCGTGGCGATTGCATGTCGTGGCGACGCTCGCCATGCGCAAGTGCCTATGCGATTCTCTTCCCACTCGTTCGACGGTGTTGTTTACTATAGTAAACTAGAAGATGGAAGTGAATTAATTATGATTGTGTACATTTTACCTAATATAAAAAAATGAATGATATTTCATTTTTACGTGAGAAATTATTTCCGTACAGTAACAGAGGTTCAATATTTTTTTAAACCAATAAAGAGAAACTACCATTATTTTGGCTAGAGATTTCAATGTAAATTTTGTTAAAGATGAATCAATGCCATTAATTACGTTCCTCCAAAAAGAATTTCAATTGCAAATTAACAACAATCCAAGAGAACCTACTACCAGATATGCAACAACAATAGATGCTGTATTTATTAGATGTCTTGATAATGTTATGCCCAATACTTTTGTAACATACTTCAGTTATCCTCGACCAATTATCACAGTAATGCTATCACAGGCAATATCGAATATAATTATTACTGAAGTCACTGATTAAAAGAATTGAGTTGTCGCAACTTGAAATAAATTTTTGAATTTTTAGTTTTTGTATTTTATAAAAATAAATGTTGTTAAATAAATAGTCATCATTTTCTTAAAAATATTCGTAATATTTGATTTTTTCATTATGCCATATTTAGTTCCTGCCCTAATATTGTTGTTCATCCATATTACTTGTGCAAACTCGATGTTTCACATCTACCAAGCGTCCCGTGACGACGGCTCACATTGTTTTTATCTTTAATGATAATTGTAAATGTAATAATAGGAGATAATAGAAGTGACCCAAGATTATTTGTCAAATCATGTGTAGATATGGTATGTATGGTATTAAATGAGTTTACGAACGAAGAACAAAAATAATAATGAGAAAAGTGATTGTCAGGTAGAGACGCGCTTTTCTTGAAAGTTCTGTGACTCTTCTTGCATTCATTCGCATGAGGAAATTCCAAAAGTCCTCAAGGGTCTACATTTACTTGACACTACCTTCTATAGGCTACTGGAAAAATAATGCACTATCCAGTTTTGTTTTGTTTTTTTTTTCTCTTAAATTTCTCTGAGTATGGCCCTGGAAGTACCAATGTTTAGTAGTTTTTGTTTTACATGCAGGTAATACATAGTGAAATATTGAAAAGTTATTTTGAAAACAATTTCTTTGAATTTTTGCTGTACATATGTCTAACAAACACCCTGTATTAAAAATACCATTGGAGACTTAATTAATAACTAAAGTTAAAATCATATAATATTTCAGTGCAAAGAGGATATCTATATCCTGTTTAATCCCTGGTGTAGAGATGATCCTGTTTACATGGAAAATGAAGATGACTTAGAAGAGTACATAAAAAATGACACGGGTAAAATTTGGATGGGTACATATAGGAATCCAAAAGGAAAGCCGTGGGTATTTGGCCAGTTCGATGAAGTTGTTCTACCCGCAGCGATTTTTCTTATGGAAAAGTCTGGATTGCCACATATGGATAGAGGTTCTCCAATTTTAGTAACAAGAGCACTTTCAGCAGCGGTACTAATCATTTATAAAATAACATTGTACATAAAATTAATCTCAAACATATTTTATATATGTAATGGTAGATAAACGCCAATGACGAAGATGGTTTAATTGTGGGAAGTTGGACTGGACAGTACCAGGACGGCACATCTCCCTTTGCATGGACCGGGTCCGTTGCCATAATGGAAGAATTCTTCAGTAACGGTGGACGTCCGGTACGATATGGACAATGTTGGGTTTTTGCAGCCGCGACGGTGACAGTATGCAGAGCATTAGGCATTCCTTGCAGATGTGTGACAAATTATGTTTCAGCTCATGACACCAATAGGTCACTTACCGTTGACAGGTATGTATTAGTGCAATATTTTTAATTTTTTAAAAGCTTCATAAATACATGTGTTTATACTACAATAATTGTACATACAATTGTAACGAATTTTGTGGCACTTAAATATTTCTGATTATTTCCGGAAACTTTTTGTAAATTTCTTTGTTGCACAGTTTTATTTTCTGGACTACGACTGCTGTTTTTCAAGTACATCTAGGATACTGCCGGTAACGATCGCAACACAACACAATTTTTCTGATTCCTATTGGGGTTTGATCTTCATTTGGTATAAGTTTATTTGTAATCATGAATATCTATTTAACTTTTTAAAATTTTGTTTATTGTCTTTAAATCTTCATACTGAAGAACTGAGTAAGTCGAAAAAAATTGTGATTTCCTTCAGTGATTCAGTAAATAGTCGATATTCCAAATTCATTAATTTACTTGCAAAACTCCCAATTTACACTATTCTCTTCGAGATAGCACTTTTGGGAGTATGGTATATACCTCCATGCAGGGACATTCCACGTCCAATGTTCTTTCGAGTGAGTGTGAATTGTATGAGGATTTGGAGCATTAGAACCATTAAAAATCAAAATGGCGTCTTCTGTAGCTGTTGAATTTGATTTGTTTTCAAATTGCAACGCCTGTTTTATTTATTTCCTATATATTGAACCTAATTCGACCAAAAAAATTATCTGAGATAAGATTTTCTGGCGTAACATTTTTGTGGAAAAGTTGAAAAATCGACAAAACTGTTTTTCTTTTAAAAAAGATTTCTCAAAAACATCAACTTTTAATTTTTTTATCCATATTAAAAAATGTTTAATTATATATACCTTTAGGTAAGCTTATTTTTTAGATTTTCTCGTTCTTTTTATTGAAATAGTAAAAAATTGTGATAATTACCGATGTTTTGGTATTGTAATTTTTAACATATTTTTTACACAAATAATCTAAAAATTTTTTGAAAATACCGTTTCTTAAGAAAATAATTCTGACAAATTCGAATCGGCCTTCACATTCAATACTTGCATTAATGAATAGCTGGAAAATCTAATGAGAAACGCTAAAAATGAGAAACTTGATATTTTTATACTGTAACCTTTTTTTAATCCCCCGATTACCTACTAGACTTTCTCTATTCTTCTTTCTCTATAATTTACTATATTTTAACATGGATAAAAAAAAATATTTTTTTCGATTTTTCAAATATCCCTCAATTTTGCCGGCGAATTTGGATTCAGTGAAAAATTTTATGCCGAAAATCGTGTCTCAAATAATTTTTTTGGTCGAATACAGAAAATAAATAAAAGAGACATTGAAAATCGTGAAAATTATAAAAATTCCAACAGCTGCAGAAGGCGCCAATTTGAAAATTAAACGCTGTACCCTTCAAATATTCATATTTTATGGTACAGAACACACAAAAATTTCAGCAAAATCGAAAGACTTCGCCTGAAATCGAGCGTACATTTGACGTAGAATGCCCCGGCAGCGAACCTATAGTTCTTCCTACGAATCTAGATATGTATTCTTGAAAGTTTACACAGGCAAGTTATAATTTTATTTTTGACAATGAAAAGTTGCAGAGGCAAATGTTATGCAACTAGGGAGGGCGCGAATCGACTATTTGCAGTGTTTATGTAAACCAGGAATTGTTGAACAAGATCGATGTTTGATCGATGATGTACTTTTTGTCAATCGTTCGGAAGGGTCATCGTCGTAAATTGTTCGTTTGCTTTTGAAATGATTGTACCGCAGAATGGTTTTCCTTCAGGTTTTCTGGAGGATACGATGAGTTTTATTATTTTACCTGCAAAAGGTGCTTTATCTTAAGAAATATTCCATGTGTTACAGGAAAATTCTCAAGACCGTAACAGTAGCTCGTATGCGGCACTTGAACGCCAAACGCCGAAATTGGTGTTTCATTCACTTTGCTATATCGGGGTTTGGTATTTGGTTACGCTATGTAAATGTTACCCCTCTCCCCCCAACGAACATTATTAAAAACATATTTAAAAAAAAGTTGCACTAGATACATGTTCTATGTACAATGTATGATCGTTTAGCGTTTTGGTGCCGACAAGGAGTTACCCTTATGTTCTTGTTGTACAGTTAGTGGTTAATGTTCACAGACTATAGAATAAAAATTTACATCTAACTGAATTCTAGTGTTAATTATAGATATATTCCATGTATTTAGAAAATACAATAGACAATCACAGAAAGTATGTAGACTTGTAGACGCCACATACATGTTCTATTTACATATATGGTATACCTACCTATACTTTTGCCAAATGATTTTTAGGCATTAGTAACACATTTTTGTATCTAAAGTTGTTTATAACTCGAACAAGAAAATAAATTTGATATAAAATAGTTTACTTGGAAAAACGTGATAAGAAGAGAATATATTTCAAAACATATTTCTCTTAAAATTAAAGTTATCAAGATTTCAGTGCATGTACAAATTTTCAAAACATTCAACATTAGGTATACCATTTAATCAAATCAAATAATCTTGAGATGAGCATATTAGTATGAATATTCAAAAGAAAACAATTTATATCCGGAACCAACCGAAATCCGAAATATTCCACTAGCAATCAGTTGGAAGTGAACTTTTGAATTATTTTAGAACTGTAGATTTATACGTATAGGTCCTTGCTAAATTTCTAAGGTAATTAAAACTTTTGTTGTCAGGTTTTTCGACATTTATGGAAATAGAATAGAAAATGGCCCTGATGGTCTTTGTAATGACATGTGTTGGAATTTTCACGTGTGGAATGACGTGTGGATGGCCCGTCCGGACCTTCCCATAGGGTATGGAGGCTGGCAAATAATCGATTCAACACCTCAAGAAGTCAGTGATAATAAATTTCGTTGTGGTCCAGCTTCTGTTGAGGCTGTCCGAAAGGGAGAAGTGGGGTACTCTTACGATACTCCCTTTGTTTTTGCAGAGGTCAATGCAGATATTTGCCATTTTCAAGAGGACGAAACTTCTCTGTGGGGGTTTTCCAAGTTGTCTGTTAACAAGTATCAGTAAGTAAATATTATTAAATAGTTATGGAGCTAATAATACTTTAGTATTCATTTAGGATATTCGTTATATTGTTTATTTCAATTTTTTTTTAAATTATAAATCTAATTTGTGATTTTTTTGTCGTTCTAATGATAGATATTCTATATACATATATTGTACTTAATAGATATAATTCTAAGTAAAACAAAATTACTGAAATGTTTATTTAGATAAAAAAAGTGAAGGGAATAAATCTTGTTTTAGCGTTGGTAGAAAGATAATAACGAAAAGTCCAGGTAAAACCGACCAAGAAGGCGATTCAGACATGTGGGAAGTCACAAATTTTTACAAAAACCCAGAAGGATCTGAATCAGAACGTTTGGCAGTATTCAATGCAATAAGGGGAGTTCCCTTGGCCCAGCAATTCTATGACATCCCTAGTGAAATAACAGATGATGTTTTCTTCGATTTAGTCGATATCGAAGTAATCCCACTGGGTCAAAATTTTGATGTTGTGGTAGACATACACAATAGATCAAGTGAAGAAAGAAATATCAGTGCAATGATTTCTGCTTCCTCGGTGTATTACAATGGAGCAACTGCGCACAATATTAAAAAAGCTCAAGGTACCTTTGTAGTGGGCCCCGAGGAAAAAGAAACGATGAAGATACACATATCGCCAGGGGAATATCTGAGTAAGTTAGTCGATCATCACTTGGTGAAAATATTTGCAATAGCCAATGTGCAAGAAACTAAACAGACATGGAGTGAAGAAGATGATTTTATGGTTGCTAAACCAGCACTCAGTATTGTTCTAAAGGATTGTGGTCCTAGGGTTGGTGATAGCTGCACTGTTGTTTTAAGGTATTTTAAATTTAATTATAAGTAGTTATTAACTATTAAGAAACTATTAATGAATTAAGTCTAAAACCATAAATAAATTAAGTCTAAATTATTTGACTTCGATTGCGATTTCGAGCTTGATGGTCTTTGCCACCATCAGGACGTCATTGACCGTAATCGCAAAATATAAATCAGTCGAATCTAATGCTTCTTGATATTGAGATTAATAAATAACTACAGACGAAGCAGCAAACGTCGTCTGTAGAATTGTACTGTAATTAATTGTGGGTGCATTTATACTTAGGCATTATCTCTGTTGATGGTAATGATATTGATAACCCAATGCATATTTTCTTCAATTTTGATTATAAGTTGAGCACTCCCTCCTTATTTTACTATAATTAAGGAAAAAAAGGGAGATTAAAAGGAAACAAAAGATTCATGTTATTATACAATGCTGATAAAATAATGCAATGTTAATTAAATTAACAAAATTCAAATGCTGATAAGAAATAAAAAAAACAAGATGAACGTGTGCCGCATATACCTAATTGTCTTCTATTTGATAATTTTCTTACATATTTTTTATATTCTATACAAGATTATTTATTAAAAAGTAAACAGCAACAATGACTGTAACAGAGGATTGCTAGTGCTACGGGGCCTCAAGCAGCTTGTCTTTTCAATTTATTGTATAGTTACGTTCCTTATTACTTTACTTTCGTTAAAAAATAAGAAATCAACGCAATTATAACAGAAACATAAGGGGATGAAAAAATTTTCATTAGTTTACATAATTTTAGCACCGACGTCTCACTGAGAGTAAGTCAGCTTCAAGCGTTATAATATATAATTTCCCCATGAAGAAACTGACTAACTCTTAGCGAAACGTCGCTGTTAAGAGAGCGTCCATAAACTATGTGACTCGGTCAAGGGGGGGATCAGTTCGAAAGCAACATAAAGGGGGGGGGGAGTTATGCTAAGTATTTTTTTTTCAAGTTATTTATTTGAAAATAATTTGCCGCATAAGTTGAATGAATATTTATTTTCAAAGATTAATGGTTTACCATTATATCTTAAAAACGCTACATTCTTAAAATAAACAAAAAAATATACATACTATAACAAGTATCAAATTTGTTCATTTAAAACCAACTTTTTAGTAGTTTATTATAACAGAAGATGTCTTCTGGGTTTGACGTTACATCGGGGTGGGGGGGGCCTATGCCTATGAAAGGGTACGTTAGGCTGCAGGAATAGAGGGAGGGGTTCCAGAGAGGCTGAAATAGGACCGCATAATTTAAGGACGCTTCTCCTTTTTACCCTTTTAATTTGATGTTATTATTGCATTGGAGACATACGTTAAGGAAATAATTACAAAACAGTTGATATGTGTCTCATGGAAATGGGTGGTTACAGTCCCTTAAGTTCTCCCCCCTCCCCTTAAAGAAACACTATAAATATGTTTTATTATTTCGCTTATTGATAATGCGGCTGATTTGAATATATCGTGTATATATCTGTAATGTAAGTATTGTTTTAGTTTTAGAAATCCTTTGGATGTCCCTCTTACCAACTGTACCTTAACCATAGAAGGCTCAAGTGTAAAACCAAAGTCATTTGCCGTTAGAGATGTCGAACCAAAGGAGGTGATAACTATTGAAGAGTCGATTGTGCCAAAGAGTGATGGAGAAAAAATGCTAGTAGCTAACTTCACATCGAATGAATTACAAGGTGTTGAAGGAACGTTAGGTCTCGTGATTGATCCATAGGCATTACGTATTATAAACAACAGTATTATTTTTACTATATACGTATATACGTATATTTATTTATGTTCCTTTACAATTAAATTATTTTTGACACTGGTGAAATTATACTAAAAACACATTTATTTATATTTATAATTATAGACTGTATCATTTTTGTCTTAATCAAATAAAAACTTTACTCGATTATTGGCTTCTGATTGAAGAGCGTTTTATGTATTTGAAATCAGATTGAAGCAGACGTTTTGCAAATTTTTATTTGTTTTCCGACTTTTTGAATGAAAATTAGAATAATACTCGATTAAACCACTCCCGTCGTTTTTTAAATAAAATGGTAGATAACCATGTTTTAAAAGGTTTTTTCAAGTATAAGGTAATGATAATTAATAAGACCTATGGTCGACAACATGCACGAGAAATAAAAACACATCGATTAGTTGTATGGACTTCGGTTCACTCGCCCGACTAATTCGCGCTTTTGAGGCAGAACCAAATTTATCCCCGTTAATGACAATTTACCTGAACGTGGGAAAATGTTAATGTCCAATCCACACCCAAAAGCAAGTTAAATTTACTAACATCGTCTAAATTATAATACTTAGATATAATTAGTTGATGATAACCGAAAAAATACATAAGTAAGTAAACTTGCCACTGGCATTGGAGTAAATTTATTTACTGCGATATTTGACCTGTTTAATTTGGGAGTGAATTTGATAATATCTCGAATGTCAATGGGAATGCAAAGGAAGGGCTATGGGTTCACGAAACAGTGTTCAGAACTTACTGTCTAGTGTGTTATAGTTCAATAAAATAATTAAGAGAGTTTTTTTATAATGTGAAGAAGAGGTTTAAAACACTTTTTATTATATTGGATTAGACTGTGGATGTTTATGCAAATGCGTAGCTAGAATTTTATCGAGGGAGGGGGCGAATTTGAAAACAAAATAGAAGATAAAAGAATCTTACAAAAAAGAAAGGTTATAATATTAATTTTCGAAAATTTTGAGAAAATAAGCAGAGCCTCCCTGCCACTATACCTGGCTTCGCCCATAAATTAATGGATTCCAATTTAAGAAAATCAGATATAAAGGATATAGTAATGCAGTACTTTTGTTATTTTCTTTCATATACATTTTATTAATGCCTTTTTAATCAAATAAACGGTTGGGATTAAAAATAGGGCCGTTGTTCCAATTACATGATACATTCTGAAGATTCTGAAAATTAAAAAAGATAATTTCTAATTTTATCTTGTTGGACTCGCGTTTTCATTCAACAATAAGACAGTCAGCATTTCCATTCAATGGGTCAAAAATAAAGTGACTAGCAGTGATTTATTTTTACTAGTATATTGAGTTCATAATTTAATTAGAACAAGCAAATAAAAAATTTGGATAAATGAGAATAGCTACTGTAGATTTTAGTAGAAGTATTACTAAGTAGCGATGCAGTTAAAATATAAAAGAGGTCACAGCGCTCAATTTAATTACGTCTTGTCATTGTTAACATTTTTTAAACGATTACATACGTACTGCTTGTTTCAAACGGTTAGAGGTGTGATCTTGAAAGAAGTTGCGCGAAGGTACAATTAATACTCATTAGGGGTGAGAAAAGTAGAGATAGTTTAAGCGATCAACGCTCCAATAAGAGGTTATTCGGAGACAGACAAGAACTGTACATTACTAGACGCAATTTGCTCAAACAAAAATTCTAATGTAACCTAGTTACAGGGTGACAAAAAATACCCTGAATTTTTAAAAATAGCTAAGCAGTATAGCAATAGCGTACAAATAAATAAAACAACAGCTAAGCTAAGCAATGATAGCTTTCGGGAGGTCACCGGTTCGATTCCCAGGCTGGCTACTCTGATCCAAGTTTTTCTGTAGTTTCCTTGGATCATTTAGGCAAATGTTGGGGTAGTAATATTCCACAGATAGTCTTTCACTTCTCTTCTGTCTTCATTTTGTCTGTCGCATCTTTCTTCCCCTAACCATCACCCACCCATTCCCACTATTCTTAAAGGAGGCTGAAGAGGGCCTTTCGCCCTGCCCTCCGACTTTGCACAAGAGTGTAGGTCGGGGGGCAGCCTGCAATATTGGTGGGAATGAAACACCCAAAAGTTTTTTTTACAAGAACGGTGGTAGGGGCCCTTTTCAGGGCGAATCCGGCACTACGCAGTGGCAACAAACCTTTAAAATCATAATGGCACCCGAGTCCGATTCTGATATGGCACCACAAATATGAAAATTAAAAAGCTGAAAAAATTGTAATGGAAATATTTTAGAGCGTACTAAATAGCTCAAACCCCAATGCCAAAACATCAAACTTAACGTTCGAAGTACTTTTCGGTAACAAAATTAGCTTCTTCAGGGACTGATGTTAATTAAAAGCTAGGTAACCTAGGTAAATAGGTACTACCTAATGTTGCGGTCCAGCTATCATGACTCAGTCTAAAAACTGAAATTTTCAGTGGACCTTAACAAAAACAAAGTAAATTAAATTAAATAAAGAGGAGAGCTAGTTATGGGACCTTTGTCACTGTTGAGAGAGTTTGATCTATTTTTATAATATATTTATTGTTATAATATAATTATATTCTTTCCGCTAATTAAGATATGTATAATAAAGAACTTGTACAATTAAAAATATTCCTTCAGACGACGGTTTTAATTGTAATATAATCGATAATTTAGTCAATAAGATTAAATTTAAGAAACACATCTCAGAATCTTTTACTTCTCAAAAAGACATGAGCAACACCAAGTTTATTAACATGCCATATAAGTGAAGAGTTTTCCCCTAGGACTCAAAGGTATATTTCATAAAATTGGTTTTCGTATTGCCCATAGTTCAAATTCCAAATCTCTTCTTGGCAAGGATAAAAGTCCGGTTTGAGAAAAGTCGGGGATATATGAAATTGATCGTAAAGATTCAGTTTTCTGATCTGTAACTTTCGTGATCAGAATACAAGAAATTAAATAAATTGTTTCAACTGTCATACAACAATGTTGTTCAATTGTTTTTTCAATTGCTAAGCCTGCCGTTTCCCCACAAATAAAATCACATATAATTTAAAATCAGTTCAATTGTTTTTCATTTTCTCGGTTATTATTTATCTGATATTTAATTAGATATAATATTGTTAAATTCAAATTTACTGAAATATACGGGGTGTTTCAATTATAAAAAATTTTTTTGAACCCTCGATATACTATGAGGTTTATGAAAATTCTGGTAGCATATTCGAGATGACCACAAAAAATAATTTATTCCAATTTATTTTGTATCTTAAACGAATTTAGATCCCGTTCTGCAACTTTTATGGTAAAATGAACAAATATTGGGCTTTATTTTGCCCAAAAAAACAGTAAATTTTCTAAAAAAATTACATTCATCATTTTAATGTAAATTACTTCAATATGAATGTAGAATTTCAAAGAAAACCTGATTGACAAATATGTCCATTATGAATGAATTTCAGAACCTCGCTTTTTTTTTTCGTTGTCTGCTTCACGTGAAATGCCCCGTATATCACTTTATATTGAGTAAGATGCTTATAAACCTACTCAATTTGCAGCATCTAAGCACTACGTCTGGCGAGCATTAAAAAGAAAAATGAATCATTGATGGATACGATGTAGTGATGTAGTGTTCGAATCTCTTATAATATTTGCCGATTCTCTATATTTATAAATTGCTTGGTACACGTCCGCTCCATTCAGTTTAACACATTGCAGCCGCGAAAGAGACTTCGCAAGTATTCACCTTGTGGTACCTAGTGCGGATGTTTACGCAAATACAAAATAAGACAGTTTAGTTTCCTTAAAGATTACGATGGGTCGGGTTAGGTGTCCCGTGTTCAATTGTTTCCGGGCGACGTTTTACCCAAACAAGGACGTCGAGCTGCAGTCGTTACCAAAACCCAAAGAAGCAGGTAATGTTTACCAATGTTAATTATTATACAGGGTTGATTAATTGAAAATTAAAAAGTATAAAGTAGGTAATTTTTTATTTAGTACATTTTTTGTAGATTTTACTATTAGTTTTTCTAAATTCCCAAACTACATTTAAGTTGAAGTCAAAGTATTATAAATAATAAAAACGTTACATTGTGTAAAAAAATAATTCAATAAGAGTTGTTGGTTGTTTAAAAATAATATAAATTTTAATTTTGATAGGTTTTGACACGCTTATTCGGTTTATATCAGGAAGTCATTCCCTTTCGCCATAAAATTTCATGTCTACGCACACAACTCAATTTTATGTGAAAAAAGTATTTATGAAATCATAAAGTACTATAATTAGATAAGTGGCAATCAAACTGAGCGTTCTTGCATTTCTTGTTATTATGCGAACTGCACCTCGAACACGACTGTTTGGTTTAGTATTTATTGTGCATCGATGAATTCTTATTGTCAACATTAAGTTTAGAACAATTGAGAAAAAAACAACATAAGAAACAAGACTTGAATTACAGTTGACTTGTTTGCGGTTTACTTGATGGAATACAAAGCAATTATTATTATTATTTTTATTTAAAGAAATACTCAGTAGAAAAATTGTACACATATTTACCTATTCCTAATATTTTATCCTCATGTTTTGTTTGTTCATCTTTCTATTTTACGGATTTCCAAAAATTACACAAGAAATTGATCTTTAAATTCTTATTGGTAGATAATTCAAATGTGGGCAATATATGATACCGCTATAAATATTGCTTTTTTTTAAGTTTTACTTTTGACTATATACTCTTAATACGTTTGAATAAAAATTCTGTTTTATGATTATGCCTAAAGCAAGGCGATTTTACCACAGGAAACGATAACAATTTGCATTACCCTTTGATATAATATCAAATTTTTTTATGTACAAAAGAAGCTTGTGTTAGTAGCTTGGTATATTCTACGAATTATAGGTTCGCAAAATAATAACAAGGGTGGATCTAAGTTTTTGGGAAAGAGATCCACAAATGACTTCGGTTTTCTTTTTTAAGTCTAGGGTTACACTTGTCCGCTTATCAAATATTATTTAATATAAACGCCGAAATCAAGTTTCTGTAATTTAAAAAGGGGGGAACGTCTGGAACGTCTTCCCCACTGAATTCACCACTGGTGGTAGATTTACTCCTATTATTTCGTTGATACACATTATTGGAAAAAATGGTTTTGTATGCCGGGTTTCTAACCTATAAATCTATGTTATTCTGATATTACTCCTGTTTCGTTGACTCGTTAAGCCTCCTTATTTGAATGAAATAAATATTAATTTACCCTAACGTAAATAATAATTCAAAAGAATTTCTTTTATTTTCGTGAACAAAAGTAGGACTTAACCATAATAAAACTCACTTCGTTCATGTGGTCCTTTCTTGTCACAACCTTGTTATTTTTTTAAGATGTTTTGACTTAAAAGGCATTCGTAGCTTCACTAAACACCCCAAATAAAAATTAGTTGTGAATATTATAAAAACTGAAAGAAAAAGTTTTATTCCATTTTCATTCCTCTATCAATTATTTTTCAGGGTATGTATTCTTGCTTAACTTATTTTCAGTCTGTTTTCGGATAAGCTTATTATTTATTATTTAACTAGGTAGGTATGAAAAAAAATATTTTTGTAAAATAACGACAAAATGAAAAATACGAAGTAGATGTATACAACTTTCTTTTTTTTACATAAAGTCGTTATTATCTTTATTGCAAATATTTATTTTGCATGAAAATGTGTGGTGGACACATCGTTGTATGTTGCATTTAAATTAAATAATAACCTTATTCGTTAGCCTTTCCTCATTGCCACTTAAGCATGTATGTACCTTCAGTATTCAGGTATTGTAAATTTCACCAATGACATACTTGTGATACCAAGAAAGTTCCGATTTATTTTTAGATTACTGCAACGCTTTTTACAAGTGATATCAATTTATACAATATAATTAACTTTTTTAGTCATTGTATATATTTAATTTTTAATAGACAGTAGGTAGGTAATCGATGACATCATTGATATATGTACATACATTACATGCATATTATACGTACTCGTTTTTATAATTTACAAGTGGTTTTAATTATAGAACTAAAGTAGATAAAATTTGAGATTTTAACGATGCATTTGACTACGAATTAATACTTTATTAAATAATAATCAGTGACCAACCTGGAATACAGTAATATTTACATAAGTAAATGACATTGAGCTAAATTAGGCATTTTGTAAAACGCCCAGGCTTTTAGAAATAAATAAGTGGCGAAATTACAATATGACTAATATTCAGATGTTTTGTTAAAACAACAGTTATAATCAAATCTAAGTTAAAAAGAAAAAGGAAACAAAACCAACGTTCCCCCTAAATTGAAGGTTTTCAACAAGCGGTTTATTCCCACTTTGTACCGTTACCCTTAAATTTCTCATTTCGTGCCGCGACCCAAATGTATACCTAAGGCCATATAATCAGATCTACCTTACGAAAAAGAAATTTAAACACAATAAAACTTAACGTATAAGGGAATGACCAAGCTACGACAATGCTCATGTTGTTCGTGTTGTCTTTACACACCGTAACCTTGTGATCCTAAGGAATAAAACAAAATCGTGTTTCAATTTATTGATTCATAAGTCAAAATAAATAAAAAAAAAGAAATACCACTTGAACTAAATAAATTTGTTTCAAGATAATGTACATCATTAGGTAGAATATTTACGCAGTACGAAGGGGAGAATTGAAAATTATGTTATAGGCCACGGTACGAAATGGGAATACATTATCTAGTCACCTCTTCAAAATTCAAAAAATGATACCGAAACTATTGCAACTATTCCTTGAGAAGTGGGAACTCGTTTTGTCAAAAATCTTAGGCTTATTGTGACATGATACCTATGCCACCATTATGCAAAATAATTGGGCGTTTTATACAATGTTTTTTGGAAAAGAAACTAATGTAGACACATAAAGCAACCTTTTAACCTAACTTGATACATCACATTAAAAACAGTGGACTGATTTTTGTCTGAAGTATTAGTGGACAAACTTGGGTTGAAATGCGATAGGGTGGTGCGTCATGGCAAAATGAAATGCACGCACCCAGAACGAATTTTGTTCAGCGTCTTCAAGTGGTGAACATCGTCTACAGTCTGTGTAAAATTAATTATTCACGCAGGTATACCATTGAAAAATATTCAAAGTTACAGGCGGTATTGAAATTCGGTTTCATTACTTATTTCTTTGATTGTACTTACTTGGCCTGTGCAGCAACTGAGAAGTATTTCGGTTACTCTACAGCCGTCTTCGCCCTCTTTTCTGCTTTTACTCATTTTGCGTTGCAACTCATGTTTGCCAAGCTATACTACAAAGAAGGATAAAAGTTGCTCTAAAATTTTTAAATTAGGTTAAGGATAATTCCAGTTAGATTCGTAAGCTTAGTCAGGAAGTGACAGGGGGGTAGGCACTGTCTATTTTTTCGGTATTCTCGAAGATTAGTATCATACCTTTCTTTTTATTTTTTTATTTTTTTCATAAAAATTTGAACAGTATGTATTAGAGATGGGACCGAAGTCGCATAATTATTCTGTATTCGGCCTGTTTGGCTTAATTTGTTTAAATTTAATTTAAACTTTATTAAATAAGAGAATAAGGGATATTTGGTTCTGTCAAGAAGTGTGCGATTTCTTAAGTTTGTTCATTTTTTCCCAATTATTTCAAATAAGTACTTCAACCCTAACAAATGGGAGACAAGCATACAAGTCTGGACATATACCTACAGCAACGCGTTACACGACAATATAGACAGGTGATTCCCCTCCAGATCTCTGGTGAACAAGTTAAGAGAAACTACAAAGTCCCAATAACTATTCTGTGTGGGTGAATTTTCGGCTGAATACTTGTTCGGCGAAACCACTATTCGTTGCAGCTCTAGTACCAATTTAGTTTCATATCAATTTCAAATACCTTTTTTTGAGAAAAAATATTCTTTTATCTTGTTTTCAAACTCGGCCTACTCGATAAAATCCTAGCTGCGCCTATGGTTAGGTTAGTTGTTTCTTTAAACTTTCGAATGCTCATCTACATTCCCTGCCCCTCCCCACCCTTCTATTCTCATTAGATTTAGTGTTTCTTACTATGGAGAAATTGTTACTTTCCACAGTCCTCATCCTATATCCTCCTTTTAAATGATGCTCCTCGACACCTCCTGATCTCCCTCCCCCTGTCTCTACCTAAAAACCCTAGGATTAGTATTCTGCATGTGGTCGTTATCACTCTTCTCACCACATTTCGTTCCTCAGGGCAAAAATCATGACTCTAAACATTAACTTAAACATGAGCGTAGCTACGGAGTGTCCTGACCCTCCTAAACTGTCAAATTTTCAAAATCCCCGGAGAATAATTTTATTTTTTTCTGAATTAAAATTTGAACCTAAAATACCTTTTTCGATAAAAATGTATTGTTGTCTTGTTTTCAAATTCAACCCCTTCTCCTGGACAAAATCCTAGCTACACCCAAAATTGTTTTAAAATATAAAAGCAGTAAATAAAACTGTACTTATATTTTTTATGTAATAGTGTAAAATATTTATGAAAAATGGCAAGAAGCCTTAATCTTTAAACCATATTACAAAATTTCGTTATTTTGTTACTCCTATTACAATTTTTTAAAAGCCCTGGCGTTTTATAAAATGCCTAATTTTGCCATAGGTATGCTTACAAAAAAGGATGAATGACATAATATTGATAACACGTAGTATACTCATTTGTCACACACCTACCTAATACATATATATGTATAATATTGCATTCTCTCATAATACATAAAAACAAGGAACTCGATGACCTTCAACCATAAACACAAATCTAATAAAAATGCTAATGTTTGAATCAGGTTTTCTGTGAAAATACGTTTCATTTTTAGAGTTCGCTAAAAAATCATTCACAATAGGTCTATTTATTGAAATCTATTTAAAATTGAATGATAAATGAGTACAAGTAACCTTAACTTACAAAGGTACACAAAACTAGTAGTAGAAGTTAAAGCATTAAAAAAAAATAAGACTACTCATAGGACAATAGAACCAGTTTTCAAAAAAAGAGTGGAAATAACTAACCGTATTTTATGACATCATCATAATAATAATATCATCCATACGAGGCAAACAGCAACTGACAAAAAATATACATAGGTAAGTAAATTATTCCGAAAGTTTCACTTTCCGTGGAGTTGAACGTTTTATTAATTTAATTAGTTAATACCACGTGTTTCTAATAAAAAAGTGTCAACAAATAAATAATTTGGCTATAATAAGCATTAAACATAAAATTATAGATTATAACACCAATTTAAAAAGATTTATTTAAAATATTACCGTTAATAACACTTTTACTTTTATTCCCAGATGGAGATTTTTGGCATTTTAGCTTATTTAGATTCTAAAAAAAAATCCTGATATTATAACGATATTTGATGTTAACTACACTTATAGGAGAAAAGGATCAAAAAGGTGGCTATAAAGAAAATAGTCTTACTATACTGTTGAAGAAATACTTTCTGTAAAATTATTAGGTATGTACTTTTATTTTATAAGATATGTAATTAAAACCACGTTTCTGCAAAAGTTAACCTCAGACCAAAAAGCTTTAATTGGCACTTTTAGTGGCGGCTTCTTTGTTTAATATGAATTTATATCATTTAAGAAATATTTAATTTTATGAAACATCTCGCTAATGATAAGGTTATTCGTTCGATTAAAATACCAGATCCACATGTAGGCGTAAAGTATCATATTAACATTTACCCATCTAATAATTTTATTATCCGTAGTATATGCAGTAGTAGGTACATTTAAAGAAAGTCATAAAGAACAAAATAAAAGTGACAACAGTTTTTATATAAGTAAAAGTAAGTCTTTTTTATTACTATCAGATCCGTAACTCATTATAAATAAATTAATAAAAAGGTGAAAAATTATGCAACTCTCTCCCCATTCTAATATTGTTAAGTGTTTTAATAATTTATATCCAATCAAATTATTTTAAATAGAAACGTATCCTATGATGGGTCAGTTCCATTGCATTTGACGTAACCTTCTGCTGCGACGAACATTATAGTATCTATTTGTTGTATCTAATGTCTCGTATTTTTAACCTTCTAGTCCTAAAAATTAATATAACAAAGTTGGCAACCTTAACCATATTTGTCTCTGAATCTCTGATAATGTCCAGGTGACATACACGAGCTTAGTCCCCCAAACTGCACATTTGCCCGAAATTCTTCAATATTACTACAATTATAATTTTCTTTTTTATAATATTTTTCCTAAATAAAAATTTTATCTGTAGGTACACATAAATTCAAGTTTTTATCAATCTCAAATACTTATTTTGAAGAAAATATGCTATTATATTGTTTTTAAATTGTCCCCCCCCTTGACAAGATCCTGGAAAAAAAAGAAAGAGCGGGTCTTTTAATTTCTACTAACGTGTAATTAGAAAATGTCGGTGAAAAAAACTTTTGATGTGAAACATCTATAGCCGCGGGTAAACCGGATTGTTGGCGTGGCGATCGTGGATATTGCATACCGTGGTGACGCTCGCCATGCGCAAGCACCTGTGCGGTTCTCTTCGCACTCTGTTCGACGGTGTCGTTTACTATAGTAAACTAGAAGATGGAATTAATTATGATTGTTGTGTCCATTTCACCTAATAAAAAAATTTATGATATTTAATTTTTATGAGAACAGTCACAGAGGTTCAATAATTTTTAAAACGAATAAAGATAAACTACCATTTATTTTAGCTGGAGATTTCAATGTAAATTTTGCAAAAGATGAATCAAAGCCATTACCTAATTACGTTCCTCCAAAAAGAATTTCATTTGCAAATTAACAACAATCCAATAGAACTTACTACCAGATATGAAACAACAACTGCTGTATTTATTAGATGTCTTGATAATGTTATGTCCAATACTTTTGTAACAAACTTCAGTTATCCTGAATATAACTATCACTGAAATCGCCGATTAAAAAAATTAAGTTTCGCATCTGCCAGGTGTCCCGTGACGGCCCACATTTTCTTTTTTTAAGTTTACATATACTTGCTTCTAATGCATACAGTATTTTTTTTATGTTTATGAAAATATTGTGATAAATAAAAAAAAAACAGTGTAACAGAAAGTGTAAATATTTAGGTATATTATCTTTCACAACTCTTTATTTTTAAATTGTCATAAAATAGTCTGTCTTCTGCCTAATAACACCAACCCCAAAGTTCATCAAAATCAAAACATTTCTAATAATTATATTCGATGCAAATTAATAAAAAATTTATTTCTGATGATTTAGTCAAATTATGTAAATACACAATAGTACAGTCCATTACAAAAGGTTTTATTTACCAAGTTATAGGTATGCATTATTGTATTTATTTAAATATGTATAATGCTAGGGGCATTTGGACAATGAACCAAGATATCCGTACTGAAATGTTAAGTGTATTTTTCCAATAATTATTAAATTTCGTCAATAAAGGTAGACCGTTTTACACAAATGAATATGATACTTTATTACTTTTTTATATAAATTAGATAAACAGTTCAAGGTAATTAGAGAAATTTACTTTTTTTGTTCACTTCTCGGAGATCAATACACCAGGGGTCGGCCATCTTTTTTAGCCACAGGTCAAAATCAACCAAAATGAGACGTTTCGGCAAGACATGTATTCTGTTCTCAAAAGATATTTTTATATTTATGTTTTATAATTTATTTTTATATATTCAACTTAATTTTGGGAACAAATGTGGGTCAATTGAAATTATCAAGTAAGTCACTTGGTGATCTGCGGATCATAGGGTGCCGATCACTGCAATAGACTTTTCCTGAAAATTTATTACCTAATAGTTTTCGTTTTATTACAATTAACAAAGATGTCGGTAATTAGACGGCTGTACCCTTACTAGACAATGCCACATTGGTGAAGTGAATACGTCGCAAAGAGTTGTGACAAAAATTGGGATTCACTTAAGTACTTAAGGAAGATGAATAGGTCAAAGAAAATTTTGGAAAATGATAAATTTGTAGTGTCGTATCCCTAATGAAATGAAGGATATTTAATAAAGGATATCATGCTGTTCTTTCTTACAAAGACAATGAAATAATAAAGTTCAGTTGGACCATGTCCAGTCATTCTTTTCTTAATTAATTCATTTTTTTGATTTCTTAGGATCATAAGGTTACGGTAGGAAAGGACAATACGAAGTAAGTATTGTGGTGGTAGTGTCTTTTATTCTTCAATTCTTCAGGGAAGTGGCATTATCAAATTGCCAGATTAATATCTAAAAATAGCGTTTTCATCAAATCTCATTTTTCGTCAATTCTTTGCCTGTTTTGGCATTTGTACCTACTTATGTGTGAAATTCATTTAAAAATGTAAAATTAATCCAGCTATGCTTTAAAAACTTTAAGGTTTTAACTTCTGATGACTCCGTTTTGCTTACCACCATTACCTAACAAATATTCTTTAATAACGAATGTAGGTAACAGGTAAAGGATAAAAATAGCAGTTTGTAATACAATAATATTGTTTATTGTGACGCGAGTAGATACTATACAGTTCATAGTTAATCTGTACTGTTGTTATTCACTTGGATAGAAAGATAATTATTTTGGCGCCAGATATTTAATTACTTTTTTCAGTTAGGTAGTAATCACAATTCGTGTTTGATTTCAATATATTTGAGGTTGTGAGCTTAATGATAGACGTGTAACATCATCTAAAAAACGCTAGATTAAAATTTAAAATTGCTTTTTGTCATTTTTAATTAATATCCTAATTTTAGATTTATATATAAGTAAATAATCATTTAAAAATTACTCCTAGACCTGTAACGTGTATGAAATAAGTACACTGCAATACACAAAAAGCGACATATTTGACTCGATCTGTAAATCTGTGTTAATGGTTTAGCGTAGGTACTGTTTATGATGAGAATTTGTGCAGCTATCTCCTCCGATGATACAATATTATGGAATTAGTTGGCTATTAAAACGCCTAACTAAAATATGAAACTTAGTAATGCGCCTACATTCGACAGGAAGGATCAGAATTCTTAATTAGAAATTAATAAATTCCAGTGTGAAACAATAATATTCTTTCTTTGATGAACTGCAGCTGTCAGTTAGCTAAATTATTGTGGGCTACATTTTGCCATAATTAAAATGTACATAACACGTACCATTCCCACAGGGATTTATTTGCACCTGTTGTGGTCGACTCTGAACTGCAAGGAATAATTCGAAGTCGGTGGTGGGATCAGACAAACAGGTTTGGGAATCTACAGAGTATTCTATGTTGCCATTACATATTTGAACATTTATTAAAATTTAACGATAAGGTATTTACAATATGAAATGTGTTCAATATTTATTATGCTTTTAATTTGTTTTCTGTGTTGTCACTTTGCGTCAGTATAATCATCATGATGACTTAATCTGCAAAACTACGACCAACAATGACAACGATATATAGGTACGTCTGTAAATGCAATTTAAAATAGTATGTGTCACTAAATAAAAGAAAGTGTTTCTGGTTTCTTTACAATGTGGCATTCCCTAACACTACTTAATGATGCACATCATTTAATAAAACATTTTCTTATCGATGTCAATAGATAGCATCTTAGTCATTTTTTCAAATTATTCATAAGCTAACTAATAATAAGGGAGTGGGTGAAATTTTACCAATAAATAATTGATGCAGATGTGATATTACAATTTGGGGTTAACATTACTATTACTCCATTATTGTAAGTACATACACTGATTTTTGAACTGAAAACTTCTATGGTACCGTTGTGATTTGAAAGTCGATGAAACTAAAAAGCAACAGTAAAAAGAGACAGAGTGGGAGTGTTTCTTATGTTCGTGGTTCTTTTTGTGCTCTGCTAACCGAATGGCATGTCTAGTGGTCTAGATCATTGCTTAGCATTCGGGGCCGACTACTCTGGTCCAAGTTTTTCTGTGGCTTCCTTGGACCATTTAGGCAAATGCTGGGGTAGTAATATTCCACAGATAATCTTTCACTTCTCTTCTGTCTTCATTTCGTCCGTCTCATCTTTTTCCCCTGCACCACCACCCACCCATTCCCACGATTCCTCAAGGAGGCTGAAGAGGGCCTTCCGCCCTACCCCCGCGACTTTGCACAAGAGTGTAGGCCGGGGGGGACAGCCCGCCCACCAATATTGGTGGGAATGAAATACCCAAAAGTTTTTTTTGTGCTCTGCAGCGTACCCCCCCCCCCCCACCACTCATGTTTACCAAGGCATAGTGAGAGTTTGCTTGGGCCTCAGCGTTGTACGTGTGCTAATACGTGTTTGTGCGCACATGCGTAGTACAAAGCTTTAGGTTTGTATCACTATGATCATTACTAAAACCTACAATTATCCTCTTACCGAAATTTTACATTCGTCTCATTATCTTGAAAGCAAAATTTTTGAAGGTTTCACTTCTACCACGTGTGAATTGCAAACATGATTTTTTTTATTACCAACTATAGAACGAACAAAATAGCTCAAACCCCAACGCCAAAACACGACACTTTAGTTGTCCATTCGTTGTTCGTTCTACAACAACCGCCAAAGTTTTTTCAGTCTTTATTACCAAATATATTAAAGTGCAGATTAATTACCTGTTCGATATAAAATAAAGAGCAAGTCTTATATTAGTTTTGACTATAATTTTAACTTTACTTATTACTAGAGACCGGATTATATGCATTTGCATATTTGCATATGCATTTGCTTATTTCAGCCATTCTATGCGGTAGTAGCATATTTTACCTAAGATCTACTTATAATGCATATTATCGGTACATTTACAATATTCTTCCAAGTGCAGTGCACTCATCCTGTGTTCCAAAATGCGATAAAAGTGGTTGTTGCGTCTCAATATTCTATTCATTTCTATTTGTATTTCTTCTGGAATGTTTATTTATTATTATAATGTAATAAATTGTCGGCATTTAAAAATTGAAAGTTCGGGCTCTTTTGAAAGTCATTGTTTGCAGACCGGACGTGACTATTTCTCATTTCTACATTTTATTGCATCCCAATATTGAATTCTTTTGTACGTATTTTCAGTTTCGTCTATTTAATGTTAAATGACCCCCAAATAAGGTTAATTGCCATTTTACATTACTGTACTTATTATTGCCTATCAAAAAAATACTTATTGTATGCTGATTTTGAAATAAAAAAATGTTAATGGTTCCTAAAATTTTTCATTTAATTTCGCATATTCTGCCAATTTTTGTGCATATTTCAAGCATTTTTCATGCATATTTGCATGCATATAACAAGCTTTTTATGTTGCATATAATCCGGTCTCTACTTATTACCGTATACGTGCTGAAAGAAAATGTAGTAGGTATACATAGATATAAGGTCTTCTAGAATTTTTATTTATAAAATTTCACCAATGTATGTATGTACCTAATTACTAAACAAAACTCTGTACTCTCGGCATCCATCGTGAAGTTCTACAAATTTAACGGAAGAATCTTAATTGCTAATAAAAATTGGGCGGTTTTTAGGGAACATGTTTTTTTTTAATTTTAATTTAAAAATTATAAATTTCCGCAAAATGTTTGAAATTAATTAATGTAGTAACATATATCTGGAGGGTGTTTCAGAAGAAAATAATTTGAATAAAAACTTTAAAAAAAATTTAACTGTATTGAGAAACGCTTCGTTCCAGATACATGGTTGTAAATGTTATACTAAAACTTAATATTTTTGCTTCTCTTAAAAGACTGTTTTATAGGTACCTATATAATCTTACAAAATTTGGTAAAATGCTTTAATCGATAATCACGTATTAGTTGGGTATGAGCTTATCTGAGTTCTTGCGACGAGCTAAGGAGATGTGTAAGGGAAGCTTAAAAATGAATAAGCTTAGAATCAATAAAAAAATAATACTATACGAAAGGCGGCGTGTCCCAGTTATAGTTAGCAAGAATACCGTTTTAAACACTTTTTAATGTATTATCGTATCAGTTTTTAATTCATTAATCAAAATTTAGATTTATGTACCCACACGGAGAAAAATAATCATGATTTTATTACTTGATGAGTCAAACAAATTTTTTCTAGTAAATAATACTAGAATTCTCATAAAATGTACTTGGTGGTATAAAACAATTTTTCATTCTTTCTAATAATAATTAGTATTAGAATAATCACGCTAAATAAGTCTAGACTTTTTTTCTCTACCTCTCGATTATTTTATTGTGTCGTAAAGAAAACAATACTAGAATGAGAATAGTTTAGTAAAATTAGTCATAAGAACTGTAAAAAATGTTTTCTAATCAAGTCAATTTTACTAGAATTCAGTCTCAACACCGAACGTAGATTGACTAGACATTTCTAATAAAATCTCCTTGAGTGTCTGGTCGTCCATGTAATTGACAGATTTTTTAGTCATGTTTGCTAGAATTCTACAGTATTTTCATGATTGTTTTCTCCGTGCACCCTAAAATAGAAGAGAAAACCTGGCGACAGAAATAGGTGTGGACTTGTGTCTTTTGGAAGGAGTTATTAGCTGAGGGTTGTAGGTGCGGACAACAAATAACATTAGACAATATTTTTATTAAATTGATTTCATTGAAACGCCAATTCCAGAGGAAAAGCATCTTTAAATACTGTTGGTGAAGGTGGAGGGAAAATGGGAACTTTTATATACCATAACCTAGCCCTCAACTCGCAAAGTAAATGAAACACCATTTGATAAAGAGGTTATCTTGGTTTATAGATTATTTTTTTTTACCACCCAAGCCTCAAACCCCTTGCACCCACCTCATTTTCAATGTTCTACAAGGTGGTTCATGCTCCCCTTTAGTTTCTTCAGCAAAATTTGGTAGACATTATTCTTATTGGTGTTTAGTCGTAAGCTCGTAAGTAAGAGTTCTATGAAATAATTACTCTCCATTGTGTTTTGTGATATTGTATACTAAGACCGTGTACAAAAAATGTTAATCAACACCGACCGACCGACGTCTAGGAACTAATCAGTAATTGTCCTAAAAACCTTTCGTTAATAAAATGAGGTCATCTTGTTCAAAAGGCGTTAAACTTAAACTTAACTATTTCCGTAATAACGAGGATCGCCTACAATCCACGTCGACTTTCAAGAATCCAAAAGAAGTACCAAGTATTTTATTTATACGTGTATTCAGATTTGCATAGGAGAATGCTGTCATGATGTAATGTTTATTTTTGGTAAATTGAATTTATTTCTGCCCGTTCTACATATTGTTTTAGAACTGCGGTTTGTCGTTGTTATTGAAGAGACATTGAAAAATTAGAGGTTAACGCGTTTTCTAGGTTTACGTGATTGATCTCCTAAGGACATGTTCAGCTTCGAGTTTAATTTAATTCAACCTACATGCAACATGTACATTCATTTAAAATTTAACCGGTCAGATATAGGTATTTCATAAAATTAAATAAATATAAATTAACAAACACTTTTAATACCTTAGTTTTTGGATTATTTTTATGTAGACTGTTACAAACAATAATTACTAAAAAAAATGTATAAATTAATAACTAATGAAATAACAATTTGTAGGTAATATTGCTATTTATCTATGTATATTAGTACAGTTAGTTTTAATATGTATGTATAGTTGACCCGAAGATATACGTCATGCCTTTGTCTTCTTTAGTGATTTACAGGACCCCCTGACCCTTACAGGTCATTTATTAATCTGCATGGTGTTTGTACTTTAACAGGTAAAATTGTTATTTGAGAGAAATTTAAAGGCAGTTCTTAGTTTATTTGATATAAATCTGAGATTTGCAAGGAAAGGTCCTCATGTTAATTAACGAAGTTCCTGCAGTTGGAGTATCGTTAAAAGTTAAAGTCATAACCGCAATACCTATATTTTTGGATTAACTATAGAATACCTTTATATAATTACAAAAATCTTCTAGAGAAGCATTTTTGTAAAAGTAGCTGTAATGTTTAAGAAAGATTCTCCTAAATTAGTATACAGTATTTATTTCAATTAATTAATTAGTGTACCTATTCCTCTACTGCTACTTTTGAAATCTATAGTCTAAATCGAAGTTGACAATTTTACGATTTCGCTTATATCTATCTCCTATAGGAGCAGATCTAGATTTATAAGATATTCTATTCCATATTTTAAGTTAGATTTTAGGTGTCTATCAAATACAGATTGAAACGAATATTGAATTTTTATTGCTATAACATTAAAAAAGGGGGTTAAGACCCGAAACTCTCTTCCGCTCGTAACTTTTTTGTTATACTCTGATACCCTCGTGATCTCTTTCGTTAATTTCAAATCATTTACTCCACATAATGGTAAATCATAATACGTACGACATATTCAATCTTGAATAGTCTTCTCGAATTTTCTGTGATTTACTTATTTGTAAGATCATATTTTACGACTATGAGCTTGATTTTTCTATTGAAACTCAAATAAATTAGAATTTCCTGATATACTTCTAATATCTTCATAATGTCTGCTAAATTTCGTAATACGCTTCGCACTGTCTCACTGCTTGTATAGTACCGTTATTACTACATTATTGAAGGATTCCCCCAAAAAATTCGACTTATCGAAGTTGTTGTTATTTAAACGAACCGATTCCTAAATTTCTACTCTTACTCAATAGAAATTTATGTCACATAATACCTATTAATGTACAAGGTTTTTCAAGTTGATTGGCTATTAGAAGTATATGAATTCGTAGAAGGAATTCAATTCTGAAACTTGAGCTTATATTTGGTTATTGTTTATACCGCTTCTTTTAAAAATATTTTGAACTTCGATTTACTTCCGGTTATAGCGGAAGTCGACACCAACTTCGTTATTTTAAATGGAATGGTATATTTTTTACGCTGAATTCCAATAAAACGTGTAATTCTAAGGTAAGTTTGATAAACAACTTGTACACCTATGACGTTCGGTTTCTGAGTTAATTTAATTTATAGAAAAAAATCGCTACCGCGCAACCCAAATTATAAAAAATTATAACTTCCATAAAAAACGACTCAGACTGTAGAAATTTTTACTGATAATAGCTGAATATAAGTGCTAACGCCTTGACAAAATTGAACTAAATAATTAATACAGGGCGTTCAAAATAAAATTCTAAAATTTAAGAATGTTAAACACGAATAACTTCGTTTTTTCAAATGGCACCTACCATTTTTATTTTTTCAATCGATTCCTTTTTTTATCCTCTTTCGATCTATATGGATACTTTCTACTGTTTTATTTGAAAAATTCTGAGTAACTTAGAATTCTTAAAATATAGACAATTTCATTATCTTTGGCGTAATAAGAGTGTGCCTTGGACAATTGACAACTAACGACAATCAAAGCAAAATCACAGCAAAACCTTTTTTATCGCTAAATTTCGTTAGAGAGATGTTCGAGACTAATGTTTATAATAAATACTTCAACTGAAGTTTTCGGTTTTGATTATTTTTTGAAACAGAAATTAATTGAAAAGGCGATTTTTGGTTTCATTTTGCATTGATTGCCGTTAGTTGTCATTTTTCCAAGGCACACCATTTTATGCGGAAAATATTAAAATTCGCTATTTAATTAAGTAATAATTCAAAATTACCCGAAAACTTTTCAAATAAAACAATAGAAAGTATCCATATATATTGAAAGAGAATAAAAAAAGGAATCGATTGAAAAAATTAAAAATTGTTGGTGACATTTCAAAAAACGAAATTATTCGTGTTTGAAGTTTTTAAATTTTAGAAATTTAATTTGAACGTTCTGTATAAATTATTTAGTTCAATTTTGTCAAGACGTTAGCACTAATATTCAGCTATTACCAGTAAAAATTTCAACAGTCTGAGTCGTATTTTGTGAGACTTATTGATTTTTTATAATTTGGGTTGCGGTGGCGATATTTTTTCTACAAATTAAATTAACTCAAAAAAAAAATCATAGGTGTACAAGTTGGATATCAAACTTACCTTAGAATTACGCGTTTTATTTGAATTCATTCCATTTAAAATAACAAAGTTGGTGTCGACTTCCGGTATAACCGGATGTAAATCGAACTTGAAAATATGTTTAAAAGAAGCGGCATAAACAATAACCAAATGAGCCCAAGTTGAAGAATATAATTCCTTCTACTAATTCATATACTTCTAATAGCCCATCAACTTGAAAAGCCCTGTATAACTACTGGGAGGATGAGGGATGCAAGTAGATTAGTGAAGAGTCGTTTATTTCTATTTGATCATTAGGCAGTACATTTTTATGTTTGTATATTCTAAGCTTTCTAGAAGATGAAATTTCCGTCTTTTGCTTTTATGCACTTTTGTGAATTTAGTGTTTAAATAATGTTTTTCTGTAATTAAGCGTGACAAACAATCAGAAGCACTTTTTGATAGCTTGAATGGAATTGTGTTCGTTGATTCGTTTTTCAAATGATCTACCCAGTTCATTATATTCTAAAAACCATCAGGCTGTCAGGGTGAAAACCCCTACTGAATCTTATTTATTGCAGAGCTTTGTGTTTGTAGCCCTTTATATAATAAATTTTCATATTACTTCAAATGCTATTTGCATCTACCACTCTTCCACAATACCTCGTGGCATATATTATTTTTAAAACTTAAAATTACATTTTTCCTTTGTGCCTTTCCGTGCATTCTACTTACATCCGCTGTGTTGTTATCCTGGGAAGTAACAGCTATTCATGTTTCTATTTCTGTTTTAATTTGCGTCCCACTAACCACGAACACATTTACATAAAACCTATTGAACCGTATGAATTATTAAGACCATAACCCATTGGGGTTTTGATTTCATTTGCTTCCATTTAAGTTTATAATTATAACTTGGTTCTAATAATTCTTTAGTTCCACTATGACTGTAAAAATTTTATTTCAGAGAATTTGCTGGACCTGATATTTGTCAGGAAAGGTTTTACTATGAATCGGTTTGTTTTGTCCTTGATTAATAAGTTTTAAATCAACGGTGTGTTAAAGCACCACATGAAATAAAACTACTGATAATACGTGAATGCATTCTTCCACCTGAAGAAGCCATTGTATGGCGAAATAATTATTGTGGATATTGAATAAATTTTGTAACAATTGTGATCGTGTTTTTATTAATTCTGAAAATGGAGCTATTTTAGCATCAGAATTTGCAGGTTTCTATTTCTAGTAACGCTAATGGAAGAAATTATTCGATATTGTTACATTTGATCGACACTTAGACCTATAATTAGGTTGTTATATGGAAATAAATGTTTCAGTTTTGAATTTAATGATAAATTATGTAATAATATAGATGAGGCTTTCACTTGTAACTCCATAATAAAACTTAGTAAAACACAATTTTGGTTACAAAATTTTTTTATTGTAAAATAATCCACAATAATCATTTCGTCACACTGTGGCTTCTTCAGGTGGAAGAAATATTTGTAGCCAAGATTGTGTTTTACTTAGTTTTATAAATTATGTAGATAGTCTTATTTGAATCGGTGACAGTCGGCTTTTATGATGTATACAACAATGATACCACACATCCAATAGGATCATTTAAATAATCGAATTATTATTGTCTCGTTATTCTGTCGTAAATTACAATCTGCATAAGTACATCTGCTCAATTACCGTTTGTGTAATAATATGTACTTATTTATAACAGCATGTTAGCAATAAGATTTCAATTGTAAAAGCCTCGTAGCAACGATTGTATTTGTATAGGTAATGTACGCAATAATCCGATTACGAGGACGATGCAAAAAACAGCTAAACTTGACTGACATGAATGTTGTGAATTCTCTTTAGTTGAAGATGTGGCGACCTTGGATGACACGTCTACTTAATGTATGCACATATATAAACAAAATAAATGAAATATTTGTGGTCTTAATCATTTACTACGTCAAATTTTAGGAGTTTTGACAATAATAACAGATGCTCTGAAATATAATAGTAAACTGTTTATAAAATACCAAAGAAAATCACATATGAAAATGAAGGTCACGCATTCTACTAAATAATATTTATGATCCGTCATGAAAAACAATCTAAAGTAAATAACTTGACATTTGTTATTGAAAATAAGAAGTACTGCAGTAGGTATAACACTTAAGAGGATGCCACATACCAGAAACTAATTTGGAAGTAAATATTAAACAGCATGTTACAAAAAAATTTAAAAAATTAAACGGTAGGCACGTGATCTTAAACTGAGGATGTCACCTTGAGCGTCGAAACATGTTTAAGATTATTAAACACATTTGTTTGTGAAGTTTTAGGAAGCAGTGGCTCGCTAAGATACAAGAAAAGTAAAATTGGTAATTAAAGCCTATTGAAAATCTGTCGTACCTATGTGAAAGTTTCAAGAAATACAATATAAATGTTACTATGAAATACTTACATTTGTTTTAAGGTATTGGATTTATTTACCAATTTTTTTTAAACTAGGTTTTCCCTGTTTCCCCCAAGTTGGGCAACACGTTACCTTTCGAGAGTTTGATGGCTTTCCAGCAGTTTTTCGCTTATCAGATGGAGATAAAACTAGCGACAAATTCGTTGAATGTGTCGTCTTTCAGCGACAAATTAGCGACAAATTGTGGCCTTTACAGTACTATCATACGATATTTCCTTTTTGGATTTGGTAACAAATTAGCTACAAATTATAGTGCAAGTCAGAAATCGGAAAAATAACCTTGTCGTGCTAGCTTAATACACGTACAACCAACCATAAATTAGTTTGGCATAGATCAGTGATACCTAATATCGACCCCTAAAGCTCGATTCTGAACTATAGGCAATTTTCCCAAATCACTGAAAATAAAAATTAGGAATGTATGACATGTCATGGCCTTCCATAATAAACCATCACATCAGCAGTAACCAATATATGTAGATATAGTTGACTTAAAATTATAGTGCGGTGATGGCCATGACTCCCTGATGTAGATAATAAGATAATATAGTATACTTCAGTTGGTAGTTTAACTACAACAGTTAGTGGTAAGGTCCGTCTTCAGTCAAATTATTAGTTAAGAGAAACTGTTTTTTCATATAAAAAAAGTACTCCTGACAATCAGTTGTATGACCACCTGCGGTTAGGGCGGTAAGTCATAACCGCGTTGTTAAACATAAGATTTGGAGCTTGATTCGGAACGATTGAATAACTCCATAGATAATTGGGTTATTTTCCGTTCATCAGAAACTAAAGCAACAAATTACTTCTTTTTTATTTAATGGCTATGTTAGATTGTGTTAAGTAAGGCTAGCTTAGGTTGGACAATTTAATTAATAAAGAAAAAAATATGCCAGACAACAAATTGTGTGGGAACCTTTGGCCTACTCCGAAATCAGGTTTAACCAGTAACAGCGACAAAGTTCGAAGTAAGTAATTTTACTTAAAATCGAATAATAAACATAAAATTTTATTTTAGTTACAACTAATTAATTTTTATTGTAACAAACGAATTTATTATGAACTAGTCTTAAGTCTTAGCTGGCGAAAACGCGTCTTAACTGAAAACATGTTTCCCCTGATCACTTACTTTCTTGATTCTACTTGATACATGATTACAGTACCATATGATTTTACCTATCTTTCCAAAAATTCGTTCTAAACATAAAATTTTTGTTTGTTGTTCATGTAATATTTGCATTTGAATAATTCTCTTTGTCTTTCTTAAAAAAAAAAATATGAGATAAAAACACATAAGCATACAATAAGTTTTTTATTGTTAACCGAGCGGCATGATCTAGTCGTTGTTTAGCATTCGAGAGGTCACCGGTTCGATTTCATTTCGACTTTCTTAGTCCCAGTTTTTCCGTGGTTTCCTTGGATTATTTAGGCAAAATTTAGGGGCAGTCATATTCCACATATCGTGCTACAATTTTCTTCTGTCTTCATTTTGTCCGTCTCACCTTTCTTCCCCCAACCACCACCCACCCATTCCTACTATTCCTAAAGGAGGCTAAAGAGGGCCTCCTGCCCTAGCTTTTGACTTTGCACTAGAGTGTTAACCGAAGAGACAACCAACATTCGTGGGAATGAAACACCCAAGTTTTTTTTTTTTCTGGGCAAACACTTGTTGGTAGCTTTATAATGGACATAAAACACTACTTTTGTCTATAAAATGATGCAAAAATTCGATTACCTACTAACAAATAAACTTATTCTGTTGTAAAAGTTTCTGATTATACCTATAGGACTTACTGAAGGATAAGTATTCGTCCTTGTGGCTTGTGGGTATATTTAGGTTAAAATTATTGAAACCTGTGTTCCTTTCGGTATGTAAAGTATGTGTGGTTTAATATTTACATAAAGTGCACGTATACTACGGAAATAACTACGGTAAAATTTAATTACGGGATTCCCCTAATTTAATGAATAATAAGGATAATTACGTATTCACACTGTTGTCACCTATTAATGGTGTAACCACTCAAAAATAAAAACAATGACAAAAATGGAACTAAATTTTTATTTAAAAATCATCTGATGAGATCAACATCAGCTGCTGATAGTTAATGGAAATTGTAATGATTTCATTCTTAATTCTTGCAGACGTTGCACATTCATACATAAACACGTCAAGTTTCCAATCTGGGATTACAAGGTCGCCAAGGACGGAGTAAAACTGTTTATAATTTATAATATAACGTATTTGACGTTGATTTTTTTTTGTAAAGATACACCAAGTAACTTAAAAAATGGGCGGATGTATATGTAATAAAATACCGTAGCCATTTTTTGTCTCTCATTAAAAATCGGTGTCTGCAACAATTTCAGAGAAAAAAAACATTTGTATCAATGATTTTGGACCAGAATTAAGTATAGTTTTCTGAAATAACTAGAAGATGCATCGTACTACTTGAATAAAATTTTGTTTGGTACTCAAGTTAATGAAGATACGACTGGAGCGAAATTACCCTCATCCCTAAATAAATTTGGATCGTTTATGTGTGAAGGTGGCAAAAAGAATCGTTTTTCTTGTATTAATAAAAAATTCTTCGTACTACATTAATAAAATTTGGTATACAGAAATGCCTATAAGGGTAGGTACTACTTAATGAAGTGTAAATCAGTTTTCTTAAAATTCGACACAGGTACACCTCTACCCCTACTCTTAGATTCTATTGTTTATTTTCTGTCTCTTATCAAAAATCCATATCTGTAATAGTTTCGGAGAACAAAATTGTGTCTGATATGATTTCCGACAAAAAAATTCTTAATAAGTACAGCTTGCTGAAATAATTTAAAGATTCATCGTCCTATTTGAATAAAATTTGATATGAAGATGAAGGAGGTTTTAACTTGTGACATGCTTATCAGGTTTAGTAGAATATTTTTAAGGGAAAACTACCCCTACCCCTAAATAAATTTTATTAAAAGGTATTCGCAAGGTCGTTTATTTCTCCAGTAGTTGTTTTTGGAAAGTGCTTTTATTACTTACATTTTTTATCGCTCAGGGGCCGTTCATAAAATACGTTCGCATACAAGGGGGGGAAGGGTTTTGCTGAGTGTGACAAGATGTGACAAGGGGGGAGGGGGGTCTACGGCAACATGACGTTCGCCGTTCATCAAAAAATTTTACTGAATTTTTACAGAATCCTTGGACTTCTGATAAATAGAAATATTATTTATTTTTTCGTTACCAAAGATATTAATAATTTATTAAAATTTTATTATAAAAATAAAATAAATATTTTTGACTATCAAAATTTGTGGATTATCAGTAAAAATTTATCATGTTCAGGGGGGGGGGGTTTAGTTTTTGTGACGTAATATTTACAGGGGGGTCACAGAAAGTGTGACACAGCGTGACAACCAGGGGGAGGGGGACAAAAAAAGCTAATTTTAGTGTGACGTATTTTATGAACAACCCCTTAGTGAAAAATTGTATAATAATTGGTTTGGCAGGTGACCATTCTCGACTAAATAGGCCAGACCGTTTAAGGAGACTTTTCTCATTTTCCCAATCTTACGAATTTAATTTTAACGAAATCCATTCCTCTTTATCGATCCAAAATTTTGTTTGAACAATTAAAAATTATTAAAAATTTGCAACGTAGGAGCAAATTGAAGTTGGTAATAATAAAAAAAAATGCTGAAAGAGGTGTTCCGTTATTTTAATCTGACAATTTGACACACAGCAAATATTTTCTTACCAAGCACTGGAAATGAAAATACAAAGTACTTTGCCTATATTTTTCTTATAATTTTCAATTAATAATACTTTTTTAATGTGCATATTTAATGGTGTTGTTTTTAGGCAACTGACTAATGTTAGAATCAGTTATTTATATAAATGTCAAACAGTATTTAGCACCTTCTTCCGAAGGTAGAAACCCATGCTCTGCTGCTCTTTATATTAAATATTAAAAATGGTCTTGTCCTGGTTGTCAGTCATAGGTGTGAGGCTAAGATTAATTTTTCTGTTATGAAACTATGTTAATAATTTCATTTTGATTTGCTTATCATTTCACTTATTACATGTGCAAAATAAGTCAAATAATGGAAACTTCTTTCATGTTCTCTTAAAATTTTATGAGACTGAAACTCACACCATTTGTATATTAACTATGATTGTATCAATATGCCTTTCATAACTCATGTTCAAAAGCGTATTTTTCAAGCGAAGATCAGAGCGTAAAACATGAAATGTAGTCGCAGATTTTATTTTAGAATGAATGATTTTTTCAAGTGCCTTTAGAAGTAGACAGATAAATGAATCATCAAACGTCTAAGCAAATGTGTGTAAAAAAAGATTTCAAAAATGGCTTATTTATCGGATCCTTCAGTTACGTGAAGTCTCGCCAAGTTTCAATTTAGCTTTAAACAAGTAAACATTAATTAACTGACGTGACGGAAGAAAAACAAGAAGCCAATTAATTTTAAATATTGTTAGCTACTTATTCAGCATATAGCAGAATTATTAATTAAATATAACTTCAAATTAAAGTATTCTTCCTGCTGAAGGCACAATGGTGACATTGGGTTAGGTAATTTAAAAAAGAAAATCCTGGAATTTATTATTGAACACATTTATAAGTAAAAAAAAATTCAGTGCGAAATCTCACAAGATCTCTCCTGTAGTGATAAAAAAGCAAAATTAAACTCATAAATCGAAAAATGGGTAGAAATATTTGTGGACTTCGTTTCTAAAATTCTGGATCCGCCCCTGGTAAAGGTAAATAGTGTCAATAACAACGTTAAGATACACGCTCTTATAAAACCTATAGCATTGTTAATAAATGTGATCAGACACATAATTTTTAAGACTTATTTTATTCACCTATCACGTTAATATGATCATTTATAAAAGGACACAAGAAAATTACTATACTTTGTATGCAACTTCTGATCCAACCTGGAAGTTCTTTATGACCGTGATGTGCGAAGAGTAGATTACATAAATTCCATGTTACACATAGAATAATGACCAATAATTAAGTAAATCTTGTTGTTTGCTATAACTTGTTTACTAGTATCTACCTAATAAAGATGAGGCTTTCACTTATTGTAACTCCATAATAAAACTTAGTAAAACACAATTTTGGTTACAAAAGTTTTTTATTGTAAAATAATCCACAATAATCATTTCGCCACACTGTGGCTTCTTCAGGTGGAACAACGAGTTATTAGCGTCTTTGCTGTTTCGTGGGGTGCAACGGGGTTAATTTTTTCTATTTGATATAACCTGACCAGGACTCCTAATAAAACTTACCATCCCCTGAGATATTTCACTCCTCAGTCCTTGTCTGTAGCAGTAAATAAAATTATACATATACTTTGTCCTTATTGAGCTTGAACAAAGTAGTCGAAACAAATTTGTCGAATAAATTTATTGAGGCTTTTTGGTGTTTTCGTTAATTCTTCTTAATTAAAATGCAGTTTCACATTAGTTGCAGAGTGCAAAGTTTAAGTCATATTAAGTATATGGTACATTTACTTACTGAGATATAGGTATTTGAAGCCAAAATTTTTAAAAACATATGGATAGACAGTTCGATGTCATGTTTTGCCACTTTTGACCTTTAACCATGTGTTTGAAGATCATTTTTCAGCTGAAGAAGTTCTTCAGGTATTATTTTCAAAGTCATTGTTCAGTTAAAGGAATTCAGCTAAAAAACGGTAATGCGCCATCATTCTTAAATTTATTGTGGAATGTGGATTATTACAATAAGAAATTTTTGTAACCAAAATTGTGTGTTACTAAGTTTTGTTTACTACCGTTAGATTTTCAAGCTAATACCAATAAATTCCATGAGAAAGTAGCAAAAACCACAAGTATATCATTTGTAAACAATGCTCAATAAGCAATGATTTTCTTAGAGTTAATTTGTAAAACAAAAATGACACAGGTACCGTGTTTTGAGTATTAATCGTTATTTATTAAAACAAACAAAAATAAACGGTTTATTATATTTTTTGTTGCATGTGCGTGTAAAATACTGCTTTTCATGGCTTCAGAATATGCACAAAATAAGGTTATAGTCATACCGCGATTACACATCTGTAATAACCACGCTAAAAGCGTGGGTAAGAAATTTATAACCACGCTGCTACGGGCAACCACGCTAAAACTGTGGGTAAAGAATTTATAACCACGCTGGTACGGGAAACGTTGATCTGTCGGCAACCGTTGTCGGGCAACATTATTTAATATACAGGGTTGCTCATTAGTGCGTCAAAGGTCAATATAGCCTTTATTAAATCAGATTGGAGAATTTTTTTTAATGAGAATGATACAGTATCAAAAGACGCATATTTTAAAAATAGTTTGACATATACAGGGTGAATCACTAAATCGGAGCACGTTCCAACATATTTTTTTTAAATGAAACACCCTGTATATTATTCGTTTTTCATAATCTACTTAAAATTGTCTTTTCAATGATACAAAGATTTTTGGGTTTGGATGTTGCATTGTTGAGTTAATAATGAAAATGTAAAAAAATTGGTTGCAACAGGGTTTGGCTTTTTAGTTCAATGCACGAGTATTACGATTAGTTGAGATGAAATATTTAGTAGTTATGCTGCCAACGGATGTACTAAACCTAAAAAATAATAAAATCATAATTTTATTATACAGGGTATTTTTTACGGTGCAGTAAATTGAAAAACCTTCAAAGAGCGATTTCTCCATTTTTTCAAATGGAACACCCTGTATATTATTGAATTTTTGGAATGGTGCGTTAATTCTGCTTAATGTTTCTTTATAATATTTTATACCTAAACCTAGTAATTTCAGAGATATTTCATTTTTTTCATTATTTCCAGCTGATTATTTGTTTTTGATTTGATCTAGTGTGCTGATCGGTCAGATTTGACAAGTTGGCACAAGCAAATAATAAATGAATACGTAATGCGTCTAATACATCTAATAATTTAATACGTTAAGCGTGCTGTATTAGTGACTATTACAATAATTTTTGCATTATTGTCATTATCGTATCATACGAGTTTGATTCGGTTCGTAGTTTTCCTGGACAATTTTTGCTTGTCACATATTACTAGGGGTTTTAGTTAAGTCGGTATTATGCAGTTTGAGAAAAACGAACTCGTTGACATGATTTTTATTATGGGATCAGCTGAACAAAATTGTTTGTTAACTCAGCGAATGTATGCACAGAGATATCCTAATAGAAGACAACCTTCAGTTAGCAGTTTGGAAAAACTTAAGGAAAGGTTCACTACGACGGGAAATGTCAGTTATAAGAAATAGGAAAGGAAAAAGAGAACAAGTGACAAAGAAAATTTGAATGTACTATTATCAGTAATTGAAGAGCCATCTACTAGTTCGACAAAAATATCAAAAGAAATGAATGTACCACGATCTACTGTAAGCAAGATATTGAAAAATAATAAATATCATGACTGCAGTATCTCCTTTCATCAAGAACTGTTGGAGCCCTATTTCGAGACTAGAAGGACATTTTGCGAATGGGGATTGGAAACTGAAAGGATAACACCTAACTTTTTCCAAAAAGTTTTATTTACCGACGAATCTACATTTACTCAGAGTGGTATCCCTAACCGTCATAATCTTCATCATTATGCAACTGAAAACCCAAAAATACTGAGATCGGTTGATAAGCAGAGACAATGGACAGTAAATGTTTGGGGTGGTATTATGGGAAACTTTTTAATTGGACCACATTTCTTTCATGAACGTTTAAATGGTGCACAATATTTGTATTTCTTGCAACATGATTTACCTCGGCTTCTGCAAAACGTTCCTCCTGTTTTAAAGGAAAATATGTGGTTCCAACACGATGGTGCTCCAGCACATTTTGCGTTAACTGTCAGAGGGTTCATGAATCAACACTTCGGAGATAGATGGATAGGTCGCGGGGGACCTATCAGTTGGCCACCTAGATCGCCAGATTTGACGAAACTCGGTTTTTTTCTATGGAGCCACATAAAAAATATTGTGTAGAAGACTCCTCCAACTACAGCAGACGACATGAGGCAACGTATAATCTATGCCTTTGAAACAGTTTCCGTTGAGATGTTACAGAGTGCATAGATCCCTTCTGTCAAGGGTGCAAATGTGTTCCAATCACAATGGAGGACACTTTGAAAATTTACTTTAAATAGTAAACGATATTAAACTTTGACCATCTATTTATTTATTTACGTTTTAATTGTCTCAACTTACCAAATGTGACTAATAAGCACATCAGATCAAATAATTAGTTGGTAATAATGAAAAAAGTGAAATATCTCTGAAATTACTGTAACGTAGAAGAGCGAATTTTATATGGATTTAATTATTTAATAATGCCTTACAAAACAAATAACACTTATAAACTAATTATAAAAATATATCTTAAAACTACTTGCCTAAATAATTATCAACTAGGGGCGTTGATAATGGCAGGGACTCTTAATCGGGCATTAGGGTGAGTGATAGCGGTAAACCGCTACACCCCCCTAACCCCTCGGACTTGCTGGCTCGATCTTACTCACTTCTGACCTCCCGTGTTCTTCAAAAACTCATTCTTTTATACTGACCCACATAGTGCTCTTTTACCCCCAAACGGAAATTCGCAAGTTGGTCACGGCACACTTTTGCCGTGCAATCATGTCGCATTTCCGTGTGGCGGTTCCTTGTTGCGTAAAACCATTACGTTGCATTTTCAAATTAGAACAAATGTAATTAATGAAATAAAAAACAATTAAAAAGAAATATAATTTTGGAAAAATATGAGCACTATGTGACATTACGAGGTTTAGGTATAAAATATTATAAAGAAACATTAAGCAGAATTAATGCACCATTCCAAAAATTCAATAATATACAGGGTGTTTCATTAAAAAAAAAGGAGAAATCGCTCTTTGAAGGTTTTTCAATTTACTGCACCGTAAAAAACACCCTGTATAATAAAATTATGATTTTATTATTTTTTAGGTTTAGTACATCCGTTGGCAGCATAACTACTAAATATTTCATCTCAACTAATCGTAATACTCGTGCATTGAACTAAAAAGCCAAACCCTGTTGCAACCAATTTTTTTACATTTTCATTATTAACTCAACAATGCAACATCCAAACCCAAAAATCTTTGTATCATTGAAAAGACAATTTTAAGTAGATTATGAACAACGAATAATATACAGGGTGTTTCATTAAAAAAAAATATGTTGGAACGTGCTCCGATTTAGTGATTCACCCTGTATATGTCAAACTATTTTTAAAATATGCGTCTTTTGATACTGTATCATTCTCATAAAAAAAATTCTCCAATTTGATTTAATAAAGGCCATATTGACCTTTGACGCACTAATGAGCAACCCTGTATAAACACTTAGGTGAAACATGAACGTGGCGTTGGGTTTACATTGATGTTATTGTGCAATACGTGAATAATCTGATTTTTAATTATTTATATATTAAAGAAAAAACATCACGCACTTATAACAAAAAATAGTATCTGCAACACGTGCGGAAGGCAGTAAACACATTCGGACGATAGAGATAGATAACTTCGTCCTCGTGTGTAACTGCCAATTTTCCGCACTTGTTGCACAATATACTATTTCTCTTCTCACGCTTATAAAGTCTAATTGTTAAATATGTTCCTCTCAAATTGTAACTTGAGAAATAATGAGACTCTTAAATCAAGACAAGAAATTGCACAATACAAGAAAAACTTTAGTATGTATAAGAGCCTTATTGAAACAAAAAGTTTATATGTACATCTCCACATACAAAAGGAAAAAAACATAATTTATTTTCCAACATATAAAGTTTCATCATTATATATTTAAACTAAGCTTTTCCGATCCTTTTCTCTTATATTCATTTTTTTCATGTATTTCCCTCCCCCCTTTCCACACCTCTCCTTTTTAAAATTGTTTCAATAGGGCCAGACCACTACCATCCGCATTTATTTACCTTCCAATTTCCTCCGTCTCATTCTTATCCGTTACTTCTGCTAATACTTGCTCCATTGATTCACTCCTTTCTCCACACACTCTACACAATCTCTTACTTTCTTGCATCCAAAACTTATTCTTTTTACACTCATTCCCCATTCTGAATCTAGCAATTATCTCTATACTTTTTCCGTCTCTTAGATATCCTGGCACCTCATCCCCTTGTACCCATATCAAGTCCCTCATACCTTTCGCGTATCTTGATTCCCATATTTTTCTCAAATCCTCACCTCTTACTATTTCATTACCTACATCTTTTCCCCATCATCCTACTAACATTCAATCCCTTTCCTCTCCACTCTTCCATTTGTTCTCTACTTATTGCCATTTCTGTTAAGGCCTCATCCCTTTCCACATCATATTTATTTTTTTTCCCGATCCCCAATATATTTTTCTTCCATTACTCATTTCTTAAGACCCCTTCCGGTAATTCCCCCAATTTTTCTTCATATTTTACAGCCCTCCTCATTGTATCATCCACCATTTTCCCACATTTTGTTTCCCTTCTAAAAATGTAGTCTGGGGTACTTCTTTCTAAGCGCAACACTCATTTTATAAATATTTTCTACTACTCTATATTCCTTCCATTCCCATATCTCGACTCCATAAAAGACTAAAAGAAAAACTTTAGTATTGATCTTGATTTTTAAGACGAAACAAGAGTTGGACGTCGAAATTAAGACTCTCGTCTTGATGAAACCCTTCTTGGAACTACCCTTAATGGTTGAAGCTGTATCTTCAACAAATGATGATCTCAAATTATTATCTTAGCAATTTATTTCCTTAGATATACTTTTTTTAATTTATTTTAGTGTTCAACTATAAATCTTACTTCATTATTCTTTCCGGCTACTCAATTCAGAAATTCTTGAAAAACACATGTTGGATTGCTTGCTAATTCTTATAAATAAATTCAGTATAAATATGTGAAAAGAGTATAAGTTTTATTTTTGTTGCTCGTTTGACTTTCACATTTTCTCAATCTTCTTTATTTCCAGTATGGTATAAACTAAGGATTGAGCTCCATCAGATTTATTCGATTTATCAAATTAGGTACTACTAAGAAAAGCTACTTAAAACATAATCTTGTTGATGCACAACTTTTGCTTCCACAAAATTAATAGCAATTTTGTTTGTTTTCAGAGGAAGTAGTGGATGGACTGCCATATATAGATGCGGAAAAGGAACCCGACATTCTTATAATAAGAGGTGTCGACCCTTCTTTAACATTAAACGGTACAAACCACAACACATTTAAATATGAACTGATGAATAGAGAACAAGACCCTCAGCTTGTGGTGAGAAGAGGACAGCCGTTTACTTTAGATATTACATTGAGCAGACCGTACAATGAAGAAAAAGATGCAGTTTCGTTTATTTTCACTATTGAAGGTTTGTTTTTCTATCTTAAAATAATTTTTAAAGTCGTCCTACAAGGATGCGAAAAATCCCAAATAATTAATCCATTTACACGTGTAAAACATGAAGGTAAACTATCAGAAAACCGGGATACGTTTTTACAAAAACAAACCAAGTTTTATATGTTTTTTTTTTTCTAAAAGTCCAAAGGATATGATTCGAAATTGGAGAATTGTGAAAAAAAAACGGAATTTGATTATCTCTGTCCTTATTGATTTAAAGTAAAATAGTGTGAGATCAAAAAATATTGAACTAAAATATACCACATTTTTTATTTAAAGTCTGGATTCTCTGAGGTTCATTTTCGAGGAGACAGTGTGGAGATATAATCAAAATCAATTTTGCCCCATTTAGACTTTTGAAAAGTAATTTGACTACTAGGTTACTTAACGCTCTCTATCCTTTTAGGAATAAACTTTAAATAATTCGACATCTAGTAATACCTCCTCAAGTGAATAAAAAAAATGAGAACTTGATGATTTAAGCCGTAGGTAGACTAATGTAGCGTCTCTTCTATTCTATTTTTATTATTTTCTTCTCATTTACTTCTCTCTAACCTTCACTCACCCATGGACCCGTTCTTATGATTCTTGACGGAATCTGACGAGACTAAAAGGGTGTTGAACCCTTAATTCTTTGGCTTTTCACTAAAATGTATGTCGGAGAAATATTTTCCATAAATGGGTTGAGATAGTGTCTTTTTTGTTTTTTCATTATGTACTTTTCATCTGCTTCTCGCTAATCAACGTTCGTCCATTGGTTAATTCTGATAATTCTCAGAAGTTTGAAGAGACCGAAGAAGTTTTCATTCGCCATTCTTCCGCTTTTCGCTACTCGGTGGTCAGAAAAACCGTCTATAAGTGGTCTGATGTAATGTCTCTTCTCTTCAATTTTAATTATGTCCTTCTCATCTGCTTCTCTTTAACCACCATCTACCCACTCTCCATTACCATGATTCCAGAAGGAGTTTATAGAATCTGTCCGTAGATGGGCTGAGGTGGTGTATCTTCTCCTCTATTTTTGTTATGATCCTTTTATTTGCTACTTTCTAACTACCACCACTGGTTTCATAACTTTTAGAGTAGTTTAAGGAAACTAAAAGACATTTTCGCTTATATATGGTAAGTCGGAAAAACTGTCCATTAATAGGCCGACGTAGTGTCTCTTCTCTTCTGTCTCCCCTTAACCACCACTTACCCATTGTCAATTACCACGATTCTTGAAGGAGTCTGTAGAAACCGAAGTGGTTTCAGTCCTACGCTCTTTGGCTTTTCACTAGAATAAATGCTCCAGAAACTGTCCATAGACGGACTGAGATAGTGTCTCTTCTCTTTCTGTTTTCATTATGTCCTTTTCATCTGCCACTCTTTTACTATCACCCTTCTACTGAAGACGCATCTCGCAACTCAACCTTTCAATTTTTCACTAGATATTATCTCAGAGAAACTGTCCATAAGTGGATTGAGATGGTGTCTCTTCTCTTCTATTCTCTATTTATGTCCTTCTCATCTGCTTCTCCCTAATTATCATCCATTGCCCTATTTTTATTATTCCTGGGCAGCCTCTAGAAACGGAAGTAGTCTTCCATGCTACACCACAGTATATGTTGGAGAATCTGCTCACCCACTTATAGGAGTAGCTACTTTCTTAATCGAGTATTTACTAAATTTTAAAAATCAAACCATAACATACTATCATATAAGTATACCAGAAAACAATAGCAAAAGTTAAAAGGTCCCATTTATAAATTTTAGACGAAGAAAAGCCAAGTTATGGACAAGGTACCTTGGTAGCTGTTCCATTATTAAATAAAAAAGACCAAAATCAGCCATGGAACGTGATTATAGAGTCCGCAAATGAAAACCAAATGAAAGTTCAAATCACAGCATCACCGGAATGTATCGTAGGTAAATGGCGAATGGAAATTGACACTAAACTCTTAGAGGATGGAGCATACAGCTACAGTTGGGATACGAGAATTTACATTCTCTTTAATCCATGGAGTAAAAACGACCAAGTGTATATGAAATCTGATGCATGGAAAGAAGAAGCTGTGATGAACGACACTGGCTTAATATGGAGAGGGACAGCAAATAGATTGAGGCCCACAATTTGGAAATATGCCCAATTTGAAAAAGATGTTTTGGATTGTGCCCTATATGTTGTGAAGGAAATCGGTAAAGTGTCAGTTTCTTCCAGAGCAGATCCTGTCGAAACTGTACGAGCTATTGCGGCTGCAGTGAATTCTGCCGATGACAATGGAATTGTTATGGGAGATTGGTCAACAGAATTTAAGGATGGTACACATCCTACAAAATGGGTTGGAAGTATGGAAATTTTGCAAAAGTATTATAAAAAGAAGAAGCCAGTTAAATATGGACAGTGCTGGGTATTCTCAGGAGTTTTGACAACTGGTGAGTTAAAATTATTTATAGATACAAACATATATACTGTAGAATTTTTTAAACGTACGTGGTTAGAATTAGAAATTAAATTCAAAAGCAGGTATTGCCATGTAATGACTCAAAACAAGAAAACAAGGTAATTAATAAGTTTTGTTTATTAGACACTTATTAGACATAATCAACAAGCCCCCCTATTAGAATTTCTTAGCGATTTTGACAGTAGTGAAAGAAGAGGATTCAAACAAACTGTACGATTACGCTTTTTGAAAAAATATTACTTTTTCACAAAATTATAACTCTTCAAATATGCTTTATAATGGCTGAATTAGCAGTTTAAAAAGCAAAATTTTTGAAACTATTTCTTTTTGGATTTTTTACAAATAATACCTACGTTTCTTTTTATAATGGGCCATATTTTCTACAATACATACTCACCTACCAGCCTTGAATAAAAAAATTAACGTTCAGTATGGAAATTCTTCCCCAAATGTATTTCTTAAATTATAATGAATAGAGGGTTGTAAACAATTGATTTTATCTCATAAACTGTCACTCGTATTTACTTTTCGCTAATGCTTTTGTCAGTTTCTTCAGAAGGTAGATTAGCTGAAAATTTTACCGAAACAAATATGTGCGCTGACGATCTTTGTTGGGTATAATTTATATGCTAAAGGATTATGGCATCAAATAAAATTGTTTACAACCCCTAAAACTTGCTATATTAAATTTCGAAAAATTAATTTTAATATTATCTGCATTTTAAAAACAGATTTCCGACAAACATATTCACTTTAAGTAGGCAAAAATAAATGGGAATCCATGGGGTTTATCCATTTAATCATTAGTACATACGAGAAGCATATAGTAGAATTATTTAAACTTTACCATCACATAAGCTATTCTTGGTTGATCTATGTGGAAAGGGAATGCAATATATTTGTCTTTGTTATAATGATACAGAGAAAGTGCAATGAAAACAAAATGTATATTTTTGGAACAATAACCTACGTCCATGATGGGTTCACGTTTATGGTATGAAGCCATGGAACCACTTCATAGGGAAACCTAAGCAAGGTGGTGGTGCATAGCACTTCAAACATTTCAATCATAGCGACCACTTCATACTTTAACCTAACTTAACCTAACCTAACCTAACCCTACGTGTTCAGCGACCTCGATTTACCTATATAGGACTAAAAATCATTTGTATAGGCCTATAAACTATGTGCCCACGGAAACAGGACTCTTGCCCGACTTTCGATCTTCGACATCTCGAAAACGAAGCGAGATATCGAAAAATTGTATTTTTCATTTCCGCTTTAATTTGGGTCGATTTACAAAATGGCATAGCCAAATTGTGGCGCCAGGGCAATCGCACCACCAAAAGGGTCTTGGTCAGATTACGGTATGAAATGGTTTGGTTAGATTAGGTTAGGTCGGCGACACTTCTGGCCTTCATATATGTGCTCCTCATACCTCAAGCTATCAAACCATGTATATGTTGTCACTAGGTCTAGCGGTCCACATACTAAAGTCCAGCGGTGCAATATGTTGTGAGTAAAACAGTTTTTCAGACGTCATTGTCATACAATTATTTTTGTTACTTAAAGAATGTCAACTTATTCTATACATAATATAACCTATAATTTTAGACTGTCAACCATCTGTCAACAGTTCGTATACGTGTATAAACTATTACAATTTTATTCAAACTTCATTAAGGTCACGTGATGGAAAGCACAAAATAATTTCACTATATTTAAAATAAGTCCTCTAATTGCTGTTACAATGCGCATTTTTCAAAAGAATCAATCGCTGTATCCTGTGAGCATTTGGTAAACTACATTACTTATATATGCACATGTGCGCTAAACACGTGTATCGTGAAAGAAGTAATTAAATAAAAAATACATAAAGATAAGGAGTTTAACGACCATGTTAAACGATTTTGATGATAATATTCTTTTAAATGACGTATATCAAGCTAGCACGCCAAAGTTACTTTTCCGATTTCTGCCTTGCACTATAATTTTTCGTTAATTTGTTACGAAATCCAAAACTTTGTCGCTCGTGCCGTTTAGTCATAATCAGCTGGTATGTTAGCTTGATATCAAGCTAGCACTACACATAGCGTATCTCGAAAAGGAAATGTAGGATATTACTGTAAAGACCATAATTTGTCGCTGAAAGATGACACATTCAAGGAATTTGTCGCTAGTCTTATCTCCAGCTGACAAGCGAAAAACTGCTGGAAAACTATCAAACAATTAATCAAGGAGTTCTTTGTTACATTTGTTTTAAGAGATCGGATTTATTTACCAAATTTTTTAAATCAGGTTTTCCCTATTTCCCCCAAGTTGGGCAACACGTTACCTTTCGAGAATTTGATGGCTTTTAAGCAGTTTTTAGCTTATCAGTTGGAGATAAGACTAGCGACAAATTCGTTTAATGTGTCTTCTTTCAGCGACAAATTAAGGTCTTTATAATAATATCCTACGACATTTCCTTTTCGAGATACGCTATGTGTAGTGCTAGCTTGATATCAAGCTAACATACCAGCTGATTATGACTAAACGGCACGAGCGACAAATTTTTGGATTTGGTAACAAATTAACGACAAATTATAGTGCAAGTCAGAAATCGGAAAAATAACTTTGCCGTGCTAGCTTGATATACGTTTTTAAATGATGTAAACGGTTTAAATGAGTGCATTACATTTATGGAGACCAACAATTCAAAATATAACACGAATTGAATATCCCTCATAGAAACATAGTAAGAAATTGATCGAGAGCTTACTCCAAAATATCTACTACTCTTAGGTATTTACTCTAACTTTGAACTTATTACATTTCACGAAAATCTTTCGCGTGATCTAGAATCTATTTCGCCGTGCAAAAACTGGTCCATTGCTCATATTAGGAAACCTTTGATGTTTTGTAATATAGCAATTACTAACTTGTAAACGCGATAAAATATTATGAACACAGGAGTTATTGTAAAGATGCCCTTTGATCTTAGGTTTATGAGCAGAATGTATTAATTCTTTTTATTTCTCAATAATCCAAATTTCACGTTACGTTATTCCTGATAGCGTATAATTTTTAATCTGTTAGAAACGTGTTTTGTTTAAGTTGGTCACTTTTGAGGATGATTGAAATAGAAATTTAAAAGGACATATAAGGTACCGCACAACTTGCGTAGGTACTTATAAACCGATATATATGGAGATCAACTAAAAGCTTTCCTTTTCTAAAACAAACCGTAGAACCGTTTTCGCAGTAATAGATAACATGATAATTGCAAATTGCCTTTTCGAATTTAGCTTTCTCATAAAATTTAACTTACATATTCCGCAATTTGCCTTATTTCCAAACGCATTTCGTAATTGAACAAAAACCCACGCTGCTTACAGATGAGAAACGAATAAACGACATCTTGCTAATGTAATCTTGTAAGCTTATTGATGACAAACTTCAGTCATCTTAATTTATGACTAATGGGAGTGTTATCTTGTAATACGCAATTTAAAGAGTCGTCTTTGTTCGTGATAATCATACGTACATAAATTGAATTTTTGCATACACGTTTAAAATACATTAATTGTATTGAGAAAAAAGCTAATTAGGAAATTCTTTACAACTCATTACATTCTTAACATGCCATCGTACAACGAGGCGTGCGTATGCACGATAATCAAGGTGATTCTGTTACATAAACAAAATATACATAATTTTGACACGACAAACGAGACATCAATAATATTAATCGCTTGTTTACTATTCATTTACGCTACAAAATAACAAAGAGATAGACTAAATTCGATTTTTCTAAAACATATATTAACATAATCGTAATAAGCATTCGACAAATTGAGATGCCGCTTTATGAATGAACAGAATGAAAAATACCCATCAATTTTGTTGTCAATTTAATATGAGGAGTTACTACCTGTTAGTAAGATATAATAAAATCCGTTTAACAACACGTATGACACATCAAATTAAACTGAAACACTCATAACTTATGCAAAACAATTATTATCAAGGGCGTTATAATGGGATTGTAGAATTCAGAATTCTCTATGATCTGCTTATAGATTTCCATATTTTTATTAGCATGTTGATAGACACAAGCCTAAACTCTCAATCACCCCACAAATTCTTTTATACCGCGTGTCTCAAAACTCCTTGGACATGGAGCAACCACAGTTTCTTGGAATGAAAATGAGTTGATTTAATCGCATTTATCTATATACCAAATTGGTTCGTTTACCAATCAGAGGGTGGCATTGGTGAGGAAAAGAAATCGCTTTTCGTATCGACGAAGGCATTCTTGATTAATCGTAATCAAGAATGCCTCCAATACGTTTAATTAAATTTTGTACCATCCCCACTCTTACATATAATTGTTCTAAACCTTTTAAAAGAATTATTAAGTAATAAGTACAGTTTTCTGAAATAACTCAAGCATGGTGTTAGTTGACAAAAAATTGATATAAAGACTACCCTTAGGAGCTACTAACTTCTGATAATATTCTCATATTATGCTTAATGAGATTACGACTGGGGTTAAAACTACCCCCCCCCCCACCTAAATAAATTTGATTGCAATTTACTTGCAGGATCGATTTATTTCTTCAATAAGGTTTTTCTGAAATACTGTTGTTAGAATCTACATTTTTAACATTTTAGTATCTGAGCAGTTTTGGAGGAAAAAAGAGGTTTTAATAATACCCAATATCCCTTAATTTATTTGTAAAATTCTAAAAGCAGCCCGAAATGCCACTAAAACTGCTATTCATCATAATCCGAAGCTGACCATTCTTACAATAGGTGAATGTTCAACACGGCCATTGTTTTGGTTTTTACAGAGACCCAACCGATACAAAAAATTCAAAAGAAGTTTTCTCACAATAAGGATTTTATAGCATTTTAGATTCTGTTTCAGAAATCGGCATTCAATATTTTCAATTTTAATTTGTTAGCTTTCATTGCTGCCAAAAGAAAAAGGGTTTGAAATCTGGTAAACGAGTTTGCTAATAAACGGGAGATTGTTGGATATTATGAGATATTTTAGATTTTAAACAAAGAGATGAAAACTGTAGGTACTAAACGTTACTTTCCAGAAAAATCATATTGAAGAAATAAATTGATCCTACAAACAAATTGTAATCAAATTTTCTTAGGCGGGGGGGGGGGGGCTTTTACCCTTCATTAACTTGATAAACATATCAGAAGTTATTACCTTCTTAGTGTAATCTTCATATCAAATTTTATTTAAATAGCACGGTGCATCTTCGAGTTATTTCATAAAACTGCACTTATTAAGAATAATTCTTGCAGGTACTCATCGATGCAAAAACATTTTTTTTATCTGAAACTGTTGCAGATATCGATTTTTAATGGGAAACAGAAAATGAAGTTAAGGCAGGTATACTTCTTTAGTACATTTATATTTAAGAGTGGGGGTAGTTTACACACCCGTGTCGTAGTTTAAGAAGAAATATTTATATTATTTCAGAAAGTAGTATCCTTATAGACATTTCTATATATAAAATTTGATTAAAAGTGTAGGAGGCATTCTTTATTAATTGAAGAAAAGCAAAAAATGAAGACTGGAAAAACTTTAGCGGTTGTTGTAGACCGAAAAGTGCTTCGGACAACTAAAGTGTCGTGTTTTGGCGTTGGGGTTTGAGCTATTTTGTTCGTTCTGAACTAAAGCAATTTCTTTTCCTCGCCTCACGGATAAACGAAGCAATTTGGTATATAAATAAATGCGATTAAATCGACTTATTTTGATCCCAGTAAACTGCTCCATGTCCACGGAGTTTTGAGACACCCTTACGGAGAATTGTTGAAGAAAGATGCATGTATATCTATGTAGGTATTATGTATAAAAACTTTAAAACTCTTCAGCATACCTGCGAGTTTGAGAGGTTGTCTTGACCTTTTACAGCACAATGAGTTATTAGCGTTTTTGCTCTTTCGTGGGGTGGAAGGAGTTAATTTTTTCAATTTGATATAACCTGAGCAGGACTCCTAATAAAACTTACCATCCCCTGAGATACTTCACTCCTCAGTCTTGTCTGTAACAATAAAAAAAAATTATACCTATACTCTGAACAAAGTGGACAAAACAAATTTGTCGAATAATTTTAGTGAAGCTTTTTGGTGTTTTCGTTAATTTTTCTAAGTTAAAATGCAGTTTCACATTAGTTGCACAGTGCAAAGTTTAAGTTATATTAAGTATACTTTTACTTACTGAGATCAAAATTTTTGAAAACGTATGGACACTTCGATGGAATGTCCATTAGATTCTTACTACTTTTGATCTTTAACCGTGCGTTTGAAGATCATTCTTCAGCTGAAGAAGTTCTTCAGGTATGTCTTTCAGTCACTGTTCAGCTAAAGAAATTTAGCTAAAGAAGGGTACTGCGCCATTATTCTTAAATATCTTCAGCTACTTCCGGGAGATCTTATTATTTTATTGCTGCTTCCCTATATTTGTAGTATGTTAAAAGCGATCATCTGAATAAAAATAAAACAATGAAAAATTAAATTTAAAAATGTGCTATTTTAGTTTGCAGGACGCTTGGAATTCCTTGCAGACCAGTAACAAATTACTCTTCTGCACATGACACACAAAGTTCATTAACAGTCGATTACTTTGTTAATGAAAAAGGAAAAATTATGGAAGAACTCAATTCTGATTCTGTTTGGAATTTCCATGTATGGGACGAAGTTTGGATGGATCGTCCAGATTTGGGAAGAGGTTATGGGGGTTGGCAAGCAGTTGATGCCACGCCACAAGTTTTAAGTGATGGAATGTTTAAAGTTGGACCTTCTTCAGTCACAGCTGTAAAACATGGTGAAATCAAGAGGCCATATGATACTGACTTTTTATATGCTGAAGTTAATGCTGATAAGGTAAATTTATTTTCTTTTTAAACAGGATTTTGTTGCTTTAAATGAGAAACAACTGATACAATAATTTTAGCATGTTTCCAAATTTTTAATATTGTGATCAACTTTTAAGATAGACAACGGAGACTGTGGTAAATGAATAAATAAACTAAAAAGAACTCGCCCTAACTACCACCAACAAAAATTTTCTGTAGACACGTGTTTCGCCCACTTCACATGTTTCAGTTTATTCTAATGTTTAGTGTAATTTTTTTAATTCATTTAAACAGATCTCCTTAATAATGATTTGTTATTTAATACTAATACACTAAATGTTTACTTTTGTAATAAAGTAATAATATTTACATTCCTTACTGCTTCGCTTTTATCACTCTGTATTACTTGGCTTTTGCAATGTTTACATCAAGTGTTTAAATTAATTGCTTCTTCTCACACCCGTTTTCTGTTTAAATTATTATCGAAAGCTTCTTGACCTCATAAAAAACATTTTTCCCAATTCTTCTCGTATATTCTCTCTATTACGCGGCCATATATCTCCATATGTTTATATGTGTGCTGATATTGAAACTCCTCAGTCTGAAGCACAAACAAGGCATTAGATCGATACAATATATAAAACTGTGATATTTATTCAGGTTTATTGGAGATACTATGGACCCACAAAACCACTAAAATTAGTTGCCAAAGATATTTATGGAATTGGAAAGCTCATGAGCACAAAAGCACCAGGAATAATGGACAGAGAAGATATCACGTCGAATTACAAATATGCCGAGAAGTCTATAGAGGAACGTAGTTTTATGTTGAAAGCGTTAAGACAATCCCAAAACCAGTTCGCCAGATACTACCTTAATGAAGATTTCAACGATGTTTATTTTAATTTTGAACTGAAAGATGATATCGTCATTGGAAAAGATTTTGACGTAGTTCTAGTAATCAAAAACAAAAATCCAGCCAAAGCGTACAGAATTAACGTCAATATTCGAGTTGAAACTGTGACGTACACTGGAAAGAGCGGAGATCCAGTAAAGAAGGAAAACTTTGATATCACCGTTAAACCACAATCAATTCACGAAATAAAACTTAACGTTACATTCGACGATTACATGAAAAAACTAGTTGATCAAGGATCATTTAGTGTATCTTGTTTGGCTGCTGTTGAGGAACCTAAGTACGAATATTTTGCCCAAGATGATTTTAGAGTCCGAATGCCCGACGTCAAGATAGCAATACAAGGAATTGCCAGAGCAGGCCAAGAAGTTACCGCTGAAATTTACTTGGTAAATCCTTTACCGTTACCATTAAGAAAATGTCAATTTTCGGTAGAAGCTCCAGGACTTGAGAAGAAGTTGACTCTGAAGGTGAGAAAAAACATACCCCCAAATGAACGTGCTATTGCACAGTTCACGTTTATACCACCAAGAGCTGGACGAGAAACCATTGCTGCTAAGTTCGTCTCTAGAGAACTGATTGACGTGGATGGATTCTTGGAGTTTGAGGTTCAAGAAAGCAAAGAAGAAAATGGAAATGCAGTATAACATATCGTATTATACTGTGTATTGGTATCTAGATTTAACGTACAATCGTAATTTATTATACGTATATTACTTACCCAAAAGCTCTAAAAGTAAAAACAGTGATGAAGTAGCGGAAGGAACAAAAAACCAAGTAAGTAATTTGTTTTGAATGTTTCATAATTTTTGTTGTTGTCTTACTTTATATATGTATATACATATAACTTATGTAGGTATAATAATCTAAATTCCCTTTTTCATATTTTTATACGTACTGCAAAATAGTAGGTAATATCCGTAAAAATTGGAGTATCTATATGTCCAAAATTTCTCAATTTGAAATTCAAATCAGTTTTGATTACGATTATCATAGAGACATAAGAATAGAATGCACAAAAAGGATGCCATTATCAGTATGATGACAGATGTGAGGGAGAGAATGCAGCCGTAAGATCCTTTTTTGCTCTCCCAGGGTCGGACTGGTTATGCAGAAAAATGAAATAGAAAAATTTGAAAAAGGTAGATCCTGAATTCAGCCCAAAATCTTCCCGTTAATTTAAAAACCAAAATGATAAAAATCACTGTTTTATCTTTAGATTTTTTTCTTTGCTGATAAATCATTATCAACCCGTATATGTATATGTGTATGAAAATATTCGGAAAAGCAACATACAGGAAGGTCAAAATTTTGGAATGTAATAATTGTGAATGTGCTTACTTGTTCGGATGTAATAAGAAATTATTTGTATATTTTACTGTTATACTATTGATAGTGTTTCATTCACTTTTATCGTAGACTTGTGGGGAGGGGGGCGTAAAGTAATAATGCCATCCGGGCCCTTCAAGCACAGTCCGACCCTGTGCTGTCCTTTTGATGTTATTAGATGAGTATTCGTACTATGGTGCCTCGAGTTTTTGTCGTTCGATTAGAGGAGGATAGCACTATTGCTACCCCCCCCCCCATGGGGCTTTCCAATCTGTGAGTTTTTATTCAGCGTTCTCTCTCACTCCTGACGTAAATTGGGTTGGTGCGCTCTATGCTAATATCTCTATGGTGATATAACAATTATTACATTCTATATTTATTTGTATGGTAGTATTATAATTTAATTATAAGAAAAGAAATGCTGAGAAACGCTTTATATCTTATTGTATTATTTTTTTTATGTCTACATAATACGTAAGTTAGTAGGTATTTGTATTTTATGTTAGTTAAAATTATATCAATGTTAGTCGTTTAAAGACTTAAGAATATGAAAACTTGATTTAAGAACGTTAATTAATAATGTAGCATTTATGTTCTACATTCTGTATAATTCATGTCTATGTATTTTAAAATTTGTACACGTTATCAGTAAAAATTCATTAAATAAATTTATTTGTTATATGTATAGGTAAGTACTAAAAGCTTAAGATATATTCCCTCGATAATTAAAAACTAAATGAACGCAAATTTCGAAAAAGCTTATTGCATGTCATGGTGTAAATAATAAATAAAACGCTTACTGCAGAAGAAGGGGAGGAATCTTTTCCATCAGAAAAATGCGAAGATAATGAGTTCATTATGCAATAAGATTAATCCCCAATTTTATCATTAAAAATTTAAATATTCTGAAAAATGTTCTGGTGAAAAATTTTGGTAAAAAAGTTATTTAAAATTGTGTCATAGAATTAATTACTCAGTGGTTAGTTATGGAATCCAACGATTGCGAATCACAATTCTCAACTTATTTTTAGTATTTCTACCCTAACAGGCTTTTCGAGAAAATCTAAATTACTTCATATGCTTGTTGATTAATGTCAAATATATGCTAACATGTGGCCATCTGTTAACCAATTTAGTATAGATTAAAGTCTGTGGTGTATCAATTCTTAAAACGTTATTTATGTGAATGGAGTACTAAATATATTTTTCAGTCATTCCCGTTTTGGTAGTTTTCAACCTGAATTAAATTCATCATAATTTATAAAATATTGTTGTACAGATTGTTCATTTAAAGAAATCTCTACACCAGTTTACATTCAATTTAAAACTATTTTATTGAAGAAATCTGTTCGGCAACGTTTAGGAGGGTTACCTTTAAATAGTAGACAGCTACTACTAAAGTGTAGCCAAAGCATAAAAGATGTCGCCGATAGTTTCAAAACAGATAATATATTTATGGAGATAAATATTTTCGAAAAATTAGCGATGTTTTTTGAAGTTAAAAATAAAAAAGAACATTAAAAGTACCTACGTACTAAATGAGAATTATATTCTTATTAATTTATGGACATAAATAATAAAATATATTGTACCTAGTAGGTGATTTTACATCATTTTTTCAGTGAAATGTTCTTTTCTTTGAATTATGAGCTATTATCTGTATTGTTTTTCCATCTTTTAGATATCCTGGCACCTCGTCCCCTTGCCATTCTACCCATATAAACTCCCTCATACCTTTCGCGTATCTGGATTCCCATATTTTTCTCATATCCTCACCTCTTACTATTTCATTACATCTTTTCCCCACCATCCTACTAACATTCAATCCCTTTCCTCTCCACTCTTACATTTGTTCTTTACCGTTTGCTATTTCTGTTAAGGCCTTATCCCTTTCCACATCATATTTATTTTTTCCCGATCCCCAATATCTTATCCTTCCATATCTCTTTTCTTAGGTCCCCTTCCGGTAATTCCCCCAATTTTTCTTCATATTTTCCAGCCGTCCTTCTTGTATCTTCCACCATTTTCCCGCATTTTGTTTCCCTTCTTAAAATGTAGTCTGGGGTACTTCTTTCTAAGCGCAACACTCATTTTATATACCTTTTATAAATATTTTCTACTATTCTCTACTCTTTCCATCCCCATATCTCGACTCCATAAAAGACTATACTTTTTACTAACGTTTTAAATAGTACCACCCTTCTTTCCCAGTTATATCTGCAAATTTTTTATCCTATTCCCCATATTCTCCCCAGCAATGCATTTGCTTTAGCTGCTTGGTTACTTATGTGCACATCGTCTTTGTTGTTTTCTGTCAGCATGTACCCCAAGTAGTTTCATTTTTTAACCGTTTCTATCACCTTCCCTTTCCATCTCGTTTCTCTTTTCTTTTCCTACCTCTTACTTACCAAAAACTATTATTTTTGGTTTTTACCATTCAACTGCAGGCATTTGTTCTCCAGGTATTGTTCCAATTTTTTTGCCATTTCCGTCATTGCACCCCAACTTGTCGCAATTGACGCTATCTCGTCCGCGTACGATATTGTCCATACCTTTTTCCTTCGTATCACTATTCCCCCCTCATTTACTTTGCTTATTGTTTCTTCTAAATCACTTATATATATATATGTTTAATATCTGTGTACTTACGTTGCATCCCTGTCTAACCCCTTTTCCCATCCACATTTCCTTGCTCTCTCTCTTACAAATTTTCGACTATTTGTCTATATTTAACTGGGTAAAAAAATCAAACTACTTTCATATTTTATAAAAATTCACTACTAATTTCTTTATAACCAAATGAATTAAGATCTTCAAATAAATCAAATTCTACTTAGTAAAAGAACCCCTTTTAAAAAGAATTTTACAACTAACATTTATTGTTAGACAAGTTCAAATCTAAAACGCACGCAGTCCCTGAAGAAAGTAGCTTGTTGCCGGAGAGCACTTCGGACGGTTACCAAATATTTTCCGGGTTGTTATGCCGTAGTCCTGTCTTCCTCCTTTAGTAGTAGACAGGACCACGGCATAACAACCCGGAAAATACTTGGTTACCATACGAACGCCGGCCGTGAAAGCCCACGATCATCATTGAACACTTCGGACGTTAAACTTGTGTGTTTTGGTGTTTGGCTTTGAGCTATTTAGTGCGTTCCACAACAACAAAATTTTCAGTCATTCAGATATTAAAATACATATAAAATACTGGGCCTGTATTTCTTAAGTGATTATATCAAAAACAAAAATTATGTCAAAAATTTGTCTTCATTAGAAGTTTCAAATTTTAATAATCCGCACATGTACTTATTGCAAAATTGAAACTTCCTTTAATGTACTTTCATATCAGTTCATTTATCTAATATTTTGGCACCGACTTCTAAATTACCAGCTTTTTTAGTTTTTATACTAATAATTATTATTTGCTATAAAGAAATGCGTTAATTATAGGGATCGCCAAACACTTCTGTGTTTCACAACTGTTATGGGCACTTCGGTTTCCTAAGATCGACCCTCTTTAAGGCGTTTGGATGATGCACTTAATCATCTGCGCTGTCACAAGAAAATGACGAGTGGGAAGTTAATTATCGGCTGAAAAATACGTTGATGCATCAAGTCGCAAAACTCATTGTAGACGACCAATTATAAAATTTTTGCCATATGTGCTTTGTTCAAACAATAAAATAGCAATTATTGGGTAGTGACTGGTAATAAATAGGTAATAATAACAAATCTTCGATGTTAAACATTTTACCACCATGATAGAAAAGTTACAACTTAAGATGAACAACTTTAATTGGCACCTTATCTCAAAAGTAACCCATGCTCCCGTGGTTAAGGTTGTTTCTACAGGGGGTTAATCCTATAGGTGTTGAAAAATGCTGGGTATGATATGGTTGAAATCGTCGCCGGTTATTCTCTATCTAGGAAAAAACCCCCGAAAGAAAAGTCTCCTTAACATTTAAAACTTTTACCTAACATTTATTTTTAAATAATGTTTAGCAAAATAATTAGTCTTACCATTAGTGAGTTTTATTTAACAAATTATAAAGTAGTAAGCTTATAATTCCAAGATAAATTTGATAAATTAGGACGGAGTAAGTAAATTTTTTAACTCGTATAAGCAAATGTTCTAAATTTCGTTTGCCCCGTAATTTAAGTTAGCATTATTAGATGTCTCATACACTTATAAGCTGGTACAGTTTGTATAATCTGAAATTTTTTATCGTAAGGGAATTTTTTCTGGGAGCATTTTCCGGGGGCTTTTTTCCGATTGCGTTTTTTCCGGGGGATTGTTTCCTAAACCCCTTATAGGCTTAAATTGGTACAATGGCTGTTAAATGAGGGCAAAGTTGTCTAATGCCTATAAGGAACCTCGGAATATAGAATATTCCTTTTGGTGTGCGATGTATTTGAAAAAGATAAATATTTTGGATTTTCTTTAACTCGAAATATTTCAGTTTACATTTTCATTGTAGCTTCTCAGCCCCATGCACCGGCGCCATCACAGTTTAATTTTGCCTTTACGGGATCATCGTCAACCTTAAAATGTTAAGTTCGGGACTAGAATTTTGTTTTCTTTTTAAGTATTTAGTACCCAAGCAATTCTCGACGACTCATTCACATGTCAATAAACTCCAAGTCCATACTAAAAATGTTAGTCGATAATGGGCTCCCAAAAGCGAAAAGTTGTATGAAAAATTTGGTGGCAGCGCGGAATGGAGCTGATAACCCACAATAATAATGTAAACTGAAATATTTCGAGTAAAAGAAAATACAAAATTTTAATTTTCTTCAAATATTTAAGTACCTTACTACTAGGCACTTTATCAATAGGCAACTTTGCCCCCAGTTAACCATCATCGAATTTCTTACAGTTTAGTTCAATCCCAATGGTGTAATTTCCAAGAAACGCTCACTGCGTTTAAAACAGAACTATAAGCGACTATGGCAATATATTTATTTAATAATATTTGGAGACCCTCATCATTGTCACAGGTGGTTACATGTATAAATATAACTTCCCTTCCCTTACAAAGTTTGACATCGCATATTTTGCAATTGTTAATTTTAAAATTATTATGTAAATTAAAACAGCATTTTCAAAATTATTCATTACATTGAAAAGAAAACTTTTATAAAATTAGCAATAAATTAAGCATTTTAGTACAAAACATAACAAATCAAACAAACGAGACAAAATTTAACGATCTTGTGTCCAAAGACATTGAACGCATTCCTTTACATTATTTATGACTGGTACAGCAGTTTTTAGTTAGAGTTGAAGTTTAAAATTTTAATAGGCAATTAAGAATTATACAAGTACCGCCATGAAACATATCACTGTATTAATTATTTTCATTGTTGCCTTATGAAAATATCACAAGGTTTGAGATCTGATGGACAAAGTTGTGGAAAGCTAGATCTTGTGGCATATTATCAGTCATTAGCGTACTAAACGTCTTCTTTTCGCCAAAACTCCTATAGATATACAGATACCAACAGACAAAAATGTAGCTAATAAAAGTACCTACCTACTTTCCAGGAAAAAGATTGGGAACTAATTTATTTAAGGGTAGGGGTAGTTTTTACTGTAATCGTGTAAGAATATTAAGAAATTATTTCAAAAATTTCCCCATTTCAAAAATTCTTTAATAATGGACGAAAAGTAAAGCTAAGATATATGGCTTTCTTAAAAAAAAAAACCTAATTGATATACCTATTCAACCCTCCAAAAAAGTTCTGAACAGTTTAATGTGTACAGCTCCATGTGCCAAATTTTATTGAAGTCGTGTTACATAAGCGTTTTTGAATATTAATTATATCAATTTCTTTGTTCCCTTTTGCGCCCTCTCATGGACAAACGAAACGATTTGGTATGTAAATAAATGTGGCTTATTTTGACCCCAACAACCGGTGATTCTTCTTCTTGGACACCCTGTGAGACTGTATGTACACCAAATATTCTAGCCCTTTTCGCACTCTCTTTTTGTGATCTCTCAGTCTAAAGCGTCATATAATATGTTTCATATAAAATACATTCGAGGAATAGCACCTCAGATTATTACCTATTACTACTATACATAATAAGTATTCTTCTATAAAAATATCTTTTCTTCCAAAGACTAGCCCTGAAAAGAGTGTATTTCAAATGTGTGAAAATATACAATGTTCCATACAAAAAAAGAATTATTTGAAGCACTATCTCTTCACTAACAGCTTTATTAGCAGTTATCGCCATTATTTTGATTATTACAATTGTCTCTATTTAAAAAGATAAAGGAGATTGTTGCATTAGAAAATTCATGTTGTAATTTGAACAAAAAGGAGTGATTTTTGTTTATTTTAAAGAATAAGGCAGCGTATTTTTAAAAGAAGGGAAATACATATATTTATAACCTCAACTTTGCTGGCGTCTTCTAAAAGGAATACATACTTTTACCAGCCATGCTGTATATTTGATTAACTTAACTTTGTATTTGTAACTTTAATACTTACTAGCTGCGAAACATCGCATATACAAATCCTTGTACCATTAAACGTACGTTGTATGTAATGAAGAAGAAATTTATTTATAAATAATTCAATATTTCATTGGTTTTAATTTTTTTTTCGTGGGACCTTATTTTTTTTGTTTTCTATTTTTTTCTAAAATAAAATTAGCCTAAGTTACACCTTATTACATCAGCTATCTGCCAGTGAAAGTCCCGTCAAAATCGGTCCAGCCGTTTCAGAGATTAGCCGGAACAAACAGACAGACAGACAGACAAAAATTGTAAAAAACGTTATTTTGGTATATGTACCGTGTAGGTATACATCCATATGCATTTAGTAAAAAGCGGTTATTTGAAAACTACAAACAGACACTCCAAATTTATTTATTTGTTTAGATTATAGACCTTATCTTTCTATAGGTGCATCTTTAGGTGTCTTAGGCCAGAAGAACATAATCCATACCTCATCAACCTATCAATCGGACATTAATTGGTTAAAATAAGTTTACTAGTTTCTATGATAGTTTTTTTTTTCGTTCAGTGAAGTAGATAGTCATTGCTGTTCGTTAAAGAATTAAATAAATAGTAGGTAGACGTTTATGAATTTTCGTAAAACCGAAACACGCTTTTAAGGTGTTCAGTCAGTCAGTCAGTCAGTCATTCAATGTTCGTTGCAATCGTATCCATACGTTTGTCCGACCGATTCGGACGGCTACAACAACAGCCGCGGTTGAGCGAGGAAGCGGCTGCTAATTCATCACATTGCGGTCTTCCAGCCCTGTAATTATGTTGTGGCGCCGCAACACCTCCACCTCATAGCCTTCTACTTTTGCATCGACCGACTTCTCTCACTTACTACACCTTGTTGCCACTAACTATTGTTTTGCCTTATATTATACCAACAATTAGCTGGGAAAATATTCTTCGTTGGCCTGTCTTTAAAAACACATAAATTTATTTTTTCAAACAAAACAACCTGTAGCACTACTGTTACTACATTCTTTTCTGAAATATGAAACAAAGTACATAATTTTGATAATTTAAGATAAGCTTTATATACAGATGTTTGTTACGTCTTAAATCAAATGTACATTAATCGACAAAGAGAGAAAAAAATTGGATTAATTTATGGTGTCGTCGCACTTATGAGATTTTCAACTTCTTTGGATCTTACCACACTTATATAGTAATTTTTAACACAATATTATAACATCATTACTTCAGTCTACTTTTATAGGTACAGTAAAAGTATACACAGCCGATTTTAGGATTTCTTATGACACGCTCGGGCAAAGTAGGGAAGTATTTACCTTCGTACCTACGTTCCTTATGATAGTCAATATCATGTCTGTGCTACTACCTTAAGAAGGCACTGCCAGATCCAGGGAGGATGTTTGAATCTGTCGGAATCGGAAAAATTATCAATCGACATTTACTGTATTCAGGCCAATATTTGATGAGCATACCTTACCTTTGGAATTTGGTGCATGCAATTAAGTGTTTCCCTTAATATTTTATTCACATGGTTTAAATTCGTTTAATGTATACAGCATAATTTGTGTAACAGTTACTTAATTTCGTGTAATTAGACACTTCTCCTTTTTTAGTAATTAATTTACTCTTCTAAATAACAATACCACAATTCAATGTCGCTTTGATAGCCTCGACCTTACAGAACTGAACTGAACTACTGCCCTCGTGGCAGCATATTTATAGGGGCTGAACCCTTTCTAAAAAATTTTAGAATGTAGATTATAAAAAATTCAAGTCGCCTTTGTTATATTGTCGGAATCTTGGCAACCTACTATACCTTCATGCTTCCTCATGTTTGGTGGGTTGTCTACATGTATTATTAAAGCATCCTAATTAATAGTAACTGTATAAATGTACATGGATTATTTCAACAATAGCCAGATTTATGTTTTAATTACAAGTATTAACCTACTGTATGAAGCAATTTGAAAAACCTGCAGTAGTTTATTTTATGGTATCGGCCACCAACCAGAATTTTGTAGTTTATAATTAATTTCTTTTTGGTGATGGTTTTTTAAATTTTATTTTAATGCCATGAGCTATCTGAATTTTGACTTTTGTCAAGTCTACGATTACACGAGACTTTTGTCTTAAGTTTTTCCTAATTCAAGTTAGAAAAATATGATAAGATAAAATTCGAGACCAAGATTTTCTCTATTTGTATATGCATATGTATAGTCCTTGAAATATTTAAATAAAATTTGCGTGCCTTTTTTCTTTTAATCGTTTGTTAACCACAAACGTAAAAACAAGTACTTACAGCTATGTAATTAAAAGATTTGATACCTTAGCTACTCATTGCTGTTTCGCTCTTAATAATATTTTGTGTATTTTCCTATCATTTACGAAATGGCCAGGTTCAAGAACCAAGACAAGATATGACGACTAAGAAGTTGTATAAAACAAAAAAATTTTTTTTGTCTAGGTTTATCAGCAAAAACAAGAATTATTCGTTAAAATCAAAACTGTTTATATTGGTACAACTGGAGTGGAAACTACCAGAGTTTAAACATATCTGAGTCAACTTTCTTTTAAGTTGGTACAATATTTTTCCATAACATGCCAAAAACTGAATACCTATAATAAGTTGGCAAACCTTTCCGCTGCATATTATTCATTAATGATCAATTTGAATTATTTGATTTAGTTTTAGACTTTTATTTGATAAAATTAGTTTCACTGATAAAATGAGTAGTGAATTCTTAATTTCCAATCATCACTTTAGTTCGAGTTGTGCAATTAGTTAAACAAATGGTGAATAGTTCCTCTGAAGGAGTTCTGTTATGTATTGTGACTTGGCAACAGTGCTTGTAAGTATCCTCGCAGACTCTTGGCTGATTGCTGATGGGGATCATTTACGGATCATTTGCGGATTTAAAGGTTGACCGCGTATGCTTAAACTCTTTTTTCGCCAGGTAGATATGCTTGTAATAGCTTCAAAGAAGCATTAATCTTGCCGATACCAGACGGGAATAACGATTCGTTGGGCGTAATTTGGAAACAGTACAACACAAAATAATAATGGAAATGGCAAATTAAGCATTACACGGACCGTTTTAAAGATAATATTCTGCACATACAGCGTAATCCTTTTTTAAGAGAGGTGTGTGGCGGTCTGCTTCTTCATTTGTTTTGTTTTTAAATGTGCTTAAATTGCTACATTGTACATAAGTACTTTAGTGAATTATCTACAGATCTAGATGAAAAAGTAACTTTCGTTGCTCTTAATTACATCATTAGGCACCCTGAAAAGTTTTAGAAAATAATAAAAAAAATCATAAGTACATCCTATATACCATAAAAAGTAGGTCAACAAGAGAGTCAAGAAATTTATTTTCTTGAGACGGCTCGTTAAAAATTTTGAACACGTGTCATTTTTCTCGAATCAACATTACTTTAAAAAATAGTTTTACCTATTACCAATGGCTTACTAAGAGAATTTTTTGAATAGTTATTTTTTTTACGTGAATAAGTTTTTGTTTTTGAAATAATTTGGAATAGAGAAAGCCTAAATTATAAAAAATAAAGTAATGACGTTTTTTTAATATTTAATAACGACTCCATAGGTTAATTATATTAAACTAAATTAATAAACCCAACAGCAAACAGAATTTTCGGTCATAAATGTTTGTTGTAAAAATTCCACGATAACTGCGTCGTCTCACAATAGCCTCTTTAGTCGTCAAGGATCATTTTCTATATTTTAAATAATCGATCTTTCAGATATCAAGTTTCCTTAAGAAAAGATCTAAATAAATTAAGACAACATCAAGATCGCGTATGGGTGTACCACGAATTCGAAACCGATATTAAATTCGTTATTTTAATAAAAACGATATTATTTAGTTTTAATCTTGCAATTATGTTTATATATATATCCTACTTCAACTTGAAAATTTATAATTTTTTAATAACGGTACTTTATTGTAGAAGTTGAGATTAAATAAGCTAATAGGTACTTGTCATGAAAAATACAATTTCATTATTTATTATCATGCTACCAAACGAAGTAGAAGTTGTTGATTATTCGAAAGCGATTCTGTCAAATTTTTATCCCAATAGAAGCCATATTGGACGTGTAGAATGATTAGTGATTATTTTCTAACACTTATTATTCATCCAAGTATTTTCGAAAAATTAATTTTCTTCTAGTACCTATGAATACATTTTAAATAATCGTGTGGTTAATTAGACTCATTCATTTACTTAATTTTCTGCTGATATAAGAATACTGAACATCGTAATATTCATTTAAGTGATATAGAAGAGGGTACAACTACAAAACTGAGATTTGACCGTTTCATTTAAAAATGTTCAGTCCCGCAACATTTCCCATTTGGAGATTTTTTAAATTAAATTACAATAACGCGTGTAACTTTTACATCGCCAAATTTCCCAAAATAATCATTACCAGGGACATTGAAGTTAGGGGGCTTATTGGGCTAACACTAATACGTGAGGGTCTACCTAATTATTAGGATCCATTGCTATTTTTTCTTTATAAAATTATCTTCTTCAATCAGTATACGTAGATAAAAGAAAAGAATTAGGGCAATAAAATATTTTAGAAATCGCATAATTGGAATTTTTTAAATTTTAAATTCCTCTTTTTAGCCTTGGTAATGATTATTTATTTAAATACTTGCATTGATTTACAAATTTATTACCTATTGAAAACTTACAATTACAGTACTGTGTGTAGGTACTTATGTACGCACGTAAGAAGTTATACTTCTTTGACGTAACTTGATAAAAATCTTTCTAAAAATTTTATCTTTCGGTTTATCCTACGTTTGTAGAAAAAACGACACTAATAACAAAAAGGGTATTTAATACATTGAAAGTTTTATTATAACGCATTATCTAGTTCTAAGTAAGGGCGCATAGATGAAAAATCTGACTTTTCATGAGATCTGACCACTTTTTCATAGATTTTGATTAAGGTGTAGTGTAGAGCTTGTAGGTTTAGAGCGTGTAGTCTTTAGAGCATGGCTTTATACGAGATCTGATCACTTTTTCACAGGGTAAGCTATGTAGACTCGTCTTGGCAACATTTTTACATGAAAATGTTTTTGGTGGGATTTCATTTATTTTTGTAAGTTGGTTAATGAACTTAAAATACTAGAAAGATACTACTAACTAACAATAAAATAAGTGACGTTATTCGTAAATCTACCTACACCAATCTTAAACTATTAACTTATAAACCTACTATTTATATATACTAATACTAAAATACCTAATGAATTATCTATTCAAACTTCGAATTGTTAATTAAATTAAATCTAAGAAAATAGAAAAGAAATAATACTTAAAATAATTTGGACCAGTAACTAAAGTAACAAATAATACGAACGAATGAAGACCTGAACTGAACTTTGCGACTTATAATTAAGGATTTTTTCATATATCACTGCATGGTTATGTAGTTAATGCAAATGTAGCGCAAGTCTCATACAAACTTCCACCTCCTATTCCGAGGGGATAGGTTAGGTTAGGTTTGGTTTTTTATTTTTTTTGTTGTCTTTGTAGTAATATTAGCTTACATACCAAATTTCAGCATTCTAGGACTTCAGGGAGTACCTTAAGAATTTTGATGATCAGTGAGTGAATCAGTGACGAAATCGGGGGTTTTTAGACATTAATAAAATCGAAAGTATAATAGCTACGACATTCAAACTTTTTATGTTTAATGATTGTACTAGTGTCATTATATCTTGAAATTTTTAACTATTTAGCATCATCCAAACCAAAGTTATGAGAGTTCAAAAAAACGACGAAAGGTTTCGAGAAAAGGTAGGTAGTGCCCTTGCGCTCCGCTTAGTTCGTCTTGGCGGGGGCACTCCCGTGCCCCCAGATACATACCGTCAACTAACCTCCACATGTATACTATTATGTTTTCGATGGTTTTCTGACACATTAAGCACACCTGGATCTATGACTAGCATAGCTAACTTACTGTCGGTATGCTGTCGGTTTTCCGTAACGGTGTGCGCGCGCATTGTAAAAATTTACTTTCATTTTTCCCTAACGCGCCAAAAGAAGTAAAACTTCAAAAATAAATTTGCAAATCAACCCAAGTGTTTTAATTAATATTTATCGAAGTTTACCATAATGGTAACGACTTCATTTTCTAATTTTAGATATATAGGGTTATTCACGCTATACGGCACGGAATATTATGGCCAAAATATGAAAATTTCAAAAACTTTAACTTTTGGGCTATATAGGGGTCTATTATGGTTTCCTTTTAAAATTATTTTCATATTATACGGGGTGTTCCAAATGCCCTAAAAGTATCAAAGTTAGGTTTTTTTAAATGGAACCCCCTGTATATTATTGTATTTATGGATTCTTTGATCAAAATAAGTGTTTGTTTTGATAAGGTTTATAACACCTAAACCTTAAGGTTTTTTGAATAATTTGAATTTTATCAAAATCTAACCTAATTTTCATGTTTCATGTACTTAAGAACTATTTAAGTTATGTAAGCGAAATTTACAATGAAGTGTAACAATAGATCATATTTTATATCCCAATTATAATAAACTCGTCATCTTATACAGGGTGTCCAAAAATTAATACTACTTAAGTAAGAACTTTAAGGGGTTGTAACTTGATTAATTTATTTAAATGGAACGCCATATTTTTTTACATTTCAGGAGATGTACTTTTTATTACCTATCGATTGGTATAAGGGTGTCCATAAGCTAAGTCTTCACGTTTTCTCAGGAAACGCTAAATAATTGTTTTATGCGCCATTTGGAGTTTTTTAAATAAAAGTTCTAATGTATCTAGTTGCCTTTGGTGTTTATTGTCAGATGTTAATATTTATTATTGAAGTGTTGCTTATTCAAAATGAAAATTTATTCTAAATAGGAGCGTATTGATATGATTTTTATCCTTGGGGAATGTTATAAGAATTGTTTATTGGCTTCTCGAGTTTATGCTCAAAGATTTCCCGAAAGAAAACATCCTAAGCCAGCCGTTTTTGAAAAATTATTAAAACAATTTCAGGAAAGCGGAAATATCACTTATAAAAAACCCATTACAGGAAAAACAGTCACTGAAGATGAAGAAAGTGTTTTTATGGTAGTTGGTTCAGTTATCGAAAATCCCAATATTAGTCAAAATCAGATTTCCAAAAATACGAACATTAGCCAACCAAGTATTTCAAGAATTCTTAAAAAGCATGGTTTTTATCCTTATAAAATCCAGCTTTGTCAAGAACTTTACGGAAATGATTTTGATAACCGAACTGAATTTTGCATGTGGGTGTTGAATAAAGTGTCAGAAAATGAAATTTTTTTCGATAGAGTGTTATTTAGTGATGAATGTACTTTTCATAACAATGGTCTCGTGAATAGACATCTTTCACTACTATTCTGATTCAAACCCGCATAAATACAGAGTAATGAGAAATCAGAATAGGTGGTCCGTTAATGTATGGGGTGGAATACTGGGCCCGTATTTAGTTGGTCCGTATTTTTTTGAAGGGCCATTAAATGGTATGATGTTTCTAGAATTTCTTTTACACCAACTTCCAATATTATTGGAAGAAGTGCCTTTTAATATTAGAAGTACCATGTGGCTTCAACTGGATGGAGCTCCGCCTCATTATCACCGTGAGGTTCGGCAATTTTTAAATGCCCACTTCCAAAATAGGTGGATTTACAAGTGTCTGGAAAACGATGGTCGACATTTCGAACACCTATTGTAAATATTTTATTTGTATTATGTAATACTTAATTGGTTAATATATTTATTTATTTATTTATGATTTAAAACATTTAATTGAAAAATTCCAAATGGCGCATAAAACAATTAATTAGCGTTTCCTGAGAAAACGCGAAGACTTAGCTTATGGACACCCTTATACCAATCGATAGGTAATAAAAAAATACATCTCCTGAAATGTAAAAAAAAATATGGCGTTCCATTTAAATTAATCAAGTTACAACCCCTTAAAGTTCTTACTTAAGTAGTATTAATTTTTGGACACCCTGTATAAGATGACGAGTTTATTATAATTGGGATATAAAATATGATCTATTGTTACACTTCATTGTAAATTTCGCTTACATAACTTAAATAGTTCTTAAGTACTTGAAACATGAAAATTAGGTTAGATTTTGATAAAATTCAAATTATTTAAAAAACCTTAAGGTTTAGGTGTTATAAACATTGTCAAAACAAACACTTATTTTGATCGAAAAATTCAAAAATGCAGTAATATACAGGGGGTTCCATTTAAAAAAACATAACTTTGATACTTTTAGGGCATTTGGAACACCCTGTATAATATGAAAATAATTTTAAAAGGTAACCATAATAGACCCCTATATAGCCCAAAAGTGAAAGTTTTTGAAATTTTCATATTTTGGCCATAATATTCCGTGCCGTATAGCGTGAATAGCCCTGTATACTTTTAATTTTTATTATACAGTAGAACCTTGATAACTTAAACCTCGATAACGTAAAAACCTCTATAAATTCATAAAATTTTGTGTTCCCTTCCCCTCGGAGTTCAAAACCTCTTTTACTTAAAATTTGAACCCTCTATAACTTAAACGAATAATTTGGGCATCGCACCTCAGTAAGTAATAAAATTGATGTAGAAAGTGTGAATTGTTTGAAACAAAAAAAAAATTATAACCGACTTTTTTAAGTGGAATAAAATAAAGTTGAATAAACGTACCTTTAACCCTAAAATAAAGTATGTATGTACATAATAACATTTCGAAGTTTCATTTACATTGAACCTAGCTCGTCTATCTCTATAATTCCTAAACAACGCTCATAAACGGACCTCTGTAAGTAAAAATATAAACCAATAAAAACTCCTTAACTTAAACCCTTAGTAAGTAAAATCCTCAATAACCCAAATTTTTCAACGTTTCCCTTGGTCTTTATCTTATCGAGGTTCTACTGTATAAATTTACAATATTGTCTATTGTCTTTAATTGCGAATGGGGGACTATATAACAATTTACCCATAATTATTATGTTTTCTTTAGGAATTACTCAGTTTTTCTCTCTCATTTACTCATTTTTTTTTCTTTAAGTTTGCTTTTAAAAATTTGCAAAATTTATAGAAGTATTTCATTATGTTAAAAAAACATTTCTTTCAATTTTTTAAATAATTAGTTTAACTGCAAAACACGAATAAACGAAATTTGCAAAACCACTGTTGCTCATACAGTATAATTGACAACAAACATTTCGTTTAAAAATTTTATTCGTTAAAGCCAACTCGTGTTCGTTATAACCGAGTTTAACTGGTCGTTCATTTATAACTTCGAATTGAATTAGAGTATTAGTTACGAATAACTTTAATGTTTGAATTATTCGCACAACCGTCTTTTAAAAGTATCTAAAAAATGGGGTATTTTACTTCGACCTCTAAGAGAAGGAAAAAGTATAGATATAATAGCTAGATTCAGAATGGGGAATGATTGTAATGAGAATAAGTTTTGGATGGAAGAAGGATAAATTGTGGAGAGTATGTAGAGAAAAGAGTGAATCAATGGCGCATGTATTAGAAGAAATAACAGGGAAAAATGAAATATAAGAACTTAGAAAGATAATAAATGCAGATGGCAATGGTCTAACCCTATTAAAACCAATTTTAGCAAAAAGAGGTAAGGAAAGGGAGGGTAAATACAAGAAAAAAGAAGAAAAAATAGGAAGTACTTAGTATCTATATATAATACTAGAATTATGTTATGTTATTTTTTTGTGGTTTTGTAGAAATAACTTTTCGTTTCAATAAAGCTCTTACTGTACTTCGACCTCACACGGAGAAAGTTGATTCCGTTTGTTATTCTACATGTGGGTAGGAACGTGTATATATAATCCTCTACTCTAGTGAAGTATGAGTTACATGGTGTTGTATAGATTTCCTTAAGATAGCCATTATGAATTATTTTCTTATGAAATGAGCACCTAGAAAAACTGTTCTTTCACCTCTTAACGTAAATTAGTAAAAGGTTGTGGTAGTAGTGCATTCCGCGACCATAAAATTAAATTATTGCCTTCCCATACATCACGAAGCCGAGTCGACTGTTCTCCGAGATTTACGCTCTTACAAAAAGGCAGACAGTAATTTGTTGTTGATGGTCTTCTATTATTGCTCCAAGTAATATTTCTTTGTGGCAGGTCAAGACAACAGACTCATATTAGTTAGTATAGAAGGTGCTTAACATACAGTTAAAAGTTATTGCCTTTGTAACACATCATTTCTCCATTTCTTATTACCCGTTAATAAGAACTAATAAGCACTTCAAAGACTGCTTCATTCCGCAATGCCTTCTCTCCTTGAGGTAGTGTAAACGATTTAATTCTTTTGGTACTTGAAAAATTTAGTGCTTTCTTGGGAAAACTTTATTTTGACATAAATAGGCTTGGTGAAAGTCTTCTTGAATGAATACTAAGCGTTTCTTGAATTGTTTGAAGAATACAATTCAACTTTGTTAAAATGAACGCTTTGTTTTAACGAAATTAAAATTGAAAAACAGAATTACTTTTCATATAAATACGTATTATTTATTTTTGAATATACGGACATATTCATAATAACGAACGATCGGTTTTGGTGAACGTTTTTGGTCAGGTAATTACCAGATCCGATAGGTTAAAATGAACTACATACATGCTTCCATTCTACAGTACAAAATTTTAAATTTAAAAATATGAAAATTCTAGTGGGTGAACTTTTAAAATTGCTTTGGCAATCTCTTCCTACATTCTTTGAGATTTATTAGATGCACAATAATACAAATGACCAGAGAGTATCAAATGTGATACAAGAAATGTATAACTTCAATGAAACTCACTATCCAAATTACAAACTCACAGTTTTACGTACTGCGATTGGTAATAAAAGTAAACAATCTCACGAGAAACGTTTCTATTAATATTAATACAAGTAACAACATATTAATAACAGTAACAAAATTATTAAGTAAATATTTTCAGCCAATATAGCCATGCTAAGCTGTTACAGATAGATGACAATGAGAAAAATTGAACAGTTAAGTTTAATTTTATAAGAACCATTAAAAAGTCATATTGATTGGGCATACTCTCAAGAAAAAACAAATCGTTTTAGCGATTGTTTCTGATAATGGTTAATGAAAACATAACAGATTACCAGCATGGTGTTTTTTCATAAAAATAGGCAGAAACACGTAAATAATGGAAATTATACATTCAGATAAACATACAGAACAAGGAATTGTAAAGTAAAAAATTTGATTGTAATACAATGTTCTATTACATATTAAAATTTACTATAGAGGGAATTTATAAAATAAACAGTGAAGGAGTATATCTCTGCTTATAAGGATATGCCTTTTCTTATGTGTAGCAATATAATAACCATTGCCAGCCCATATAGTTAAACAGAATTTTGGCCATACTACTCAACACTGCTGATTTTTCGAACATTCATATATTTCTTCTTTTAGTTATAAAAAAATAGAAAAACTAAAATCATCACGTTAATCCTGAACTACTTATTGTAGAAAATATAAAGTATTCGCCTTTATGTAAAAAAGAGCAGCTAAATGTTTTTAATTTACTTAATAGTCAAATGCAGAAATGCCCGCAACAATTATATTGTTACGAGTACTTGCCAATTAAGTTGGTGTGAGCATAATTAACGAACATCTTCCCTGAATACATAAGGAATATTCCCGGCTTCCCTGAAACATCTAGAAAACACCAGCAACGATCAATGGGAAAACAATTGGATTACTAGACGGCTGTAAAATTCCTTAGAAAGAAGCTGAAAAGACTATAAAAGGCGGACGCGGCACACACCGAGTTAGTTGACAGTGGACAGCTGATGTTTGGAAGCGAAGCGATCGATAGGCGAACAACAGGCGATAGAAGTCATAGTGTCTATGGTATAGCGAGTGTTTATAGTAGAAGCGAGCGGGACAAGAGGCTTTTAGTGAAATAAATTGTGTAGACTTGTTTATAACTGCAGTGTAGTCAAATTAACTGTTTTATAGTTTACAATCGGCTTCAAGTTTACAAAATATTGTAACAACTAAGTTATTTCTGGTGATTTTAAAATTAATTTATAATCTTAACTATCCATTGTACAATATTTAACGATGATTGTTAACAGAGAAATCAAAATAAAAGCGATCTTCCCTGGGAACAGCTCTAACACTGGTTATACAAAATGTGAAGACTTGCGTGGTATTGAACTGTGTTTGAAGCTTTGAGATACGTGTTATTGAAACTAGGCACTTTGCCGCCCTGGATTTTAGTGTAGGCGTCATAAACGTTTATAGATGGTGCGAAATACAGTAATGAATTGAAAGGCGTCAAAACCCAAAAATATGAAATTTCTGACTTACGAGGTATTGATTTGAGACCATCGATTCGCAATTTAATTTTTAAACCATTTTGTCTTTTCAATAAAGCTAAATGTCTTAACATTTGCAACAATAAGTTTTATTGAGTGAATGAAATTCCAGAGAAAAAACATTTTTGTAAACAACGTTGGCTTGGGGAAAGGGGAACAGTTAAATGCCGTAACCTAATCCACAATATTATATGGCTGAAATAAGGGAGTATATAAAAATTAGTATTACGCCGACCATTACTTCTTATATAATTAAAATCAAAGCAACTTTAGTTAATCATGGCTAACCTATTCCAAGAGGAACAAAATAGGAATAAATATTAGAGAAACGAAAAATAGGTAAATAAATCTAAATCTACATACGCTTTTGTCACCATTTGTCAAAATTCACTGCTGTTTCAGTTAATTTTAAGTCCACTGAAATATTCAGTGGTTGTCGACTGATTGTAAGTGACTTTCTTTGCACTACTTCAGTCAGTGTTTGGGACTCTGTGTTCGATGAAATAAAAGAGCGTAATGATTAAAACATACGTAATTAAACTTGGAGAAGAAGAGAACGTAAATAAAATCAGAACCAGCACGAGGAAGACTTGATCAGAACTATTGATATTTAAATTAAAGTAGGGACCCAACAGGATAGTAGTAAAATTTGAAAATGCCGATAGTGGTAAATACTGAAAAATGAAAATTGAAACCAAATGCACCGAAGAAACGCATAATAATATAGCAATTAGACAGAAGAATGAATTGCAGACGTCATGCAGTTAGTACAAAGAGTTGAATTGTTAAAGGGCTATTAGGAAACTACTTCGGCAATTAGATTATCATTAAGAGGAGAATAGGTACAGAGGAGGTAAAAAGACAGTATGGAAATAAAATTACATAAAGTAATATTTGCAAAAACGTAAAACATTAATAAAATATATGATCGCTACAGGTGATTAGGCACTGACAACTAGTGACTATTTTAAGAGAGTAGTTTGCAACCAACAAGAAATTCTTAAAATCTCATTTTCTCTGATCTTAACTCCAACTTGCCAAAGGGTCGCTTTTATTGTAAATTGTTGAAGTCAGTAAAAACTGACCGAAGTACCAGTAATACTGTATAAGAGTAATAACTGCTTTGGTTGGTAACATAAGTTTTAATTTACGTTGCGTTTCTTAGAGATTCAATAAATTGCATTTTGACAGCATTCAAATACGTTTTTGTGGAGATAATCACTGATTACGGATCTAAATCATACGAATTGACTGTCGAGAGATCAGAGATGCAGCAGCGACTGGCTGGACTTGGCGCTGGCTGCACCATAATAACGAGCGATCCAAAGGGCTTGGCCCAGCTCATCGGTGTTGATGGTCCCATCGAATCCTTCTTCGACCAGGGACGTTATAAAAAACGTTGCGGAATATATAATGGCATTGGGTGGGTTCGCGAGCTGAACATAATGAATTATTAAGGCTAGGTAATTGCCTTCCAAGTTTACACCTAAGTAATGATTTCGACACCGACTGCTTAAAGGGGCCGCAACGAAGGATGGATGGCCGACAATGAGCTAATAGCCGCCGATATACCGGCGGACTCGGGACTTGTGATGAATATACACGTGTACGTGTCTATGTAGGTAGGTATGTATGCGAGGGAGAAAGACAGACAATCGTAATTTATGGAATACAGCACGAAAACTAAACTCAGCCCACTCGGTAATTAGATGCTGAAACTAATTAACTGCTAGAACGGGTCGGAGGTGTGAAACAAAGAGGCGACCGCTCCGGGGCGGACAGAAGGACAAGCAGGCAAAGCCTGCTAATATCGGTCTACCATCGGTCATCGGAATACAGTGGCGGCGTTTTTATGATTTCGAACATCTTTTAGCTACAATCGTAGATCATCTTGTCAAAGGTATCTTCATGCATAAACAGTGGAAGCATTTGTTCAAACTCATGATTGAAAATATACTGCACGCAATGAAGCAACTCGTTATCTGCATGTTATAACACGAAAACAAAAAGAAATGGACTTTTAGGTATATGATATTGGACTTTAACTGAGAATGAGAAGAAGTGCGTCATAACGTGTATTTCGGTTTTTTAACAACATAGGCCTTCATTGACAGAATCCAGACTCGGGCTAAAAGGGCACGTCTCTATAAAACCATTAAATAAAAGTTTCGCCGGAAATTCCGGCTGACATCATCAGTGGCACTGCGTTGACTACTTTGAAGTCTCAGCAGCGACTGTTGAGTGTGTAAGTAGTGACTCAATCCTGTCAACGAAATGTTTGGACTTAATTAATCACATTGTTTCTGAAGTGTTCCAAAAAGGACACTAAATATTTTAAGTGTCATTATTATCATTTATTATAAGCAAAAGTAGTCTTGTGGTGATTTATCTTGTGTTGATTTAGTAATATCAGGATCAGGACTAAGATAACTGCTGGCAAGGCCAAATCCAAGGCTGATTGAACAAAACCAGTATCAGAATCAAATGAAGAAGACTAAAACAGAGAACAAGGTTTGTTAGCAAGATTATCACATATTATATTGTATATACATTATGAAATTAAATTATTAAATTCTAATACAAAATAAAAAATCAAACTATAACCTGTCGCTTCTCTTCTCTTTTTTGGAGGAGTACAGAATCTCTCAAGCTAACTAAATCTACTGGTTACTTAATTTATTTTGTGCTTGTCAATATTCGTTTACGATCAATTTATTTTTAATTGTTTAAAGTTTAAAACAGCATCTATGAACTAATTTGAATTGTAAAATTTACAAAAATTGTTGATCATTACAAAATTTATAAGTAGCATCTGTCTAAGCAATTTACCAAGAAAAGGTCATAATAAAGAAGCATAACAGGAGAAAACAATTACACAATTACATATACAAATTTCAGTTTTCATTAACATCAATTTTACATTATTACTTTTTATGCTCTATTTGCTGCGTCTTTATCGACGACACATTTTGAAGTATACTCTGATTATGTCTTAAAATGCCGTGCAGTAAGGAACTATTGGTATTGCAAGGGTTTATTTTAGTACAACTCGAACGATGCAAAATGTAGAAATAGTCTATCAGAATTTTTTCTAGAGAACCAAATTACCCATTGGAATTGCACATGCGTATCTAGTAAGGATAACCCCCCTCCCTCCCCAATTAAATAAAAATCATAATTATAATTGACCCTTTTCCTGATAAACTAAATAAAATTACTAACTCCGTGAATACTACTAATAAAAAAACATAAATCATACTTATAAGTGTCTTATCCTTCGGAGAAAGAGAGGTGTGTCCAATTTTTTTACTTTTGACATATGTTATTGACCAATTTATCAGAATATAATTATTATATTTTTATTGTTTTGTTATAATTATTATAATGATTTATCGTTCCTATTACTTCGAATATTCTTAGTTCAAATTGTCGGTAGCTATTTGTCAATAGTTATTGTTATCAAAATTATCATTTTTAGATGCTCTCTGTTTCAATTGGAATTGGAATTGTTTGTAAAAACTTATTGAGAAAATTAAAAATTAGTCAGACTCATCCATCTTTAACATATTTGTTATATCCTTCATCCGTGTTTGATTAGTTAGCACAATAATAATAAACGAAAATATGCAGTTACAAAATATGGTCACATTCGCTACATTTAGTCTTTGACGTAGCCTTATTTCATTAATAATATATAAAGTAATATTCAGTTAGAAAAGAAGATAGATATCGAACTAGATTTAGATCGTCAGTATGTTAGTTCAAAGTATTAAACAATAAAGTATTAATTTACAGTTATATAAAAGAAATTGAAGTTTCAATAAAAAAAGCTAAAATGCTCATATTGAATAATAATGTAATTAAAGAAGAACAAAAGTTTTAATAAAAATGATAGAACGCAATACCGGTAGCACTAGGTAATAAAAAAAAAACGATTACAGTTTTGGTGAAACTGTGTTGTCATAGCTCGTTTGGGTCATAACAGACAGTAGAGTAGGTACCCAAGAATTATAAAATTGTGCTTAACTAATTCTTGAACTACTTCAACAGAACTCATGCAAAGTTTTGAAAATGCGTAATGGATTATAAACTGAGAAACGGTCATTACAAAATATTAAAAGGTAACTTAACCATTGCAACTTTCTCTTATCATATGCCATAACGCTGAGCATGATACTTGAAATGAAAATATATAAACGAAGAATAACTCAAAGTTTATTTTACCATTCCTTTGATCAATACAGGAAGGAGGTTTTGAATTCAATCCATTCTAATATTATAAATGCGAAACTAATTCTGTCTGTCTGTGTTACGCAATCACGTCTGAACTACTAAACCGATTTAAATGAAATTTGGTACAGATATAGAATAGAGCCTTAGAAAGGACATACGCTACTTTTTAATGCGAAAAAAAGGCTATAAGGAGTTGAAATAGGGGATGAAAGTTTGCATGGAAATTACGTTACTTTTAAAGCTATAAGCTTGAAACTTATTTTTTAGGCTTTTGATTATATAAGATATAAATACCACACTCAGGAAAGCTTTTGGATATTTTCTTAAATTCTGTGTTTCCATAAGAACAACTTTCGTCTAAAGGATTGATGTGGAAAAGATTTAACTAAAAAATTGTATTACTCAATCATCACCCTTTTAGTTTTAAAAATGATGGGCTCATTTCCTAATAGAAAGTTGAACTCTCCTCGGAAACATACCTACTAGAGACAAACCATAAATGAAAAATATCGAAGGCAAAAGAAGGAAACTTCTAGTATCCAAAAAAAAAAAATGATGGATAATTTAAACAAAAAAGTGGTACTTACTCTTTATTGTAAGTTTAAGGTTCTGGTGAAGCACATATGTTAAGTAAACGACAAAATATTCTGAAATGGACATAAAGATTTTATGGTGTATATCCCTAATTTACTGTATCCCTGTACGCCACTGATCGATTGAGGATTGGTACCTACGATTGAGACAAAGTTAGTGCCCAAAGCAATTTTTGATGCCCCAACAACCGAACCAGCCAGCATCTCGGTCGAAAACGTTCTGCCGCTCCGTCTGTTCACTTTGACATTAATGACGAAACCCAAATTTGTATTAGGAGCGGTTTATTGCTTCGGACGAAAAGTTAACTGCTACCAGTAATTGGCCTTTTTTGTTACCTCCATCAACCATATCTGTCATAGCAGGCACAATAGACCCAGCGCCAATAGTCATCGCTACTACCCATTAAATATCCATTAAAAAAATAAACTACACATACACGCACTTGTATTTCATGGACTATTTCGGCTACCATGTTATTATATTTATGTTAACGAGTAGGTATTATTACACTAATCAGATATTTTTGACGAGATATTATGACATGTAAATTGATTAATGTTGGAGATCAATTAAATCTTGCCACTGCTTCTATTGCTCTTTGATAATTATTGAAAACGGCTTGTTGCTTGGCCCACAGACAGTCCGATGTTAAGGTTGGAATTTAGCACAATTATTTCAAAAGTTAAAGTTTATCCATTTAAGAAACGATGTTTAGTATACTTATAATTATCTTATGGAGGCAGGAATGGCGCGTAAAAATACATTTCTAATAATATTATGTTATGTTAGAAATTAAAAGAAAATTTACTAAAATGATTGCAGTTCGTAAAGAGATTTTTGCTCTTGGTCGAAAAGTTATAAAGGTACATTAACCCATTAAATGTACTTCTGTAGCAGCAAACACCCAATGATGAAACTGAATTTCCGAATTGTAACCGTGTCTTTTTGATGAAATCCCATGGTGACGTCAGTAGTGTTCGACGTTTCGTCTTCTATCGTAAGGGACATCTTCAGGAACTTCACGTTGTTAATGCAAGGTCTCCAATGCTAGTGCTGAACACCCGATAGATAGCAATGCATTACCTATATGTGGCTATCTATAGGCGTCTAAACTTTCTAAATGTGGGTATTTGCAGCACTGTAAATTACTCATTAAATGGTAAACAAATACAGGGTAATTAACAAATTATGAACATTCCTTTAATTGCGCATAAGTAGGAGTTCTTTATTTCTTACTTTATACTGATATTTTTTAGTAACAATGATGTATAGATATGTTTAATGTAGAAATAGCTCAAACCCCAACGCCAAAACACTAAATTTAAGCGTTCGAGGTACTTTACGGTAACAAAGTTACCTTCTTCAAGGTAACATACGAGCAATAAATACTAATAAATAATGTTGCGGTCCAGTGATAATTGACAGTCTAAAAATTGAAATGTTCAGTGGACCTTAACAAGAAAAAAAATTAATTAAATCAAACCAAATAACCGAGAACTAGGTATGGGACCTTTGTCACTGTTGAGGGAGTTTGTTCCATTTACATAAACAAACATGCTTTCAAACCTTTCTAGCAAATTAAGGTTGTTAATATAAATCCTACGTTTATCAGTAAGAATATGTTGAGCAACACTGGACTTTTCAGTTCTACCGACCCTGGCATGAGCTAAACATTCTTTAAACCTAACCTAAATAGAGAGTTTAGTTTATCTAACATATTTAATACTACAGTGTTTACAATAAATTTTATATATCCCCGACTTTTCTAAAAGAGAATTTTTTTAAGATTAAGAGAATTCTTTTCAAGCTGTTCTCGGTAACCCAAGAAAAGTCGGGAATATACCAAATTGCTTGTAAAGACCGTAGTAAGAAATATGTTAGACAAACTAAATGTTCTATTCAGTTAGGTTAAAGCACATTTAGCTCATTCTAGGTTTGGTAGAACAGAAAAGTTCAGTTTTGTTCAACATATCCTTACTGATAATCACAGGATTAATATTGACAACCTTAAGTTAGTTAAGGAAATCAGAAACAGTTACTTGCTAGATTGGTTTGAAAGTATGTCTATTTGCAAAAATAGATTAAACACTGTCATAAGTGACAAAGCTCCTATATTTTTTTGTTAAGGTCCACGAAACATTGCAGTTTTTAGGCTGGGTCAAAGTCACTGGACCGCAACATTGGGTAGTATTTATTACTCGTAGGTAGGTTAGGTTTTAGTTCACTTCAGTTCTTGAAGAAGGTAACTTTGTTATCGAAAAATATTTCAATCGTTTAGTTTCGTGGTTAGCGTTGGGATTTGCGCTATTTAGTACGTTCTACAGCTCCGCCAAAGTTTCCAGTTAGCAGATATGTTTAACGTGTTATATCTTGTTCCTTGTGCCTAATATTTTATAATTTTTTCAAAGACAGGGTAGTTTTATGTAGTTCGATAGAAAGACGGCAAGTGCATAACACAAGCCAATAATTATAGACTTCATTATACAATTCCACTGTGTCTTGACCATTTGTTTTAATACCCGCCAACATATAAATTTATCTAATAACAATTTAATATTATAAGTAATTTTCGTAAAATTTAATATTAATTTTAACATACACTATAATTATACATAAAAGTGGCGTTTCTGGGATTTGTGAAGGGGGAGGCCAAAGAGCAAAATGATGAAAAATCTAATTACATAAGTTAAAAAAAAAATAATAGGGGTAACCGGATTATTGCCTCAATTGCTTGTATAATTTGTTAATTATTAAACGAATAATGATATTATGTATATAAATTTGGTACAATCAATTTGCAGCATACTGTATTAGTTCTACAGTGTTCTGTGATGTATTCATCAGACTGTAACACAATAATTAAAACATTCTAATCCATAAAGTGTCTTGAAGCCCCTAAACCAACTGTAGCTACGCCTTTAATTTACAATCATCGTGACTAATTATTTTACATATTTGTTACATTTACAATTTTTATATTTTAGTGTTATATTCTTTTTATTGTTTGTATGGTTTTGCAAGTAGAATAATTTGGTTACTTATATTTTGTTCTGTATCTGTAGATTAGCATGTTCATATGCAGATTTTTAAGGTTACATTGTTCTACTTTAACAATTCTATCCATTAGAACCTAACATATACGTACTTTACTACTTCGTACTATTGGTAGGTATTAAGTGCAAATTAGAATATCTTTCTTTTCTCAATAGCTTAATAATAATAATTCAAAGCACCTACTTTCTTATTATGGTAGGTACTATTAGAGAAGCGACGTCAGTTCATTGAAGACGTTAATAGCGTTTATATAAGCTGTTTAACGTGAACTCGCCCTATAATTCACTCTCTTGTCAAATACAGAGCTAACGTGAGGGTTAACTAACTTAAGATTTATTACGTTGACATTTGAACTGAGCTGAATGTGGTGCAAATAAAACGGCCGTAATGCCCTACACAATTATCCCACTAGAATCAAGTTACCGTTTAATGATCAAAAGAGGTCCGTTTGTTGTTATAATGTCCTTTACCTTGCGTAAAGCGCGCCTGATGGTTGCTTAGCTTACTTCGTTCGTTATTGTTGACTTGACCAGCAGCCAAACCACTACCAACACTTTTACTTTTTTCGGCCATAAAACAATTCCATATTGGACTGCAAAATATTTAAGGGAACGATTCATTTAATGATTCTAAAGCAGCTATGTCCAACACGCGACCCTCGAGCCATATGCGGTCCAGTTGAAGTTGCTCGAGGTCTTTTCTATGTTCACTTTCATACTTTCGTATATACAAAAATTTAATAGTCAAATTTTATCGATGTTGATAAAAGAAAACAAACACGATAAAGATATACTTTCACTAGAATAAGTCGCAAATCTAAATTTTGAAGCCAAGAGGTTGGAGTCGAAACCAAGACTCTTGATATGTTAAGTATAGTAGTATGAGGGTGGATCGGTAAATTATTCATTTAGAACACTAAATATTTGGAAATCAGTAAAAACGTCTAAGTGTTTAATATACGTTTCCACCTTAGAAATGTCATCCTCAGTTAGAAACTAAATTGATCTTGGTTCTGTTATATTTACCTAATATTTTATTATTATAGTACGACTTTTCTCTTTTAAGTTTTGAATATACAACCTAAAACATGCATTTATAGGGAAATTTGTCTAAGAGTGGTATTTGGAGCGAGTCTCACCTGGGATTTGCAATTATAGGTTAAGACAACAACTTTTAAAAAGGCAAAAACAAAATATTTTCATTTGTTTTTAAAACTTATGTTCAACTTTTATAACAGCATCTCACCAAATAAAATATTCAAATGAAATATACATTTAGTAACTCCATATTTACCCCTTTATCATTTCTAAAGGAAGTCATTTTCAACCGTTTTATACCCATGTTTGGTAACAGAATAGTTTAGTTAAATAAAATTATAATAATACTTCAACTGCGTCTCTTTTAGGAACCTCAAGAACATCCATTAATTAAATATTTAACATTTCCGCGGTTTCCGAGTAATTTAAATCATTAAATTGTGGCTATAACGCTTATATCAGTTTTCCTAGTAAATTGTGGATTCAAATTTAAGAGAACAAATGACTTGAAAAACGTTATAGGCGGGTAGCCGGTGACAGTAAAGCTGCACTTATACGGATTCTGAAATGTAGCATAGGAATGAAAAGTATTTAATCATAGGTACAACATAGGCCCGGTGTGCCAGGGTGTATACTGGCAGAAATATTTTTTATAAATTTTAATTTTTTTAATAATTATAAGTAATTTGCACTTTTATGGAAATTAGTTTCTCTAAGACCACTTTATTGCAAATTTTATGTATTTTCAAAAAAAAAAGGTGTGCCAATAACAGTGATTTTTTTGAGATTCTAGATTTTCTACCGCATTTTTCTCTTCATCCTGACAATTTTAAACAATTTGTTCAACAGTAAGAGGAGCTGCCAGGTATAATTTATTATACATATACAGTAGAACCTTGATAACTTAAACCTCGATAACGTAAAAACCTCTATAAATTCATAAAATTTTGTGTTCCCTTCCCCTCAGAGTCCAAAACCTCTTTTACTTAAAATACGAACCCTCTATAACTTAAACGAATAATATGGGCATCGCACCTCAGTAAGTAATAAAATTGATGTAGAAAGTGTGAATTGTTTGAAACAAAAAAAAATAATAACCGACTTTTTTAAGTAGAATAAAATAAACTTGAATAAATGTACCTTTAAACCTAAAATAAAGTACGTATGTACATAATAACATTTCGAAGTTTCATTTGCATTTTACCTGGCTTGTCTATCTCTATAATTCTTAAACAACGCTCATAAACGGACCTCTGTAAGTAAAAATATAAACCAATAAAAACTCCTTAACTTAAACCCTTAGTAAGTAAAAACCTCAATAACTCAAATTATTTAACGTTTCCCTTGGTCTTTATGTTATCGAGGTTCTACTGTATTATAGCACGATTCAAAAGTTATTGAAGATAAAAAGAAAAAGAATGATAGATGACATAGACTGTACTTTGTGTGGAAAAAAAAAATAGGACAGAAACATATTTCAAAATGCTCTATTTTCTTAATTTGGAAAGGTTGAAACTATAATATATAAAGTGGTGCGACAGATTTTTCTGCCAGGATAAACCTTGGCACCCCTATTTTTTTAAAATACATAAACTGCAATTTTTTACAATAATTGCTTAAACACTTAAATTACTAAACATTATCTAAATGTAAAATAAATATTATGTATTTAATTAGTATTAGAAAACGTCTCGGTATAGCTACAGGGTATAAAATTGAACATGCATCAATAAACCTTTTACGTTCACTTAAATCATTGAACTACTGTTGTTTATAATTTTTTACTCATGTAATAAATTGTTTAATGTGTGTAATAAGGAATTTCGACAATAACCTTGTTCAATGGCAATTTTTTCAAAAATATTAAAGATTCTAAGAATAATCAAAGTTTTGCCGAATGTTTAATTTACATCCTACAAAAGAGATCGTCATTGTTAAAACTGTTAGAGCTTTAGACTATTGATACTTTTGATAGTGCAACTTTTGTGAAACATTATTTAAAACTTATTTTCAAAAATAATAAAACAAAATAGTTTCACTAAATAATTTATTTCGATGACTCGACAATATTGTTTCGATCGAATGGCGATCATTATCAAGAGTAAGTTCTACTAAAGCTTAACACTAGTGACAACATATTTATACATAAATTACAAGTTACTGAGAGCTATTGAGACACGTTTAAAAGAACACGTTTATAGCATAAATAGAAAACTTAATAAAACAGGTTTTGCAGAGCATTGCATTAATTCACAACATTCATTTTGTAGCAACAATGTAAAAATTCTTCATTCTGATATCAACAATAGAAAAAAGTTATGTATGTTAGAAAATTTGGAAATCAAAAGAGCCATTCAAAATAATTTAAATTTAGTAAATAGCCAAACAGAACTTGTCTCAACAAACTCCCCACTTCTTTTGAGTAACTTGTAATTTATGTATAAATATGTTGTCACTAGTGTTAAGCTTTAGTAGAACTTACTCTTGATAATGATCGCCATTCGATCGAAACAATATTGTCGAGTCATCGAAATAAATTATTTAGTGAAACTATTTTGTTTTATTATTTTTGAAAATAAGTTTCTTTAGACTATTACAAAAACCTTAGTGTCTTATTTGTTTCAAGTTGTTTACAACAATAATTACTTAAACAAAAATATAATAAAAACACGCTTTTTAAATGTTTCAAATGTATACTTTCATAATGTTTCATAATTCAGTCACCGACCAAACTATTTTAACTTATTTAATACAATTTTACGAAAATAAATTTACAAATTGAGAAGTAAATTATATTTTTGTTTTGTAAAAGTGTATAAATTCGCAATTTTCAAAGGTCTTTAAATTTTATTGACGTGCGTAAAATTCTTAATAACTTTCTAATGAGGGATAAAGTCTGAGAATGCCTTTCCGAAAAAGCCGTCAGTGCAGAAAGGGCGGCTCACGATTAAGCTTTGTCGGTCCCGAAGAATGGTTCTCTTTCCCTTTATGCAATATTACCTACATATTACACACTCATTCTAAATCGGCACCACTTATGTGGTGGTTTTGTTATTATATTACAAGGGCACAGCATCGGGTGCTACGGGTGACTTACAAAAATAAATACATATGTATGAGATTGACTGTAGGGGATGAAATGTGGTGTGTGGTTGCAGTATCTAATAACGGCAGCAAGACATGCGTTTCGGTAGTTTGTTTGTAGATTCTCCGTAAAATAATGAGATAAGCGTATGTTTATCTTAACCGCGTTTAAGCTTTTAACCGCAAATTAACAATGTCTTGCTAGTGATGATGGTTTTAGTAAACTTTTAAACTATGCGCCACCAACCACCTGTTTTCTGTTTAGATTGAATTATTAAACGTGCCTGCAGTAGCTGCAGGTGGCTCTTAAAAAATGTTTTTCTTACGCATTACTCTAAAACACATAAAACTGATGTGGATGACTTATTTAGTATTAACAGATTTTTATGATGCAGACACAACATAACATGTTGCTTATTGATTTATTAAACATTAAAGACGACAAACAAATTAATAATTTTTTGGATGTATATTAAGCACAAAAAATCGTAATGGTAAAAAAATTCTAAAGACATATTTTTTTTACTTAGACATGTAGACTATAGCAGACACTCCTTTTAAAAAGCAATACTTTGCCACATTTTCTAAAACTACACACAAGAGCTTCAGTTTTGTTTTTTTCTTTGTATAAATTAGCGCCCTAACCTAACCTAACCTAGCACTTCCTTAAAAACAGCGTTTTCTAAAAAAATAACCCAATAACCCAATACCCTTCCATCAACAAGTTAGAAGGATATAAACATAAAAAATAAGGGTTTTAGTGTTTGTTCAAAGTGGGATTTCCTTTCGTTCTTGATAATTTTCGTTAGAGGCACTTAGAATAGGCGCCCCTAATACCTGGCGCCCTTAGCTTTTTCTGAATTCCCTCCCCCCTGCCCCTAAAACCGGGTATGCCTCTACTGTGAATAGGTATATAAAAACAGTACATATTTCAAAATGTTGATCTTATGATGGCTGGTTTATGCACAATAGCCATTCAGTAATAATGATGGTTTATGTTTTTATTGCAGCTTTCAAATTCTAATGGCATCTATTTTCCAATTTCATTATACAAACAAGTTTATAACTAACTGATTGTTAATAGTGTAGTAATCATCATAATTTTCGATTAGGCACAGTTATTGACCTGTTTTAAACATGCATATGCCTTTTAGATCGAAAACGTTCTCTTGTCAATATTCATTACAATTTATGATGTTGTTTGGCATACCTGTTTGCATTTTGCATACGAAACGTGGTCCTATCATATAATTAATCAATCAATAAAATATACAGGTAATCCTCGTGCACCTGTCCTGGTACAGTGTTCTTCAAAATTAAGATATACACGAACGGAACCAAGGGAAACATAAATATCTACATTTAATAGCTTAATAACGAAAGCAATTCGCCAGTGCCACTAGAAAACATCGTTACAAACTTTAAGTATTGCCCTTACTTATAGATAACTCGTAACTTTCATTTATTTAACTATTATATAAAAATAATAAAATATGTGTACCAATGGAGTAGTGCCGTTTGCTACTTTCATCATTAGTAAAATTACCTATTTAAAGTAAGAAAGTAAAATTATCCAAAATTGTTAAAATAGGTATAAAGAAATAGGATGACATCTATATGGATGGGATAAGAAGATAAAAAGACAAAACGAGGAATGGAATCACAAGATGGAAAATGATAGGTATGGTGCTATTATATTGAGGTTTTTAAAATTTGTATCCTTTTCTGAATGCCCTGTACAAATTATAAAGCTAAATTTTGACATGACGTTAATCTTAGACGTATGATCATTATGTAAAAATAAAAAAAAAAGTAGATTGGATTGCGATTTCCAATTTTCAAATCTTTAACACGTTTAGTTTCCCTAAAACATTTCGTGTAGTATTCAGTTTAAAGAACCCTGGATCTCGTTCTGCCTTGGAACATAACGTAGTTCTTGAAATAGTCACAGGATACAGCAATTTTGAAAACAACTGTAGTGTCCATTGTAGCATAATAATTACTTATTGTTAGACGCGAGCAATCGGGTACATAGATTTTTTTTAAATATGCAAACGGTACATGCCACCCTGTAAACGTACCCTAAGACTTCAGGCAAATTCACTGATTGTTTAACAATTGATAGATATTTTTTAAATTTTATATTCGGAAATCGTATTCGATGAGCAACTTCTGAACCAATCACTCGTTAATTAAAAAGTCGATTTACAAAGGATAATAAAATTTCGCGGCGTTTTATTTGTCGAAGGATTTCTTGATAGAGATAAACGCCCACTCCCATCTCTTCATGATAATTTTTAATGGGCATGTCGGTTGCATTTTCCATAACACAAATTAAATTTTAGCAGGTAATAATCGGCCGGGTGCCGTAAGTGTGCCTTAATGAGACCACGAACCCGTCTTCACGCACCTACATCTCCAGCTTTTGCTCTATACGTTTTTATGTTTCTGGTTAATTAACATTCGAAATAAACTTACTTCATTGTCATGAAAATTAAGTGAAGGTGGAGAGGTATCAAGAATAAAGTCCAAACGACTTGACAGCTCTGAAGGATCCGTAGGTGGCTATTCCCCGATTCTAATTAGCCGGGTCGATGAAAAACATTTATTTATACAAGCGGAAAGGAGGCTTTCTAATTTTTTAAGCTACGTCATTCATCTCACTGGTAGCTAAGTGAAGAGTTGAAGGCGTACACTAAAAGCTGCCGTCAATCACGACCTTGATTTGCTGACGTTGCTTTTTTAAATCTCTTCTCTTAAAAAAACAGAAACAAAAGCCTTTGACGTGGCAAGCAGCCTGTCAGAACCTCCGTTAGTTAAAAGAATAGCTAAAGTGGTTTAGTTGTGCTGCAAAATGAGGGTACGTTTCTTCAGTATATTGCTTATGTATTTTATGTAGTCACACTGAATTGCTATGGGTCAATTAGGCGCTGAGAAATCTCGGACAAATTAAATATGTAGCGATAAAAAACAGTAGCGGCTCTCCAGTGTGAATCATAATCATGATGTGAATTATGAAGATAATATATGACGAAAATTTAACTAAGGACATTTTAAAGTTGATTTATGAAATATTCAGACGTGTTTAATTATTCTATTTTCTTATTGTTAATTCCTAAGTAGCACAAAATCATATGAGGTACATTCTAAGATTTACAATACTTTCAAAAACATTCTATATCTAATATAAAAATAGTATAGATCATGAATGTTTGACGATACTTGCTAGGTTTTGCGCGATTCGTCATTAAGACTTGATTTTATCGTAATTCAAGACAGCAGTACCTACTGACGCATCAATAGAGACATGATCAAGAGAATCAAGTCGACAACTTTCGAAACATGTGATTTTGTTCAGACTCATGATTTGTTAACATGACTAAAAAGAATAACACAAAGCCAGGGTGGTGCATGTGGTTTCTATTTTAAAACCTAAAATATGTATTAATTTGTAAATGATGTACTTTACGTTTTTATTGCGATTTAACACTTCGTCACTGTTCATTCGCGTAGAAACTAGAAACTACTCGAATGATCCTATACTACAACAGTGATATAGGTAGTCGGTGTAGGTTTAGGTAAGTGAAAATTAAGAATTGATGATTAACAGGAATATATTATTTCACTATACATAATAACTTAATAACATAGACTAGGAATTGAAATGAAAGGATAATTACGAAAAAATATTAATGAAATAGGTGATCTTGAGACTTTAGGGGTACACGGAAAAAAGAGTATATTTAATGTGAATAAATAACACTTCATTCAAGAAAATCTTTGTTTCATATATACGCAAATAAATATTTTCTTGAATAAAGAGTTTAAAAGTTTTAATGGTAATCAAATGCTACGTTTCATTTAAGAATATATACTTTCAGTTAAATACAGCAACGTTTGAAGCGAAAAAGAGTTTACTTACGAAGACCATAATATTTCTTCGTTAGAATAATGTATTCCTTTAAACAGAATATTTATCTACTGATTTCAACAATTTCGTTTTCTTAAAATAAGATTTGCGGGCTTGGAAAAATACTATTTTTCTTCAACACAAGAAACGGATGTTTCCATTTAAGATGGTACTTCTTCATAATAAACACGATTAATATTTGAGTTTAAAGCGGTATATTTTTGTATTAAACATGAAACATTTTCATACTAAAATAACAAAAATTTGTTTGAAAATTTTATTTTTTTTTAATTTTTTATTTTTAATAATAAAGCAATTTTACAAATCAATGGAATGGTATATAAATAAGATGTGATTATTGTAACATATCTTTATTGAACATAAAATAATAAAAAGGACAACGATACACACATGAACAATAGTATGAAAGGAACTAAAAAAAATCCTTAAGACATTTTAGTGTTACGTATGATTCACCAGTAGGGAGTGTACGCATCATGACTGGAAAATGCGTCTTTTTATTTTTATCCATGATAAGAACTTTACTTCCATTTACTGATTCGACCTTATTCAAGCTCTTTAATGTAACGTAGTGATTGCTCAAGTTTGCCATTTTGATAAGAAGTTGTTTAGTCCAAATTATTCCAGTAGCTGTAATATAAATTATTGTTTTTAATTTAAAATCAAAACTAGAATTCTTGGTTTATCGATCAAACGATTCTCATCATAAAACAATCGACTTGCTAAAAGTGTAAATTTTCTATTATAGATAACCTTTTCTATACATATACAATCCACAATAAACGATTTTCAAATAGCAGTAGGTAGTAGCCATTTTTTATTTATCGAGAGAAAGCGCGCTTACAAACTGCTAAACTGTAGATACCTACTGCTATTTAAAAAACAGTTTTATTTTACTACTACTTCGTTGAGGATTCGTTGTGGATAAAATTGATTTGTAGATATTTATGTACCTATATACAGCAGATAACGTGATACAGAATGAATTAAAAACTTAATTCTAATATTGCGGCTCTATTACATATTTACCATGCAAAATTTTGCATTATTTCATACTTCTATTTTAAATATAATTAATAAATAAATTCGTGAAAATTAAGTATTTTAATGGTACTTACTTGCAAATGCTTCTCCAAAGCCAATTTTATTTAAAAATTCTTCCATTTTATTATAAAAATATACCTCTGCTTTTTAAAGCAGCCTGTTAATCTTTGCAAAAAAAACAAAGTCAGTTTACTGCTGATATTTTCTTCAGTATATTGCTTATGTATTTAAAGTCACAAATTGGGGTAAAATTAGGAGCTGATCAAATCTCAAAATATTTTGTACTAAAAAAAGGGGGTTCTTTGAATATAAAATGTTTATAAAAGATAATGTTTTGTTTCAAAGGGAAGTGCTTTATAATCCAGTTTTGAAATACTTGAATGAATTAAATTATTTTCTTTTGTTTTCCTAAACAGAAATGTTTTAAAAATTTAAGAAAATTTACTTTTTGTCTTAAACAAATTGAAAAAGTTGTAGCAAAAGAAACATTTTTCATTCCAAGTAGTTTCCTTGAACTTGTTTTAAGAACCAGAGTTAGTGTTTTCTATTTAAAAACCTGTAAAATTTGTTTCAAAACTTTACATTCTTTCTTTAAATTCAATTGCAGGAAAGAAATAAAAGTCCTTACAAGGAATATTCGGTGTTTTAGGTAAGTAAAATTAAAATTTATGATAAAGAATATTTATTTATTTAAAATGAGTAAATAGATTTAAAGCAATAAAGTTTACGATTTAAAAATAGTTTTTTTTTTATGGGTAGGTATGGTAAATATATAAGTTTGATTGGGCAAGTAGGATAAGTAAATAAGTCAGTACCGAAAGAAGGTCTGTTGGGTACTGATTTTTTTTATCTTTCAAAATTGTTTTGTGTCAGACTTGTGAAGTTTAGTTGGCAGTAGGGATAACAATAGGAGTAGATAGAATTTTCGTAATTGCTTGAGCTATCTCAAAAAGGTAAGAAATGTGTCAGATAAGTGATAGCAAATCGAAAAAGGACAATGAGTACAAACGCTTTCTAAAAAGATGCAAGAGTGAATGAAGAAATATGGTAAAGAAGCGCAACAAATTTAATGGGGGTATATTTTAGAAAAAATAATAAAACAAATGAAGATGTAAGAAGGATAAAGTTTATTTTAAAGAAAGTGGGTGGTAAAAAGTTATTGCCTTAACGAAATACTTATGAGTGACCTCCATCAGTCACTTGAACTGAAAACATGTTCCTCACTTAGGGTGCGATTGGACAAAAATAAAACAACCTATCAGGCTACTGTAAATTCAAATGTAAGCCTGAAAATGAATTGATTCGAATATCGTGCAAAAATAATTTCGTCACGTATCATTGGTTCATCATCACTAACTATTTGCATAGTTAGATAGAATATTTAAGCTTTATAATGTCATAAAATTGGAGAAAAGAAAAGGATCTCATTTTTATCGCATCCATATACCTATTACTTTCATAATCTAAAAAGTGTAAGTACACCAGAAAACTTTTTGACATATTTTTATTTGCCAAATTTTAGAGGCAGATCTACATATTTTCAAATAACGAATTGAAAAGGAAAAACAATAATTTCTATTGCACTTTTCTTCAGTGAACTTTGAAATGCTGCAATTTTCCTTAGCACATTAAAGTTTAATAATGTTACGTGTATAAGTAATTTTTGTTTAAAAATAAGTGGTTCCCATTAAGTATTAGATGTCATGGTTTAAAAACTTGTGTAATGGTAATTTTTAGCTTCTAGATAAGTACTTTTTGATTACTACGTCATGTTATACCATCAAGAACAAACTTAATTTTTTGGGTTGTCTGAAAATTTTGTTGTTCTGTTTCAATTGTTTTGTCTCGTTTGTTATTGATTATACTTATCAGAACGTTTATATATATATTATACCTATATTACTTCACAGTTACGTATATCACAGGCATTTGGGCAAGAATAAGTAATTCAGGAGAAATAATCGAAATGTTTCATTACCTTATTTGTAACTTCTTGAGAAAATCATTTCTAATTTAATGAACAGGAGTGTTGTGGAGTAAACAATATACGTAGAAAAAGAAAAAATTCAGCCACTGATCCACAAAAACATTTATGTATTTAGATATAAGTGTATACATTTCAACCACTATGGGGTCATCTTCAGTGTAACAAAGTTTATTACAACAATCTTTCTTAAATATAAGGTTGGCGAAGTAACAGTAGTAACGGGTTATTTAGGGGTGACATATCGTTAGATTACAGATCCCGTTATTACCGCTACTTCGCCAACCTTATATTTAAGAAAGATTGTTGTAATAAACTTTGTTACACTGAAGATGACCACATAGTGGTTGAAATGTATACATTTGTATCTAAAAACATAAATGTTTTTTATATATATGTACCTACCAATGTCAGATAAATACCTATTTACAAAAACTATTTCAAGAAAATATACTTCATCACTTTAAAACCAAAAGCGAACGTCGTTGTTCTTCCAACAATACAATTATTTTTAGATTATTACTGGCTTTCATATTCAAAATAATATTTCGGTAAGAGGAACTAATGGGAGTTGTGTATTAGCAGCTATGTTAAAACAAAAAACAATTTGTGTGCATGTACTTCTTATCGTTAACATGTTTACGGCGTAGACACCGCGCACGGCACTTTTACATTATCAACTTGCAAGCTACAAAATCTTTATACAGAGACAAATAACACGATCAATTCTGGAATCATCGTCGACTTTCTAGTTATTATTCATCATTCGGGAATAATCAGGATTTCTTCGAGTTCCTGTCTAGAAAGTTCGAAAGGTGTATATAAAGTGATCATCTTTGGACCGAGGGACAGTTGTGGTGATAAAGCATCAGTGCGCGAATTAAAACGATAACCGATAGACACTAGTAATATAAATAAGTTGTTATATAAATAAGTGAATTGTTCTAATATAAATAGTAGTTTTAAGTTAGTGTCAAGTGTTATATAAATAGTGTTAAATAAATAATTATTTAAACAAATATCTTTGACTAGAAAATTCGTTACAGTATGTGTCTGAATATTTAGGCTGAAGATGTTACAATTTGAACCTAAAGACTATCACTGGAACTACCATCTAATTTTTACATTCAGAACTTATTCAAATATTCGATGTCGATGGTTTGAAATTTTTTTGAGATACTACATGTATTTAAAATACGCCATGGATTCAGTTTGGCCATTAAATGTTCTCGCATTCTCGAACACTAGGTACAAATGTTTTGTTAACAAAAAACAGAGTCTAGATATTCTGAACATCTAATTTAATGTAACCATAATTTTAATAAAGACCAAGATTTTACATTTACATAATAAATACATAAGGTTAAACCTTTTTGAACAATTGTAAATTAATAGATATAGGAAACAGAATATAATTCCTAACGAACAATTAGATATTTCGAATTCTCCACTTCTAAAATTGAATTTCAAGCTGCCCGTACCACATATTGATTATTTTTAAGGTTTAAATACTGTTATAATAATTGTAGTTTGTTAGATCTTCACCTGAAGAAGCTATAGTATAGCGAAACGGTTGTAGTGATAGAAATAAACTTTTTCTTGAAACTTTCCACGTTTTTATTTTATCATTAAATGCTCCTTTACAAATTCAGTTTCGTGTTAATTTTATTGTTCAAATTGTATTTGCGTATTATTTTTGATGAAAATTTAAAATTTCCTTTTGGATCGATTCATTTCTTTTTAAAGTTTTTTTTAATCTATTTTAAGGTGCATTCAATCCAACCCTAAAAAGTTAAGCGTTGGTACCTAAATGGATACCGATGCTTTGAAGCCTTGACGCCTGCAGTACTTGGACTTCCGCTGCTCGCATCGTTCCAAGTCACGAGCAAAAAAGTCGAGTAAAAAGCATCGCGATGTTGTTTAGATATTCGCAGAACGAGGTATTCGACCGTTTCCTCGTGATTAAACAATAAATTCAGTTCGAATTGCTTTCGAGAACGTTTCGGAGAAGGAATACATTAAACTGTTGACTGGCATGTATCAGCAAATGAAATAGCCATTAGAAGAGTTTATTACCTGAAGCGCCGCGCGTTATAATGCGTATGTGCACTGGCGTTTTGTTCTTCGGGCAGTTATTTACGAACCCTTTCATCGTCGTAGATATATATGTACGTATACATGTATGGGTTTGTATAGTGTATTAAGCTATGCATGCAGATCCATCTACCCACTGCACCGGGAGCACCGTTTTATGTGCCGATTTTGCGCTCGAACCGTGTTTCCGCGTGTCCAGGAGCTCGCAATTCTCCGCGGTCACGAGTCCCTCCGGTCGCGGATGTACTATAATTACCAGACTAACATCAAAAATGCCGCCCTGTTTCACTCCCTATGCTAATGAGCCGAAACGACTTATCGAAATGCTGATTTTCAATATTCCCCAGTCCTATTCTGATCACTGCACCTTTACCAAAAATCTTAAAACGCTACACATGGTAAAAGCGAATATTACAATTATCCACACTCAATATTTATGAGATGAACGAATTCGAGGATTTTGGAATTTACGGGTAGTATTTCCGAATCTTATATGGCACAAAAACATACGTACGTACAAGTTGACAAAGGAGACGTAGCCCTTTGATTTTATTCCCCACATATGCACATTGGACTATGATTGTTTTGTGTTAAGGCAAATGATTTAAGTTCAGCTTTTCATGGAGCAAGGAACTCGACGACCATCAGTAAAGTTTCATACATTGTTATTTGATTTCACTGCCTTGTGGTAATAAAAAATAAAAATACATGAAATTGCAGTAAATGGTGTGTTTCCACTAAATAATTTTTTTCAAGCGTAAGTAAAATCCTCTTTAAGCCGAATGTGGCCCTTGTTTATCTTCTACGCAGAAATTGAAAAAAACAAGGGCCACGTCTCCTTTGTTGACTAGTATTTGATTTAATAGGTAATTCTGAAAACCACAAAATAACGGAATCTACTCAAACCAAAAAAAAAAAATCAGTTGATGATTCCTTTCTATTAAAAAAAAAAAATTAAGGGATGGAAACTTTTCCAAAGCCAAAATAATAATGAAAAAACTTGAACCATGCTTTTCGCTCAATTTGTGATTCATACTGTGTATTGTTCAAGTAGTGATGAAAGATGCTTCATTTAAGAGCATTTTGTTTGTTGATTCGTTTATTTATCTCTAAAATTGTCCGCATTACAGCTTTTCTGCTGAATTTTGTGTTTAATAAAAATGCTTTTTAAATTTCGTATCTGTTTATTTCACTTGAAAACTGTTACTCGATAAATTTAGAAACTTGGTAATATGCAAAGATTCAACAGAAAAGCCGTAATTCGGACAGTAATTGAGCACAACGTAAGTGATTTCGTTTTTTTTTTGGGAATTCCCATCATCTCATACTGAACCGTTTGAATAGAGCTAAAATTTTGCTCCACGCGGAAGAAGATATATCTATCCAATTGATTATATTTAAAACTTTTTTTAATTCAGCAACTTAAATTTGTTTTTATTATTTAGTAAATACATTATTCTCGATATTACTAGGATTCAAATAAGGCATTTTTTTCCCATTTACTTTTCCAGTTTTTAAATTCAGATTTAATTGAGTCAAGTCTTTCTGAGCTCAGTATCATTTTAAAATTCAAATTCATTTTTTAATCTATATCTACACCCTTCCGAAAAGAGATTAACTTCTCGTTATTTTTTGTAAATATGTAATTAATGGAACGAGCAGCCATTATTATCTTCCCCTAGTATTACATAACAAAATTTGGACGTTAATTTTATTCTCATCAGTTTTTACGAAACATACGTGACAGTGCCCCAAGCAGGTTATGTCATAAGGGCTGAAATTCAAAAACTATTGTTTTCAGGTTCTGTCTTTAAATTCTACTTTAAAATATTTCATCAATTTGGGATAATTTATGCGTCAAAATTTGACTAGCGTCTTACTAAAAACGTTATCAAATTCCTTGTTACTGGAGATCTGCCTCATTTATCCGACGATCCTTGCACTAAGTTTTCCGAAAATTCAAGCTCTCATTTCTTTCCAGACGATATTGTACAACGGTATGGTACCGAATTCAATGTATTGCTGTCCTCTGGGAGCAGAAAGAAATTCTTCTTTACGATTTTTTCCCAACAGGTTCATAATCGCCAAAATTCTTTCTACTCCAAAAATGTTAATCCTGAACCGGAATAACAAAAATAAACCTCTACCGATGACCTAATTATTCAGCTCATATGATTAGTGTAACTTAACGTAATTCTCCAACACTTTATGTACTTTATTTATTTAATTTAATGTGACCATAGTTAATAGAATCTACTCTTACTTGGTGGAAATTCATGTTAAACATAAAAACACAAACACTATTGTTAATTTCCACAGTTTTTATTGTTCTTGACAATTTTGTATCTTTGTATCTTCTGACGAAGCCAATTGTTAAGAACAATAAAAAACTCTAGAAATTAACAATAGTGTTTGTGTTTTTATGTTTATGTGACCATTTTAAATTTCACAATTATTGTTAGATTTGGATTTATTTCGACCCTTAAAAGAATCGATATTAATCTTTGCTTTCCAATGTCTCCCACACTCCAGAAAGTCTCCCACCATGGGAGTATTTATCCTTTGGGCATCCACTGGGGTGGGGAACAAAATAAATAAATAAAAGGCACTAACAAAGGATGCGAATAGCACTCTCAATTTCCACATTTTCTCGTCATAAAAGTTATAAGAAGATCTGGTAGTTAGCTACAGTGATATTGCAGTTTGTCGAAATTTCCATAAGCGACAGGAGTCTTGAAATGCCTCATATTAAGGCTGAGAATTTGTTCTTCCTAAAAACTTCAAAAATATAGGTGAGATGAAGTTCTTAATTTGCTTGACTAAATCTTATTTAGTATTTTCTAGCCCTTTCATAGCTTTGGGGCAGACCATCTTGGAATTTTTGCTTGACGAGACTTTTGGTTTGGGCCGATAGCTTTTCAATTCGTTCAAATGTCTATTTCAGTTAGCTCCGTGCTTCTAGTAGGCCAACAGCGATCCATGGGTCAGCGTCACACGGAATGGATACTTTTTCGAGAATTAGTCTTGATTAGGGTGAAGACTGATCTTGTAGTTCTATTCAAAAATCAAGAGCTTCGTACTATTAGGGAGCACCTCAAGATCACAGTCTAGGTTCAGGGCTCAGTTGGTCCCACGTTATTCTCTTGTCTAACCATGTAATTGTTTTTGTAAAGTACCTATGTTGCAGCTGTTTTAAGGTGCTTCTCCAGAACGGCAAATAGCGACTGACCTCAATGCCCCGGATCTGTATAAAGTTCCTTAATTTCTCTAACTTCTTGTTTGAGATGGAATGGGCTATCTTGCTACATTAGGCTTACTAACATAGATCTGCCTGAGTTTAAGAAGCTACTCAAGAATACAACAAATGATAATTGAGATACCTAAACATTTACAATTACAATTATCTTTGAATATATCTTTGCAACGCTTAAAAAATTTCAAATACCTTTTAGCAAGTTTTATCTATTGGCCCAATATCTTCATATTTTTCCTTCATTTTAAAACCAACTATAGGTATATGGTAGGTAATGTAAATAAATTTAAAATTCAAAGAACTTAATTTAAATTTTCAAAATCCATGTAATATTTCCATTTTAGATTTTGATGAGCTACAGTCCTGTAATAGACATACCTTAATAGGAATAAAAATTAAGCTTATCACGGCCTTCCTTATACAATAGGTACCATAAGTAAAAGCTTCTATATGTAATTTATTATTTATTTCTTATTTCCAAGTTCAACAACTTCTAATTCCTTTTCTTCCGAAGATCAGCACCGTCAGGATAGAAATTTTTGGGTGGTCACCAATAAGCTACGTATGTCCCTCACTTTTACAAATCGTTTTCTTTGAAACCAGCAACAATTTCTAAATTACTGAATTTTATCGATATTGCAAAGGTATAAAAAGTAGGTACTTCTACTTTGAAAAATGTTTGTTTCTTTAATAGGTAATGACTATTTCCCTCGTAGCTGTTACATTGCAATGAATGATATGTATAATTGTTGTATTTGCACAAGCGACTGGGATTGAGGAGGGTGCTTTGTTTCCAAGAGCACCATCTGCGTCATATAGTCGGTTTACTGTTGTAGTCGTAGTATCGTCCAAGATGTGCCCAAAATACGCATATTAATGTGGTCTAATTTGCATGTAACACGCAATCGGTCCCTTACCATCAGAGGTTGCTGGTTTGTTCTATTGACACAGCCGCTACCAACTCCGTGCCACTGTCAATCACAAGAACAATGAACATTTTAGGAACAAGGTAACATACCTTTTGTTAATAAATGTGTCCCAAATATATCAAATAAAAGTCACCACTGTTTATCAAATTAACATTTTGAAAATGATAGCTAAAGAAAAGGTCAACTGAGTCTTAGGGCGATTTAAAAAATAATTAACAAGGTATTCTCTGAAAGAATTAAAATTAATTAGACAACTCAACCGACTTTCAGTAAACTCCAATCGGTCAAATGCAATTTGAAAAGCTCGCTACAGGCCTTGCACCGTTAATGATTTCTGACTTTAGTAATTACAACAGTAGATAAAACAACAATAGGTGGTGCAACAATGTACTAGAATAGTATATATATTTAACAGGTATAAATTAGAGAAATCTCTGTTTTAAAAGTTTCTCATAAAGGAACACCGCAGTTTTTCTTTTCGAAACCTTAAAACAGAACTGAATAGGGATTAAGAATGAAAGAAGAAGATTCTGATAAAAATAAGTGAATTGTAATTAAACTAAGCTATCAAATTATAAAATCGTAAATTTATTGTTAAATTATTATTGTTAAAATGTTTAACTATATAAGTAGAATCATCGAAACAAATTCTGATAACGTAAATTACATTTTTAATAGTTATAACAGAAAGAGAGATAAAACTTACAACAGTGGTGTTAAATTGTACTTGAAATTCCAATCAAGTACCTAGAGCCATTTTTAAAGTAGGCACTGACTTTAAGAAATATTAGAAATAGAAATAGTTCTTTAGAAATTTAAATTTAGTTAACAATTAAATAGAAAAGACAACGCGTAATTTATCCATACTCATATTTAACATTATTGTTCTTATAAATTTCAGCACCTGAAAAAACAATTATGGAAAAAAGCGAATTTATGTAAAATTGTGTATAATTGGATAAGTAAGAGTTCAGAATTTAATACATTAGAATCGTTGAAATCAATAAAAATAGCAATTACAATTCTTTATTGCGAATTTTGCTGCCCTTCCCCATAATATAAATCATAGCTATATGTATATAAAATATAATAAAAATATTGTGTAAGCACTAATTATAGTGAAACCATAGTTGAGAAGTTTATGAAGATAAGTGTTTATGAAATGTCTTTTAATTTTATTCTTTCGTATTAATTAACACAAAAACCTTCACCGGGTATCTACAAGCTAATCGATTTTTTAACAGAATAGCCTTTGAAGTACTGATGGGAATTAATAAACAAATTGTGACTCGTGTGTGGTAGTTTGGATGTATGATTCATTTTTGTGTGTAATGGTTATTATTTAAAACAACTTTATTTAATTTTTTTATATAAGCAAGTTTAAATAAACACTGAAAGGATAACTATTGGACGAGTAAATAGTCTTGATGTGTTGCATCTAACAATCCTTAACTCTACTTTCTTAAATTATTTGTATTATCAACACTTTTCAACTAACAATAAAAAAAATACTAACTTAAACATGATTTGTGAAAAATAACTTTTCTATGGGTATTGAATTTGATTCTACGAAAGTTTAGGGTATTTTGGACTACGACTAGTTTAGAAATGCTTTATGTTAAATAATCCTTTGACAATTTGAACAGTAGAATGACTGAATCTTTAAAATTTTACGAAGTCTGCGGACTTTTCTTTACATAGAATTATTAATCCCCTTACCTTATAATTTTCTGGGATTTAGATATTCAAATAGATTTATGTTCATACGATTAGGTATGCGTATATACCGGGATAAGTAAGTATAGAAAAATTCTTCAATAAAGAAAATACATTTTTATTTTACATTTAGGTATTAACAAACAGTACCTACTGTTGATCGTGGTTAATATTTTATTTATTATTTACTTAAATGACACGTAAGAAACCCATAATTAAACAGTTAAAGAAATGAATTATCCGATTAACGTGAAACTGAGTAGAAATTAAAACTATCAGTGTGATTTACCGGATGCCAGTTTCGACTGGGTGACGTATTCAACAAAGGGTGACACTCCCCTAACATTAGCACGATTAGCTTCGCGGCCTATCTTTTAATAAGTAACATCCGTATTATACGGCGTTTGTACATAATGTATCTCTTTTAGGACATCGAGCGTACACAGTTGAGTCGGTTGTCTGAATCAACGCCCTCCTTGTTTAGATAATAACCAAAGAGGAGCTTTCCTACCATCTCCCCCTGTCTCTATGGCTAATTTTAATGTTTGTTTGTGTTCCCGGCACCCTTTGTTCTCTAACTGCCAATTTGACTGGCAAAAGAATGTTATATATGGCTATTTAAAACACCGAGTGTCAAGGGGATAAAGCACACTTTATACAGTTGATAAGGATTAAAGGGTTGGATGGTGTCGATGTTACAAAGTAGCTTATAAAACTGCTCAAAAAATGAAATTAAATCAACAGTACCACAACTGATAATTGAGTACAATGTTCCCAAAAAATTACGATCATGACAGTCGATTTTCTTATAATAAAGACCAAAAGAAATTTACGAATGACCGTTACCCGAAAGGAGGAATCTGATTCTAGCGTTAACTGGGAGCCTAAAAGGAAAGGGGTCCGGCAAAATCTTACCAAATTTCAAGATAAAGGGTCATTGAGTCTCATTTCAATTTTTTAATGAAAAGATTATTATAGTTTCTTTTCTTCTTTTAATAAATTAAAAACTAATTATAGGCTTAATCTTAAGTAAAGCGGTGGGGAGTCTCACCACATCGTACTAAATTTCGCTAAGGGGGGGATCGAGTAATTTAAATTAAAAATAAAACACATTGCTTAAATATGGAACGTCCCATTTTATGTTACAGACAGACTGAAATTTTTAAATTAACTCAACTACCTCTAGAGGCAGAAGTACCGGAGAGCGTAGTTATGAAAGGAAAGCTCACACGTAGCTTCACCTTGGACGAGGAAATCCACACTCTAAAATCTCTTAATTAATTAATTTAATGACTTACGTATTAGATTAGCTTAAATTAGTTTAAGATACGTAAAATTCGGTTAGGATGGGATAGGTTAAGGTTTTTGTTACTTCTTTATTGAAAACCAAACAAAATTACAAAAGTAATCCTATAAATAGTCAGTAATCCCTACATTTTACAAAGAAAAAATAAAGAACTGGTGATGTCCTGATTCAGATCTAAAGGCGGTCACTGGTTGAAATTGCTTCCGTATTTTTCACTATCACGAGTCAACATAGACCATTGGAGCTGGAAGAATCTCGTCATTCGTGCTAGAGAAAAGTTAGGAAGCCATTCCAACTGACGACGACCTTAAGGCCTGAATCAGGACATTACCAGTTCATCAGCTGTCCGCGAATTTACCAATTTGTTGAAAATAAAGATTTTCAATTTCCTGTTAATTCATTAGGTGGTCTGTTAAAACTTTTTAAAGCTACTAGATTAGGTGGATATTTTTAATACTAATTATATTTTTGGTTTTTGATAATCGAATGCTTCTACCATATATCTGGTTTTAAAAACACGGTTTATGTAAGTATATATTCTAAAATACATATTATTAATACATTAATTATTCTAGAGTGAATAACCAGACAATCATTACCTACGGAACAATTTTTTTTATATAATTTTTGGAATTCTTGTTTTATATTTTCTGCAATATATTTGTACACGCTATTATTCCATTTTATTGATGTAACTGTAACCTCGTTGATTTCTTAGTGAAACATTTCAATACAATTCAAAGATAAAGATAAATAATATTAATTAAGTAATGTAACTCTTGATAATGAGATGAAGAGCTCGAAACATATGTCCAGTTACAATAAATTTTGTGAAACAAAAAACCAAATAATTTTATTTATCTTTATCTTTGAATTGTATTCCATCTTATAATTGAATGGATAATATATTTTCATTAAAGCCTGGGTATCCACACTATTTTTAATTCTGGACTCTGGACAAAATATAAGTTGAAATTGTAGCTTTATTTACAATACAATCAACATGTTTGTACCATTTCATGTCAAAAAACCGCACCTCGATATTTATTACTTGTTTACTCTTAAAAATTACCACATGTAGGTTGAAACAATATTGTCGAAGTCAATAAATTATTGTTGAAACATCTTAAACTTTAGTTTTATTTATTATATTTATAACTTAATATTTTGCAATTGATTACAACGTTACAATTTTTAATTAATTTTTTAATGATTGTTTATTTATTAAAATGTATTGGCTAGTACTATCACTAGTAGTAATAGTAGTAGTAAGAGCTTTATTGAAACAAAAAAGTTATATCTACATCTCTATATACAAAGGGGAAAAAAGAAATATATTTTATTCTCCAACCTACAAAATTTTAGCATTATATATCTAAACTAAGCACTTCCCTTCCTTTCCCTTATAATCATTTTTCCTGTATTTTCCCTCCCGCCTTTCCACACCTTTCCTTTTTAAAATTTGCTTCAATAGGGCCAGACCACTACCATCCGCATTTATTATCCTTTCAAGTTCCTCTCTCTCATTCTTCCCCGTTACTTCTTCTAATACATGTTCCATTGATTCACTCTTCTTTTCACATAATCTACACAATCTCTTACTTTCTTCCATCCAAAATTTATTCTCATTACAATCATTCCCCATTCTAAATCTAGCTATTATATCTATACTTTTTCCTTCTCTTAGATATATATCCTGGCACCTCATCCCCTTGCCATTCTACCCATATAAACTCCCTCATACCTTTCGCGTATCTTGATACCCATATTTTTCTCAAGTCCTCGCCTCTTACTATTTCATTACATCTTTTCCCTTCCATCCTACTAACATTCAATCCCTTTCCTCTCCACTCTTCCATTTGTTTTTTACTTATTGCCATTTCTGTTAAGGCCTTATCCATTTCCACATCATATTTTTTTTTCCCGATCCCCAATATCTTTTTCTTCTATAATCTTTTTTCTTAAGTTCCCTTCCCGTAATTCTCCCAATTTTTCTTCATATTTTAAAGCCCTCCTTCTTGTATCTTCCACCGTTTTTCCACATTTTGTTTCCCTTCTTAAAATGTATCTGAGGTACTTCTTTCTAAGCGCAACACCCATTTTATATACCTTTTATAAATATTTTCTACTATTCTCTACTCTTTCCATCCCCATATCTCGACTCCATAAAAGACTATACTTTTTACTAACGTTTTAAAAAGTACCACCCTTCTTTCCCAGCTATTTCTGTACAGTTTTTGTCCTATTCGCCATATTCTCCCCAGCAGTACATTTGCTTTAGCTGCTTGGTTACTTACGTGCACATCGTCTTTGTTGTTATCTGTCAGCATGTACCCCAAGTAGTTGCATTTTTTAACCCTTTCTCTATCACCTATCCCTTCCATCTCAATTCCTCTTTCTCTTTTCTTTTCCTACCTCTTACTTCACCAAAAACTATTATTTTGGTTTTTTCACCATTCAACTGCAACCATTTCTTCTCCAAGTATTTTTCCAATTTTTCTGTCATTTCCCTCATTGCCCCCTAACTTGTCGCAATTAACCCTATATCATCCGCGTAAGACATTGTCCATATCTTTTTCCTTCCTATCACTATTCCCCCCTCATTTACTTTACTTATTGTTTGTTCTAAATCACTTATATATATGTTGAATATCTATGTGCTTATCTTGCATTCCTGTCTGAGCCCTTTTCCCATCCACATTTCCTTGTTCTCCCTCATACAACTCCTATCGTTTCCCCATATAATTCCATTATTCCACCTATCAAACCCTCCTCTATCTTACTTTTCTTTAACTTTCTCTCTATTTCCTTTCTGTCTACCGAATCATAGGTACCATCATGTATACCTTTTATTTTTTGTCTATATGTGATTGTATTGCATTTTTTAACATGTATCCTATCACTATTTTTCTAGTTTTCCATCCAGCGAAATTCATTTATTCTATAAGTCGTATTGGTCTGGAGTTTGAACCCAAAAAGATGTGCTTTTCAAGAATCCGAGGGATACAAACGTTAGTTTCTAATTTTTATAAACTTTAAGTTCGTTATCATATCTTTCTCGTTCCATACAACGATGTGGAATAATGTGTTTAAAAAAGGGTTTTAAGTGTTTCAGGATTGAGAGGTGCACGTGTTGTCAGGCTTCTGGTGCAATTTTTGTCTGAGCATTCGCTGCTGTAACCTGCGTGCTGATTATTTTACCATCCAGAACGAAGTGACTTATAACACCAAACTAAAAGACGTGAAAGCCAGACCTAAGTGCCCAGGGCTTATGACGTTGTTGAACACTCCATATGCATAGGTACATATATGGCGAGATATGTATCTACCTATATAATATGTGTGTGTGTGTATGATTTTATGTAGTTTCATATGCATGCAATAATACCCACCAAGTCTGCAGTCGCGCGGTAGCATGAAATGGCCCTAAAATAAAGCTTAAACTTTGTTGTTAATATTGTCGACGGTCGCGGAGTGTAAAGTCGATTCGACACGAGAGATAAAGGGGTCCAAGGATATAATGCATAAAGAAAGCCAAGGTTAACAATTCGAACGCAGTTTTTATAGACAATCGCCGTAAAGACGAATGTTAAAAGGGTACTTTTACGGCCAACACTTCGCTTCTTTTCAATGGATTTAAACGGAAATATTTAAATTGGGTGGGCGAAATGAACGGTAATAACAAACAAAAGGTTAGATGCTGTGAACAATAACTTCGACAAAGGCAAAACATACCCATTTTATAATAGAATGAGTTTTTGAAAATTAGATACATAGTTACCATACACGTGCGGCTGTGCGGGGTTGTCTGTTATTTTTATTTTTAGTACAACGGAAAATGAACGACAGTCATTAAAAAAACTACTTGGATACCTGAAAATCTTGCAAAATGTATATAAACTGCTAAAAAAGTCAAATTCAAGTTATAGGGGTTCGACTGTAATGAGTCAATTCTAAAATTAAATTGTTCGTTGAGGGTTACGTACCTTAGCAAATTATTATTTATATAATAATAATATTTATTCTCTTTTCCCTTCGAATACATCCACATTACAAGTTGTACATATTCAATAAGGACCACAAAAGAAAATGCTTCTTTTCTGTGGGAGAAACTTATATCTAACCTATGTATCTAATTACATATTACCCTAATCATTGATTATTTAGACCTACTGACCTAACCTTATCCTATGTTATTTTTAAATGTATATGGTAACACGTTGTTTTTGGTTTTGGTCTATCGTTCTACTTCTTTTGTTTGTATCCATTTTTTTATTTCTATTTTGAATTTTTTCTCGTCTTTGATTTCCTTCGCTTTGGCTGGAAGTTGATTAAAGTACTTGGCTCCAACGTAATCAAAGCATTTTCGTCCTATTTTCTTTTTTTTAAACGGAATTTGCATTTTTTGTCTCCTTGTCTTGTTTCATGTGATATCTTTTCACTGGTAGCTGTTTTCCTCTGGTGGTTTATGGCGTTCAGGATGAATATTTTATTAATTGTTAGTAGTGGATAAGTTTTGTATAGTTGTTCAGTAGAAAATCTGATGGGTAGTCCGTAGATTGCTTTTATTATCTTGTTTTGTAGGGTCCTCAGTTTTCTGCTTGCGCTGTGTGAGCAACCTCCCCATGCAATAATCCCATATGTTGCTATAGATAGAAATAGGCTGTGATATATGTTCAGGAGTTGATGTTGTGGTAGGAGATTTCGCATTTTTTTTATTGTGTATGGTAGGTTTTGCAACTTATTTGTGAGGTTTGTTATGTGTTTTTCCCAATTTAGGTGTTGGTCTATTGTGTTTCCTAGGTATTTTACTGTTTCTTTTGATGTTATTTTTTTATTATTACCTTCTATTGTGAAATCTATTGTGTTTATGTTGGGTATTTTATCTGAGTAGCATCCATATGTTAGAAAGCAGGCTTCATCTATGTTTATTGTCAAGTAATTTTTTGCAAACCATTTCGTTAGATTTTCCATGTCTTTGGATATTTCTTGAACTACTTTGTCCCATGTTTCTGTTTGGTAGAACAGCGCAGTGTCATCTACGTAGGCTATTACTTTTCCATGCGTTTTGTTGGTTGAACATGTCGTTCATGAAGAGAATAAAAAATAGTGGGCCCAATATTGTCCCTTGGGGTACTCCGCAAGGGTTTTTTTTGTGGGGTGCTATTATAATTTCCTGTTTTGACTGTTTGTTCTCTATCTGCGAGGTAACTTTGTATGAGTTTGTACGCTTTTCCTCTAAAGCCCATGTTGTGTAGCTTATGCATTAGCAGATTGTGGTCTAAGGTGTCGAATGCTTTTGATAGGTCGATGAATACAGATGCTGTCTTGAGTCCTTTGTCTAGTCCGTTGGAGATGAATTTGGTACATTCCGCCAGGGCGTCATTCGTGGACTTCTTTTCTCTAAAGCCAAATTGCTCGTTGTTTAGGATGTTGTATTTTTCTATGAAGCTGGCAAACCTTTCTTTTAAACGTTTTTCAAACAGTTTGGCTGTGCATGATATTATTGATATTGGTCTATAGTTATTGGGGTCTAATTTGTTTCCTGTCTTATGTATCGGGATGATTTTGGCTTGTTTGAAATATGTTGGGCAGTAAGCTGTTTCGTAGTATCGGTTGAATATGTGCAGTAAAGGTTTGGTGAGGTAATTGTATATTGTTTTTTAGTACTGATGCCTTGTTTATGTTGAGGTTTTTGATGTGTCTTTCCAATTCGGTTGTGTCAATTGGTTTAAGAAATATTGTTTTTTCTATTATATTGTTAGATGTATTGTGCAGTTCTTTGTTTTTATTTAGTTTTTTGGCTAGTTTAGGACCTATGTTGGCAAAGAATTTGTTAAGTGCGTCTGCACTTTCTTCGGGGCTTGTTCTTTCACCATTTTCTTTTATAAATCCTATTTCTGGGGTTTTGGGTTTGGCTTTTTTTCGATTTAATATTTCGTCGATTGCTTTCCATGTTGATTTGGGGTCGTTTTGTGCAAGCTTCTTTCTAATAGGTTCCTCCTTAGCTTTCTTAATTACTTTGGTTAGTTGGTTTCTGTATCTCTTGTATTCATCAATTTGGCGGATGTCTTGGGTTCTTATAGCTTGTTTATACGTTTTATCTCTTTTGTTTATCGAGTTTATTATACCTTGCGTAATACATTTTTTCCTTTTTTTTTCTCGGTTTTCGTGATTTTTGTCATGTATGCTTTCATGTAGTTACTGATAGTTTTAATAAAAGTTACTGTGGCGACTTCTGGATCTGCTATATTGGTTATTTCGTCCCAGTTGTGTATCCTGATCAATTCTGTTAGTTTTCCCAAGTGAATTTTTGTAATGTTTTCATTTCTTTTGTCCGTTATGGTTCTTGTTGCTGGTATTTTGAGAAATATTGGGTAGTGATCGGTTATGTATGCTTCTACTATTATTGGGACAATCCTTTCGTCGTTTGTGAAGCCTTTTATAAAGAGATGGTCTAAGCAAGATTCACTGTCTTTGTGTTTCCTAGTTGGGGAGTTTATGGCAGGTATGAAGCCGTAATCTTGGAGAATGTTTGTGTATTTTTCAGTTTGGGGATTGCTGTTCTTTAGTAAGTTGATATTCATATCACCTACAAGTATGTGTTTTTGGTTTTGGTACCGTTCTTGCATGTAGTGTTGCAGAGATGTCAGAAAGAGTTCACAGTTATTTGATGGTGGTCTGTAGATACGTAGCTGTGAGTACCACAGGTGTCTTGTCAGTGCTATTTAGGTTTACTTCAATTCCTTCGCAGTTGTTTATTTGTATCCTCTTGGCTGTGTGTTCCAATTTTTCCATTATGTAGATTATTGTTCCATCGCTTTTATTTTGATAGTTCTCGGTGCTATACTACACGTAGTTTGTCATGTTGTAGAGTTTGGGATTATCTAGCTTGCATGTTTCTGTTCTATTAGTATTAGTAGTTCTTCAAAATTCTTGTCGAGGCTGCGTATGTTGATTCCTGCGTCCTCGTGTTTATCTAGTATGACTTTTACCTCTTCGGCTTTGATATAGGCGTGCTCTTTGTATGTTGGTTCCTCAAAATTGTTGAGGAAGTCTGTATTCTATATATAATATAAAAGTGTATAATGATATACATAATAACAAAAAAAAAGAGAAAAAGTCATTGCATCGACCATGAATCGAAGTCAGGGTTGAAAAAAAACAGTTTTTTATAAAATTTTTGAAACAAACAGTTCAAAATGTTTAAAACATGTGTTCATTTTTTTGAAAACTGCTCTAAACTAACTGAATTCTCAAAAGCTTTCGACCATAGCATAACATCTCTCGAAAAATTTAGATTGCATTTAATGGACATGCTCTTTTTAATATAAGACAGGCTCTTTATGGTGCATTCATGATGAAACATGTTTAATAGGCAAATAAAATAACTATATATCTAAAAAGACAGATACAGTTTGTGTATTTTTTGAAAATCGAATTTATGTAAAACTAGGTATACAATAAGGTCTGTAGGGAAAGATCAATTTAAACAACTTTGTACTGGTACATTAGAAATGTCCACTTTTCATTACCATCCCCTAAGAATTCATCCCTCGGTCTCCACTCCGCACCACTATCCATATATTTTTTAAGTATTGTGTCCCACTAAAGATCCCATTTTATGTTGGATTGCTTTGTTTTAACTGATAAATGTTCCATAAACATAAATTCAAAATTTCAATTTAATTTAAATTGATTTATCGGTCGCAAGAAGCAAGTAAAATGATTCAATTTGGCTTAAGATAAAAGCATCAAATGCTAGTTTACAAAAGTTTCAGACTTTTTATGAATTTTCCGAGTTTAACTGAATAGAAAATCTAACAAATTTAAATAAGAAGTATGAATTAATTTATAATAATACCGGGGCATCCCATAAAGGTTGATTAGAACGATAAAGCCCCAGATAAGTTACTGAGTTACCACTATAAAAGATAAATTAGCAACTATTACTATTTTTAATTATGGTATATCTTTAGGGGCGTAGTAGGTTACAAAATAAAAGAAATTTTTTTTTGAGATCTTGTATAAGGTTCAACTGTTATTAAAAAGCCATAAATAAATTTCAAAACATTACCACGTATGGTATATCTTTAAGAAGAAGATGCGTTTTATTTAATCTTACTGTTTTAAAAACATTTTTATTAAGATTTAAGTAGCCTTCTAAACTGCAAGTATCGACGTAGTTTGTTGTTCAGAATATGAATTGCATATGTATTAATCTGGTTAATAAATCTGCACTCAACTTAAATTACCGGTACCTACACAACTGCCTATTAATGTAGGTGATTGGTGGTTTGAGGGTAACAATAACGACACTTAATGCACGGGTTTAGCAATATAACTACATCAGAACGGGAACTATTAACAGTAGCGTTGGGAAATTTACAAATTGATTTTTCGGCATTTGCAACGCCAGCAAATTGATATCGCTTTCCTATTGAAGTATTGTGCCTGTAATCTATCCGATAACATAATAACTCAGATGAGTCCCCTGCTGCTGCCCTTGTGTCAGATATATGGAGAGGAATAACCGGGGATTTGAGCGTCGGATTACTGGCTAATTGTATCCGTGCTGAGGGAGTTTTTAATAGGCAGGCGAACACACCAACTAGATGGCGCCACTTGTGGGATTTATGCTAACTCCCTGTAACGAAGTTGTGACAATCAAAAAATGCCTTAAACGCGTTCTTATTGCCAGACTCATCTTCGTAAGCTCCTGTTACTTTTCTTATACCTATTCTTGGAGATTTTCTCGACTGACACAAAAATTTAATGAGAAAATAAGATATTTATTTTCGTAAGCCCTCTCTTAGCGGATTAAGGTTATTTAGGTACACTACTGGTAGTATAATAGCAGGCTTCGATATAAGAATAAGATTAAGTGCCTTTTTTTGCCCCACTAAAAATATAAAACAATATGTTTTTAATTGTAAATTAATTCACAGTAGTTATTAATTAAAAAGTGCATTTGATTAAGTTACTTAAAATACTAAATTACTTAATGACTTAATGTCAAAAGTTTTTCGTTAAAAAGAGTACCATTGAGGGCCTAGCAGCTTCAAGGCTGGTAAGAGTCGTTTCTAATTTGTATTTCTAAAAGTGTTTCAAACACCTTCAACGTGCTTACAGCATTTTCAAGGTGCTCAAAGTTTCTGAAGTCTTTTTAAAGTATTTGAAACCCTATAAAGAGGATGGAAGCTCTTTGAAGGTGTTCAAATCCCTTGCCTGAAGCCAATTGAATGTCCTTGAAACTCTTTCAATTAGATTTAAGTCTCTTTAAGCTGCTTAAAGTCATTTTAAAGTGCCTGAAACAGTTTAATGAGTTTGAAACTCATTTAGTTACCATTATAAAGAAGCCTCTTTGAACTATTAAAGTCATTTCAAAGTGTCTGAAGTCCTTTTAACGTTGTTAAAACACTTTCAGTAAGTTTAAAACCCTTTCAAGTTACCTAAAACCCTTTGAATAACCTGAAACTCCTTTTAATGTAGATATTTGAGAGTCTTTCTATTAGCTTTAATCTTCTTCAACGTATTTAAAACCATTCGAAAGTACCTGATGTTTTTTATTGTGCTTAAAACTCCTTTAACAAGTTTGAATTGTTTTAAGGGTGCTTAAATCCTGAAGACCTTTCAAAGTGCAAAGTCTAGCAAAACTATTAACGGAGCATTAAACTTTTAGAAGTATTTGAAACCCTTTTAGTTAATTCAAGCACTCATATTTTGCTTGAACTTTTAAATATAAATAATTTGTAATTATTTTGGAAGAGGACTTGAAGCTTTTTTAATTAAGGTTTTGCCCAATTGTGGCATTTGACTAAGAGATTATTTTTAATTTAGTTGTATGTGTCAGGATTCTGTTTTTATACTTCGTATGCAATACGAATAAAAATACAAATCTTGAAAAGTTTGTTTATTCAGAAATTCTGCAAATTAGTTGACTCCATCTGAATTGAAGTCAATTGTTTTGGTAGATACGGCATTAATTCAAGAATCCTTTCATCGCCAACCCCTATATCTACTCACCCTCCATTCGTGAAAACAACATCGCGGTAGCTATTTTAGCAAGCGGGGATTTCTCGAAATGGCCCTTGTACGTTGCGACGAGTGGCAGACGGTGCACAAAAGGCGCCTGCTGAATACTAAACGTGCCGCCAATGACGCGTTGCAATATTACATTTCGCCAAACTATGGAATCTATATGCTACTACTAAAAATTTCTACTTGAAGTACCTAATATCGGGTTCGATATTGAATCCTGCTGAATTACTGGTAAACATCTCAGTTGACTCAACGAAAAACTTCTACCAATTTATCTCTCAAGTATAGATACCATATTCCATGTTTTCTTTTTTATAAGAATAAGTTCTTATTACAGATCAAGATTGGTGTCAAAAATATTGTACTTTTTATATCTTTGTAAATAAGGTTGTCTTATTATATAAAATTTTATTAACATAAAAGTCGTGTTAAACATTTAACAAAATACAACGTTTCCTTTCAGGCTAAGACTAATTTTAAAAACTAATATTTCATTATTTTTACTAAAAAAAACTATAAAAGTTATAATTATTACGTAACAACTTATCTACCCAACTAACATGTGTTTCATCACACCACGTCCCTCAGACCATTTTCCTCCATTTTCCTTATCTCTTTCTTCCTTAAACTGTAGTCTTCCTTCTACCATAGCCATTCTCTTCTTTTCTTTGTCCCATACATATTGTATCTCCTATTGTGATCATATTATCCCCAAATTTTATTCTTATATTTGCATTCTTTTTTCTTTTCTCTTTCGCTATCTTATACATAACTTTTTTAATTTTTCTTTCTTTTACTGTCCTATATTCTTTGATAAACACTTTTCTTCATTTTAAATGTTTGCTGTTACTTAATATTTATACGTCTTTCTGTAAATTCTCCATCTTAAAGCCATAAATTTTGATTTTCCACACTTCAGTAATTCTAACATTTACTCCTACATTTCTTTTTCAAAAATCCTTTATTTCAATCCTCTATTTGCCCTCACTTAACTCCAGCCTAATTAACATTACATTCCTTCTTTCTATCTGCTTTTTCTCTCCGACTCTTTATTAAATATCTTCACTTTTTTCTCTAATTTACCAATAACTTCTTTGTTTTTCTCTGCTACGTTCTTCTTCTCCTCTGCATCATTTCTTAGGTTTATACCAAATTTCTTCTTTCATTTTATTAATTTCCTCATCTAGCCTTTCTGCAATCCTTTTTATAGATTTTTTCATGACTTTATTATCATTTTCTATTTTTTTTTGTATAAATTTGCAGAACTTTCACTCCTTCCTTTTCCCACATTTCTTTTTTCTCTATGAGTGTTCTATTAAAATTTTTGATATTCCTTTAGTTCCTGATCTGGATTCAACTCCGCCTTCCTTTTCCTATCCGTCTGTATATCAATTTTTTTGTTCGACACTGATATTTTGAACGTAAAACGCTTAATCAAGCAAAAAAGAAGACAATCAAAGAAAAAAATTCGTATCTCCCCTCACAAAAAAGGCTCCAGCGGCCAAGCTGACCTTTAATCTTTTCCACGTGTTGCCAAAATTCAATGAAAAAGTCGAATTTCTCTCAAAGTACATAAGCCTTTCTCAATAAACTCGGCCAGTTGTACCTGTAGAGACGTTGCACGCTATTGATTCAACATGCAGCAAGAAATGATTAACTTTTTTTCCCACTCAAATCTCTCAAAAACCTGGAGCATTCAATCACACATCTTTTCAGCCTCAGCTATTAACCTTTAGTCATAATGTGTATTATTTTCTGCAAGATTAACACTTTGTAGAGTATATTTTTAACGTATGTACAATGTAATAAAGATGGTTTCCAAGTTTTTAGTATAATTTAAAAACAGCTTCAGTCACATGACCATTGTCACAGGAAGCAATAAAACCGTATACAGGACTATTTACACTGAGAGTCTAAATCTAATATAGCTATGTGAACCTTAAGATAATGAAATATATCTTAATTGGTTCTCTTTTCTGTTAGGAAAATCCGATTAAATTAAGTTGTATGTTTTTGAAGGGAACTCAGATAGTGACTTTAAATGTAACATTCATCATACCGAAGCAAATATTTTTATTTAAACCGCAACAAAATGTTACTTATTCATGTCAGCCGATAAAGCAAGTTTTGATTGTAATGCGACGTAAACTGCTTTCAGCTTGAGTAGTAGGATTAGGGAGGGTAGCAATAGCTAGCGGATTAAGGGTGGATTTAGTGGTTTATTGAGAAACGCGAAATTCTGAGGGGACAATGTCGTGGACTAAACGAGAATAAATGTTTAATACGAGGGGAATTTATTATCAAATAACAACGTTAAACAGTTTATTAAATGCAACATATCTACATATTTTAAAAGTTACCAATGCAATTAAGAAAAGAAAACACTTACCTAATTAACTACCACCAAAATACAACTTTACTGGTCTGGGACGCAAAATTAACGATATATGCCAAACTTAAGAATCCAAGAAATAATAACCAAAATTGTGTAGTTTTACCGCTACACAAAATTTTAATAAACAGATTGAGTTATAAAGTTAATTTTTTTTATCTCTATCCTTAATTCTCCAACTCTTCTGCCTCACAACAAACTACTAGTTAAGTAATCCTACCCCTTCACTCATTCTGTTCCTCCTCTAATACATGGTCCTATTGTTAAGATCAGGGATGAGCAACCTTTCTTTTTACAAGAACAAAGTTAAAAAGATTGGATAATGTGTAAAAGAAGAGCATGAACTCAAATTATTATTAAAATAACACTAAAAAATAAAGGAACAAAACACTCATTGATAGAAATTTTAAAAAGAAAAACAAGGAAAGATATACAGTGAAATACGATTAACAATTAAAATTCTTCCAGGTCTTTTCTTAAGGCTTAATCAACTTGTAGGTTCTGCTCTTGGACCTTTGTCTTACATTTTGGCAAGTACAAAAACAAAGCAGCAAGAATCACTTGAATGATTTTACATAGTACACTGCAGCTTAAAGGTAAAAGGTGAGAACGGGGATGGTGGTCGGAGGTTAACATAGGGAAAAACCGGTGATATTCGTCGGGTTTAAAGGCCGTCGTCGATTGGAATTTCTTCCTAACGTTTCGCTAGCACGAGTGGCGAGCTTCTTCAGAGGTCCTTCCATCTTCGATGCTGGATGTAGACTGATGATTTCTCCTGCGCAAGTTGTATTTATGCTGGTGGGTAGGGGGCGGAGCCTGTTCCGCTTCAGTCGACCGTGTGGAGGCGGTCGGAATTGTTCGAGCGTTCCTGAGAATTGGGTTCCAGATCTGATTCAGCTTTAGCGTTTCCTCCTTTTTATTGAAGTTTTCTGGGTGTTTATGGATTTCAATGGCCTCTCTAACCATCCTGTTGTGGTAACCGTTGACTGAAGACAGTAGCTTGCAGTTCCCGAAGAGTATATTGTGGTCTCCGTTGCTTAGTGCGTGTTCGGCCACAGCAGACTTTTCTGAGTGTCCTAGCCGGCAGTTAGCTTTGTGCTCTCTGAGTCTTGTTCCCATAGATCTCTTGGTGGTTCCTATGTACACTTTTCCGCAGGAACAAGGTATGCGGTAAACTCCTGACGATGAAAGAGGATCCCTTTTGTCCTTTGCTGATCTGACGGTTTGCTGGATCTTCCTCGTTGGTTTGAAGATCGTACTGATGTCGTGTCTTTTTAGAATTCTGCCAATCCGGTCTGTGATCCTAGGTACATAAGGTAGAAACGCTCGAGAGCTAGTGCACTGTTGGTCGATCTTCGGTGCCTTTGGCCTGTTCAAGCCCATTGATCTCTCGATCTCCCTCTTGTTGTAGCCATTCGCCTCGAAGGCGGTTTTTAGGTGTTCGAGTTCCACTTGGAGGTTTTCTGGTTCGCAGATCCTATGTGCTCGTTCAGTCAGGGTTCTGATAATGCCATACTTCTGACTCGGGTGGTGGTTGGATGAAGCGTGTAGGTACCTATCTGTATGGGTTGGTTTCCTGTATACGGTATGGCCCAATTTGTTGCCATGTTTTTTCACTAGCACGTCCAAGAAGGCTAACTGTCGGTCATTCTCGGTCTCCATGGTGAACTGGATGCTCTGGTGCTGACTGTTCAGGTGTCGGAGGAAGTGGTTTAGTTTTTCCATACCGTGTCTCCAAATCACGAAGGTGTCGTCCACGTATCTGAACCAGGTTGTTGGCTTGTATTCCGCGGTCTCTATGGCTCTCTTCTCAAAGTGTTCCATAAAGAAGTTGGCTATTACCGGACTTAACGGACTTCCCATAGCCACACCGTCTATCTGCTCGTAAAAATTCCCTTTCCACACGAAGTAGCTTCCAGTGAGGCAAACTTCAAAGAGTTTGCAGATGTCAGCAGGGAAGATCTTAGTCACCAGGTCGAGGCACCCTGTTACAGGTACTTTGGTGAACAGTGAAACGATGTCAAAACTTACAAGGATATCCTCCGGTTTTAGGTTGATGTCCCGAATCTTGCGTACGAAGTCAGCGGAGTCCTTGATGTAACTGGTACTTTGTCCCACATGAGGTTGGAGTAGCGATGCCAGGTATTGAGCTAGATAGTATGTTGGAGAACCGGGAGCGCTTACTATTGGTCTTAGAGGTACATTAGCCTTGTGGATCTTGGGAAGTCCATACAGCCTCGGTGGAGCAGCTTCCGTCCTTATAATTCGCTTTTTGATGTCTTCCGGGATGGATGATGACTTGATGAGCCGGTTGACTAGGCGTAGTTTCGCTTGTGTTGGATCTTTCTTGAGGAGTTTGTAGCTTTTCGGGTCCAAAAGTTCTTTTATCTTTCCATTGTAGTCCTCGGTTTTTAGAAGACTCAGAGAGCACAAAGCTAACTGCCGGCTAGGACACTCAGAAAAGTCTGCTGTGGCCGAACACGCACTAAGCAACGGAGACCACAATATACTCTTCGGGAACTGCAAGCTACTGTCTTCAGTCAACGGTTACCACAACAGGATGGTTAGAGAGGCCATTGAAATCCATAAACACCCAGAAAACTTCAATAAAAAGGAGGAAACGCTAAAGCTGAATCAGATCTGGAACCCAATTCTCAGGAACGCTCGAACAATTCCGACCGCCTCCACACGGTCGACTGAAGCGGAACAGGCTCCGCCCCCTACCCACCAGCATAAATACAACTTGCGCAGGAGAAATCATCAGTCTACATCCAGCATCGAAGATGGAAGGACCTCTGAAGAAGCTCGCCACTCGTGCTAGCGAAACGTTAGGAAGAAATTCCAATCGACGACGGCCTTTAAACCCGACGAATATCACCGGTTCATCTTCTGGCCGCGAAAGCCTTTACCAATTTGTTTAACATAGGGAGTTAGAGATGATATTAGATGTTATGGTGACAATGAGTACTTGGTTATGAGTGAAAGTGGAGATGACTGCAAGATGGTGTAAGTATACGACGTTGTTGAATGAAATGATGGGTATGGTAGCTCGAACTGTTGAAATATTATCGCTATGGGATCCCTGGTCCAAAAACAGCGGGACACGCATATCTACTTCTTCTTATCCTGAGGTAATCCTTGTATTTCTGCAATTTCTTGTGTAACCCCTGTATGTATGTAAAAGTATGTAGTGGACGGGGATACGGTAGAAACGTGGAAATTCGTTTCCTCCCGGGACTTTCGATACCGTTTGCCTCTTTGATCCTAACATAAAGCAGCCACTTGAAACGCTGATACCAAATTACCGGGAAAGCCGTTCGCCGCCGATGCTTTACGGATGATGCGTCTCCATCTCCACGTACCTTTCCGAATTCGAATTCGTGTACAATTTCCCAGAACTAATTCCTTTTATCCGCCTTTTAAACGAAGGATTAATGGGAAAAGAGCCTATTAGATGTTTACGTCGGAATTGGATACTTACTTTGTTACTTTGATCGGACAAGATATAAAACCAGTGTAAAGGAAAATACAAAAATCAGAGATTCTGTAAAAAAAGTTTTGAAAAATTGAATGTATAGATGTGTAGTATCTACTCTAACATTGTACTTGATTTAACAAATTTTACTTTTCCTTAGTATTGAAGAGATTTGGGTAAAATTACAATGATCAAAGTTTGTTTCTACATTAATAAGAACATTTGGGTTCGTTGAATATAAGAAACTTTTAAATAAGTTTATAATAAATAGGGGAGAAAAACACAAAGAAACACATACAAGTTACAAAAAATATATTTATAGTACCACAATGTATATTTCGCTACACAGTGCCTTCTTCAGGTGGAAGACGATAATACCCTTAAATAAATTACAATTCACTTAAAAACTAAATTACAAATACAATTTACTAAATTTTTAATTTTTATGTCCAATTGATCGTTAATGATTAAACCTGTCCTATTTAATTTGTTTATTCCTAAGCTTTCAAGTAAATTTAGTTCTAAACCTTTATTTTCTGTATGTATGTAATTATCATTAAAATATGATATGTGAAGCATAAGTAGAATTCGATTTTTTATTTTGGAAACTTTTTTTGTGTTCTTTGATATGTTCTTTAAAGGATCAGCTACCACAATTAAGTATATATACTCCCGATTTAGTATCTTTTTGTGTAGGATCTTTGTTGTTTTTGATGTACCTACCAAGTTTATAATTTGTTAATATATATGATCCATTGAGTAACTAAATTCTAAATACTGTAGTCTATAAGTAAATTCCAAATGCTATACCTTACTGTAGCTGGATAAAATATCTCTCTTATTGTAAAGGTTGTTTAGTGATTCTGAAATCTAAATCTTCTTGGCTTTGAGTACTGTACTATCTGCTGCTGTTCCTTTTTTATTACATCGAATGACGAAATAGTTTGGAAATACGTTTGTTTTTTTACAGTCCCTCAGGAATCTGATGTTAAGTTCTGTCATCTTATACTTTAGACTTAGTTTGTAAAACCAACTCTTTTAAAAATTGAATAGAAGAATCATTTAAATATTGTAACTCCATAATGTCAGCTCGTGATTATAAATTTACAGAAAACTTGAAATGTAGATTTTGACCTTTAATTTTCAAGAGCGTGCCTTAGGAAATATTTATAAATAATCTAGTAATCAAACCGAAACGCCTCCTAAAGGGCGAGTTGTTATAATGTACCTACATACAGCCAATATATCGACATCTATGATCTAAAACAGCAAATACCCAACAGATGTCATTATGTGTATATATGTAATAACGTTTTCTTATCACGTATTTCCTATTGTTACTTATATTGAAAACAAATCAAGCTGTTTACTCAAATTGACTCGATATCAATCGATTGTAGTTTAGCACAATATTATCACAAAAACCTTTAGATGTCCTCTGTAATCGAAATATTCCACAGTACAAAACAGAGTCAAATAAGCTTCTTATAGTTACTAGATGAATTGATGCGACTTTTAGTAGACAAAACCAACCCGGCCAAAACCCATTCAATGTAGGACGATATTCCTTTAGTTAATTCAATTTCAATATTGCCAGTAAAATCATAGCTGTCTATTTTACATAATGTGGTTATATATTTCAGGCAGTGTTGCCAATACACAATAGAAAAAATGACTATGTATAGTAAAAAAAGAAAAAAGAAATATAATTAATTCAAGAACAGCACCTAAATAAAAAGAAAAATATCAACAAATAGAAAAAAAAATTTTTTTAATTTTCCTTGTTTAACTAACTTAACCTTACTTAATCTAAATTGTTAGTTACACAGGCGCCGAGCATAGAAAAATTACCGACAAAATGATAAATCAGTAAATACTAGCAATGTGAAAGAAGCTAAAAGGAACGAGCAAGAGGAATGTAATAGAAAATTAATAGAATAATATTAATTAAGTGCAAAAATATGAGTACGTAATTAAACAGAACATTAAAGGGACGAGAAAGTGTCGATTAAGACAACAAAATATTTTAATGAAATCTGCTTGCAGAACAATAAGATACATTTTGTATTTCTATTTGTGAAGTTGTCTAGTATATTTATATATATTGTCGCAAAATCAAATACCGCTACTGAATTAATAATAACATCGATATATTTAACTAATAATTTGGTTCCTATTGTATCTACTACTCTTACACGGAAAAAAGAGTATATTTAATGTAAATAAAATACACTTTATTCAAGAAAATCTTTGTTTCATATATACGCAAATAAATATTTTCTTGAATAAAGAGTTTAAAAGTTTTAATGGTAATCAAATGCTGCGTTTCATTTAAAAATATATACTTTCAGTTAAATACAGCAATTTTTGAAGCGAAAAAAGGGTTTACTTACTAAAACCATAATATTTCTTCGTTAGAATAATGTATTCCTTTAAACAGAATATTTATCTACTGATTTCAACAATTTCGTTTTCTTAAAATAAGATTTGCGGGCTTGGAAAAAATAATATTTTTCTTCAACACAAGAAACGGATGTTTCCATTTAAGATGGTACTTCTTCATAATAAACTCGATTAATATTTGAGTTTAAAACGGTATATTTTTGTATTAAACATGAAACATTTTCATACTAAAATAACAAAAATTTGTTTGAAAATTTAATTTTTTCTTAATTTTTTATTTTTAATAATAAAGCAATTTTACAAATCAATGGAATGGTATATAAATAAGATGTGATTATTGTAACATATCTTTATTGAACATAAAAACATATCTTTATTGAACATAAAATAATAAAAAAGACAACGATACACACATGAACAATAGTATGAAAGGAACTAAACAAAAATTGCTAGAGACATTTTAGTGTTACTTATGATTCACCAGTAGGGAGTGTATGCATCAGGACTAGAAAATGCGTCTTTATTTTTATCCATGATAAGAACTTTACTTCCATGTACTGATTCGACCTTATATAAGCTCTTTAATGTAACGTAGTGATTACTCAAGTTTGCCATTTTGATAAGAAGTTGTTTAGTCCAAATGATTCCAGTAGCTGTAATATAAATTATTGTTTTTAATTTAAAATCAAAACTAGAATTCTTGGTTTATCGATCAAACGATTCTCATCATAAAACAATCGACTTGCTAAAACTGTAAACTTTCTATCATAGATAACCTTTTCTATACATATACAATCCACAATAAACGATTTTCAAATAGCAGTAGGTATTAGCCATTTTTTCTTATAAAAATATACCTCTGCTTTTTCAGAAAATTTTATTTTGCACCAACAACTCACTTTACACTGATAGTTCATTAACGTATGACGCAATATATTGAAAATCGAAACGGAAGACAAATATGGAGCTCATCAAAGCGTCACATATTTGTACTAAATAAAATGTTCTTTAAAATGAAATGATAATGCTTTATCGAAAGCAGAACGGTTTCGTTTCGAAGAAGTGCTTTATCCAATCCAGTTTTCGGTTACTTGAATAGAATTAATATTGTATTGTTTCAAAACAGAAACGTCTTAAAATTAAGAAATTACTTTTTGTTTAAACCATTCAAAAAGTTGTAGCAAAAGAAACATTTTCATTCCAAGTAGTTCCTTGACTTGTTTTAAGAACAGAGTTAGTCTTCGATCGAAACCTGTATAAATTTGTTTCAAAACAAAAATTCTTTCTTTAAATCAATTGCAGTAAGTAAATAAAAGTGTTGAAGGGAATATTCTTGTTTTCTTAATACAAAGCAATATACTAAAAAGAAGTATTTATTTATTTAAAATTAGTAAATATCTTCAAAGCAATATATTTTCTTGTTTTAAAATAGTGTTTTTTTCTGTGTAAAAGTAGTAATATTTCTTTCCTTCTGTCTTCATTTGCTTCTCCCCAGCTACTGCCCGTCCGTTCTCACAATCTCTGAAAATAATTTATCAACCTATTCTCCCGTTTTGCACAGTTACCAATAATACATATATTGTAAATGAAACATCCTCAAATAGTTTAGATACCATAGAAGCCTGCCTTGCATAATTCGGTCCACATTTCTCTTGCGCTCACACCAAAAGAGAGACTGGAAGGTAGATATAAGTAGATGCTACACTATTTTATTAATTTAATTTTCTACTAATGTATTTAGGGAGCATTTTAAGTTCATCATAAGGGATATTTTCCTTTAATCCTTTGTCCCTAAGGCGAGTTTCAAAAATGATAATAAAGTGCAGCAGGTTTTACTTAAAAAGTTTGAAAAATTAACAACTTTTTTTCCCCAAAACTTTTTAAAACTAATTATCACAAATACCACAAAGGACTTTCTTGATATTTTACTAAGATTTCTTTGAACTTTGACTTTGATTATTGGCAACACTGTTATTTGAAAAGTCTTCAGGGAGTAGACCGCGTGTTTTCGACAGGAGACCATGGCAATAACAGTAACGTAAAGAGAAGCGCATTTCGAATGTAAAATCGCGACCGTTTTGCAAAAAGAACGTGGTCAAGCCATTTAGATAAGGCGGTGGTTAGCATTACTTATGAGGATGTGTGCTTGGAGAAAGGGACGCTACCACTGTATTGGCCTCCCTCCTGATAGATAAATAAAGAGATATTAGGCTGAAGAAGCGCTCTGCTCCTCTTAGGCGGACCGCTTTATAATGCACGCACGTTCCTTGTCGTTGTGGTCAAGCTGTTGCCTTTTTATGACTTCTACATAACGATATCGGCCGATATTAAAGACGATTCCAATAAAGATGTGATCAAGAGACGGAGAACCGAGAGGGTCTTCGATTGGAAGCTGATACGACAGAAAATCCTTTCAAGGAAAATGGTAATGCTTATGTTGGAAATGTCATTTTTCTAGATTAGTAAAATGACAATTCCTTTATCCAATTTCACTAAACAATCGCCCTAAACTGAAATACTGCTTATTTTCGACAGGCGGGTAAGTAAAATAAAACCATGGAAAGATTTAAAGACGTATACGACAATAAATGCTATATTGGAATGATGATATCAAAACTTCAGATAGTTACCTAATGAAAAAACTTTATCAGAATTAAAGTACTTTATTCAAAAGTTGGGTAATTCGATTTTTAAAGATATTTGACTCTCTTCTGTATAGCATCGTAACCCCCTTTCAATGTATGTAATACCTACGTGAAGATTTTTACTTAAATATTAATTATGACATGTAAAATACAAGAAGAGAGAGACTCCATTGTAACGCATTGTAATGTTTTACATGACTTTCCTTTCTCCCCAAACTGCGTTAATATAATAATTGCCCCTTGGCTTGGTACCTATTTTGGGATATAAAGAATGTTAAGTTCACAAAAGAGTGCCATCCAATAAACTGCCTATATTATCTACATTACATTGCAAAAAACTTTTTGATATTTACTTTTCTCATTAGTTTTTCTCCAAAGATCAGTTTGCTATCATTTTGAAAGTCTGAGGGGTTGGGTGGAGTAGAAGGACGAGGAAAGGGGGGAAAAGGATAATTTTCAAAATATTTAAAATAACAACAGTACAAAACTTAATAGGAAATGGAGAATATCTGAATCACTGCTTAGCTGAAGAAACATTCACAAATCATTAAAACATAAAAAATAAATGAGAGGTTCTGTCTTTCTTTTTTAAAGTAGTCTCCATTACCTGTTCCAACCTAATTTAATAATTAGCTGTATTTACGATTCAAAGCAATTAACTTGTTAGTTTGGCCTGTCGACTGAAAAGTTTCCCACAATTGAAGGAAGGAATCGTAAATTATTTCGGACCTTTCTCTAAATCTTCAATATGTTTCATAAACATTTATGCATTAAACATTTTTACACACCTTCGAAAGTACTTTGTTTAAAAACATAAGCATTGCTACTAATTGTAACCTTTTGAAATTACAAGATAATTACTTTTTGTTATATTCATTTATATACCCTCATGATTGTATTCTTTATTTTATTTCTTCACCACTCTTTCCTTCTTGAGTTTTATTATTTAAGTAGGTAATAAATATTTTAAAATCACTATTTGTTAAATATTAATTAAAATGAACCATTAGTACGGGGGTTCTAGCTTTCCTGATGAAATATTTATCAGGGGAGGGTTGCAAAAAGTGTGACACAGGGTGAAAATTGGCGAAATTTGACAAGACGTGTTTTTTCTAATTTTTCGACTTAAATTTCTATATTGGAGTACATTTACTAACAGAGTGTAGATTAAACCAAGTGGAGTAATCCATTTGTTACTCTTGATAATAGCCTTTCCTGCCCAAACAATAAACTATTTGGTGCAAACATTTTTGTTTCTTTTCGTATTATAATTATTAAAAAATGTTCACAATCCTTGCACTGTTGAAAGTTTTATTTTTATAGATGTAAGGACGGGTTTTTTAAAGGATGTAGATACAATTTCCTATGGGGTGCTACATTCGACTAATTAATAACTATAAAACAATCTCAACTAGGTTTTTTACTAAATTTATTTTTTTACTTGAAGCCGACCTTACTTTTACATTATCCAACAAATTGTGTTTTCTTCTTTTTTGTTACAAGCATGTAAAATCTTTATGTTATTAGCATCCAACATTATTTATGGTTCTGCCAGATTGTTCGACATAAACCGCATCTTTGTTTTTGCAGAATAATTTACAAACACCGTGTTTTTTAAGGAGGTCTCCTTTAACTTTAATAGTGAATAATAACATTCCTAAATTGTGTTTAATAATTTCAATGGTGTTTATATTTAATTTGCTAAAAGATACCGAAATCTTTGAATTAATGTTTTTGATCGGAGCGAAAAGTGTTACTGTTCGTTTATAACATGGGTCGCTAAACTTTCTTGATCTTCGACCCCTATATAAATTTTCAAAATCTCCATCGACCCCCATAAAAGTAATTTTCTGTTAATTAAAATAAAACTTTATTAGATACTGTGTTGTACATTTATTTTATGATTTTAAACATTTATTAAATTAATTAATGGTACATTGTGTAACAATAGTTTTATGAAAAATATATTAATGATGAAATTTAAATACCTTAATATTTATTTAATAATAAGTAATTATAAATAAGTAGAAATAATAAGGAAAGTAACTATAGATTTATTGCTTCTTATTCAATGATATGGGTATGCCTATGCCTGGTATTGTTTTGAAAGGTTCGCTATATTGGGTTCAAAATTGGTCAATTTTAATCCTAAATCCCCTCGAAACTTCACATTTAATTTATTTCCGTACTTAGTTAAGATTGAATTTACCTGATTGAAACCGGCTTCAATCATATAGGAACTTGGAAATGCTAGCATAAATGGCTGATCTATTTCGTAAAGTTTTACATATTTTTGTATCATATTTATACATACACAATTAGATATGTGTAAGTTGCATATAAAGAACTGTTTTTTCGTTAAATAGACCACTTTGGCGACTTCTATTTTATAGCATCAACTGTACCTTTGAGAAACACTAACCTAGTCGAAACGAATTTCTCGAGTTTCGAAAATAATATAATTATTTTTTGAAGCAATCAGTGATTTTCTTTTTGACTCTCTTCAGTAAACTTTTACTTTATTGCAAATGTTTCGCCATGTTTATTGGCATAATTTTTAATGTGTTTAACAGCTAACATTGATGATGAACGTATCTACCAGCCGAAGGCGTCATCTTACAAAAGCTGTCCAGAGACTTAATTTGTTTTACCATAATTGTTCGTCTTGTGTTTAGACGTTTTACAAATTGATGAAAAGTTCAGTAATCGTTACAAACTCGTACATATTTCTACCCCCACGATTGAGCTTCGCATGGAATTCAAATCGCGTTCATCAGCGATTAGGAGAACCCGAGAACGTGTAGGATGATAATTTGTCGCCCAACCACAATCGTGACCGTAAAATAGTTCGCTTTCTCGCTTCCTCGTCGACTGCAACGACGATGCTTCTTTTCACACCATTTCCCGCAGATTCGCCGCCATGTTTCCCCGTTCACGGCCTGCAGCTGCTCCCTAGCGCCTCCTCGCCTCAGCTAATTATCATTAAACCATCTAAATGCTAATTAATGCAGCTATTTTCGCGCGCACGGAACGGTGCCGAGATTGTGTGCTTGCAATGCATGCAAATAGGGTTCAACTACTTCGCTATCTAAAAACTCCCCGGAGACGACGATGACATGGTGATGGCGTTCTGTCGACGCTCCGAGCCTTATTTTACAAACTTTGAGTTCGCTAAGTGACAACCAAGAGACAACATAGACAATCAATCTCTCTCTCACCAGAGAGAATATCTATGACAAGGTTCTCAACTACTTCACAAGAAAATCTGCATGGAAGTTGATAACAATGTTCTAATTTATTGATCATTGTTTGAAGTATGTTATATACTTATAGGAATGTCTCGAGCCTTCAAGTTTTACATAAACAGAACTTTATTTATTTCACATCCTCATCACTTTTCCTTTATAAAAAAAAAAGATAGAAAACTCCTCAACCTTGAATGATAACGTTTTTCGTTACATTTTCATTTGAAATTAATAACAATCTTCTGACTCCCATCTCATCTAAGATTTATGGTTTTCTTCTCTCTCACGTGCCTATGACATAAATTAAATGTTCCTGGGTTTTCCATGTTTACAGAGCGATGGTTAAATGCATTAGACGTTATCGAATTATTGAGAAAAATTAAAATCGGAAAAGGACCCCGTACAAATTACGTTTATTAAACTTCATGACGCCCTGATTAAAAGTGTTCTTAGGCACAAAGTCGAAAAATGGACAGTTTTCGGGAAATCGAGGTTATAAGAACTGAAACTAGATTTTTTGCTAAATACGGAATCACACTAACTTCAAAAATATTGAAATTGTGATAAATAAATTGGCCCCCAGGTCGTGAACTTACATTTAATCTCCAAGATCAAATCGAGTTTCATGGCAGGATAACATGCAGTGTGTGAGAAAATACGGGAACAGAAGAATAACTGGTCAGGGGTACATTTTTGAAAATATGTTTTATATAGGTATATACAAAAATTTACTGGCTATTCTTTGGCGACTTCACTAGGCGTGACCTTGAAGGATATTTTGAGGTCAGGATCATTTTTTAAATGCTATGGTATGTTTTTGACATCAGAAATTAAAAAAGCAGAAAAAACTACATTCAGATTTGACCTTAAATAACCCCATTGTAACCTCTAAAAGTCGCCAAAAAAGGTCATTCTCACAAAACCATAGAAAAATGATGGTGTTTGTTGTTATAACAAAATCAACAGTAATCTCAAATATAATATTTTGAATCTTGTGATTTTGTATATTTGTTTAAAACAATAAAAACAAAGAAAATCAAAAAGTTCACTACAAGAACGAACCAACAACACATGGTTCTTTTGGAGCTTTATTTAGTTGGTTTGTTTTCAGTGCATTTATCACAGCTTCTGGTGACCACAGTAATAAATAACTGAGCATTTAGCTGACCGTAGTCCGGCCTAAACAGTATCTCCACACGGGATTAGTTAGGAAAAGAGGAGAGGAGAACGAGAGAACTAAGGTGGCGGTGCCAGGCCGAAGCCTCAGCACAGCACACCACAGCACAGAGGCATTATTATTATATGCTGGCATTTGTAATGGTCTGAAAATATCCCTTTCAGACCGAGTGTGCCATTGTGGCCTGAACCATTAATCATGGAATTTGTGTGCAGCAATATAAACAAGTCCTTTTCATGTCATCGAATACCTGGCACGTTGGACTTATACTGTGTTTATCATTGCCATCAACACCAGCTTCGCGCTATTTCAGAATCCTTTATTTCGGGGACTTTGCGGTGGGTGGTCACCGCGTGTCGTAATCGTATGAATTATTGGGCGAAATTTATAGAATTTAATCCTCGTGTAACGTACTGTAAGTATCTGACGCCATTCCTCAAATATGTTTTTTTACAAAACAACAAAAAAGTTCAAAGCAATTGAAATTCGATTAATTGAAGTATTTCTCATACATTAAAGGAGTGGTACAATGCAGAACGAACAAAATAGCTCAAACCCCAACGCCAAAACACGACACTTTAGTTGTCCGAAGCACTTTTCGGTAACAAAGTTACCTTCTTCAGGGACTGAAGTGAACTGTTCATTTCAGTCCCTGAAGAAGGTAACTTTGTTACCGAAAAGTGCTTCGGACAACTAAAGTGTCGTGTTTTGGCGTTGGGGTTTGAGCTATTTTATTCGTTCTGCAACAACCGCCAAAGTTTTTCCAGTCTTCATTCGAGTGGTACAATAGATACCTTCTAACTATAAACATAAATGCATCTGAAGATGAGAAAAATACCTACAAGTTAATGAAGAGTTTTTGGCACTTACATACAAAAAAATTAACTAAAAAATCAGTTTGTGGAAGTAAAATAAAGAAACCACTTAAACCCAAAATCGTTTTATTAAAAATGGTAGTTTGTTGCAATCATTTCTTTTTATACAAAACATTAAGGATAGAAAATTCAACAACCCTTAGACCATCATTTACACTTTACACCAACTACATTGTGTCCTTTCTAGTAAGACTTTTAGTTCTATTTTCGACTTTTTGAATGTAGTATAAATTTTCATGTGTTCAGTATAAAATTACCGACTAGTGAGCACCCAATAGTCAAAATTACAACATAAAAAATTGGTTTTGCCTATCTATTAATGTATAAAAAATACTCACTTTATTGAAAATATCTACTAAAATAAAAAATAATGAAATTGGTTGACAAACGTAGGAGAATAAGGTAACAACCCCATTTTACCCCATTAGGGCTCAAAACATCATTGTACTTGTCTACGTTATGAGAAAAACTTCTATGCAAATTTTCAGCTTTCTAGGTGATTTAGTCTTAGCATTGATGATTGGATCAGTGAATTTGTCCTTTTATATACCATATTAAGATTAATTAAAACATATTAGTAATTTTTAAATATGAAATCCAGCAATTCTTGTAGGCTCATACATACTACATAACAAGATATGTGACGTGTTTTCAATTTTATTTAGAGTTTTGATATGATATAGGTACTTAGTGGGACCCCTCATCCACTTCCCCTGAGATTTACTCTATAATTAATTAGTATTTAAAAAGAGGATATGAAACTATTACAATTTCTTGAATTAAAAAGTTGATCTGAGATTCTCAATGACTCCATTTAAATGAGATTTGATCAGATTCTACTGGACCATTCCTCTTTACTTTTAACTCATGCCATCATCAGAACAGGTTTGTTTTGAACTTGTCTATAAATATTATAATATATATCTAAATTTTTGTAATACAAGCACATGGTCTGATACTGCCTTGGCCTTTACATACAATTATCTATCCTATAACTTAAAATATATTACTGACGATGAAATGAAGAACGAATTATGTCAAAGATAAAGAACAGATTAGGAGCTCATAACTTAAAAAAACAATAAATTAAAACAAACTTGTACAGGTGTAGACTTGAAAAGAAGTTTCGATCTCTCCAGAGACAAGCCAGGACCAGCTATTAATGGGATGCACCTCCTGGAAGTCCAGGTATAACCAAGTTGGGCATAGTGATGTCCGTTAGATTTATTATATGTTATAGTCGCGCATTTATACGCCATTTAGAAAACAGAGAGGCTCACTTACGACAATAGGTGTCTCACCTTTCAAATAACGACAACAGAAACAACAACGAGGAAATTTATGAAAGAAACGGCCTCCGAAGCTGTCGAAAAGAGCGCTGTGTATAGATCGAGGGGCGTTTGCAACTACAGGGGGTAGTATTGTTGTGCAAGGGGCTTGTCTTGTCAAGTGCTCACTGACTTCTCCAAGCCCTCAACGGCCAATTAACTTGATATTCAGCGTACGGAAATGTTATGTGGTTGATATTATTTCTTTGTTATTCGATTCGATACAATACGGTTTTTGTATTGTGCGAAAAGGGCGTGTGATTTTATAAAGGTGACGTTACTAAAGCTCATTTTATTTAAGTATTGGGATTTGGCATTTGATGTGGATCTCTTGAGAGGATAGTACATTCGAGTTTCGTTGTCTTTGATTAAGTACCATTTAAGAGAATTACGATATTGATAATTAGATAATATAGGCTGTAGGTCTTTAAGTGGATATTTTACTCAATTTTATTAAGGGCTGGAAATATTTAGCATGCTAGTATGGATAATATGCTGGTGTAATAATTAAATGTAAAATGCAGCTCATTCAAAATAACAAATAAAACGATAGTGGTTATGTAAAGTAATAAAAGGTTATTCACCCCATTAAAGTAGCTTTAATTAATCAATTAATCAAACACGAACGTAAAGAGGAAACGACACGCCATAAATCTATAAATTATAATAAAATCAAAAAATTGGCCCGTTGTTAATTGGGAAAACATATTAAATATGCAGGAGCCGAATGAAGCCCTAAGTGCTATAACGCATTTAATAAAAGAACTCATCATAAAATGTTCAAACACAACGCACAAGAAAAAAAACTACATAAGAAGAAACTGGATGACATATGGCCTAATGTGTTCATGTAATACTAAAAAAAAGCTTTACAATGACTGGAAAAAAGACAAAAGTAACCTGCAACTGAAAAATAAATACAGTATATACTCAAACAAATTGCGTAGACTACTAAGAATTGCAAAAACTGACTATGATAGGAAAAGATTGAGTAGAGCAAGTATTAAAGATTTTTGGAACTATATAAGAGAAAAAACAAACAAAAAAAGTTAAAAAAAAACAATCACATCGATTACATAACACAAGACAATGTTAAGGTTAAAGAGACAGTCGAAATCGCAAAACTTTTTAACGAATTTTTTTGCTCTATTGGTACTGCTTTAACAGATAACATAAATAATCCCATTAATTTTATTAAACCACCTCCAATTAAACACAATCATAAATCTATCTTCCTTTATAGTACAAACCAAGTAGAAGTATATGACATAATAAGTAAACTAAAAAATAAAGCGGGGGGCATTGATGGAATAAATACTAAAGTGCTAAAGTGCTTAAACAGTCATATAGCTAAGCCTCTGGCTCACATCATTAATTTAAGTATTAAAAAAGGAATTTTTCCGGAGAACCTGAAAACAGCGGTAGTCGTGCCCATATATAAAAATGGAGGAAAATATAACAATAATAACTTTAGACCGATCTCAATGTTAAACTCAATTTCAAAAGTATTTGTGAAGGTCTTATTCACCAGAATTTCAAACTTTTTTACTAAAGAAAATCTGTTATCAGTCAAACAATTTGGATTTTTAAAAGAACTGAGAACGACTGATGCAATTGCACGCCTATCTGAATACTTACACAACGTTCTTGATAAAAGCAAACCAGTTATTGCTGTATTCATAGACTTAACAAAGGCTTTCGACTGCGTAAACCATCAGCTATTAATTAATAAACTAGAAAATTATGGAATTAGAGGGCTACCACTACAATTAATTAAGAGTTATCTCGCCGAACGAAAGCAGAAAGTAAGATTGGGAGAAATATATAGTAAGGAGCAAACAGTAAATATAGGGGTCCCACAGGGGTTCATCTTGGGACCATTATTTTTTATAATATTCATCAACGATCTTCTTAAGACAATAGACAACATTACAGCCTATGCAGATGACACAGTAATAAATTCATCAAAGGATATTTGGTTTGAAACTGAAAGAGATATAAATGATAACTAGACACTATAAACTCGTGGTTTTATACAAACAAACTACTACTCAACAAACAAAAAACTACTTATATAGCATTTGGGAACAGATTAAATAGAATACCGATAAATATAAATATTCACATTGACAGAATGCCAGTTCAAAGAGTGAGTCAAGCTAAGTATCTTGGAATAGTCTTTGATGAACAACTAAAATGGAAAGACCATATTAAAGCCATTTTTAACAAAGTTAGGTATATGCCCTATATACTCTCAAGACTGAAACCAATAGTAGAATACAATCAATTGGTATCAGTTTACTATGCACTGTTCAACAGCATAGCCTCTCCTTAGAAAAAAAAAATTAGAGAAGTTACAAAACTCAATAAGTAAAATCGTAAATTCGGAAGGAGTAGAAAACCATAAAAAAAAACCTATTAAACATCAGACAAATATACATATACAAAGCGCTGATAAGAAATCATGAAAAATTGAGAAATGAATTCATAGAGTGACAGTATCACAAGAAGCAAGGAGTTACCCGTACCAAAATGTGAACTCGAAGTAGGTAAACAAAACCACAATTACGTAGCTATCAAAGTTTTCAACAAACTACCAAATGAGCTAAAAACAATTATAATAAAAAATAGATCTGCCAAGCTCAAACTGAAAAGTTGGGTCTCCAAGAATGTCACAACCTCACAACGTTGAAGAGCTCTTAAATAATGACTAAAAAATTAACAAATAGCAGCATATGAAAGAAAATGTCAAAGACTTATTCTTTACTAACTATAAACTAATTTTATTTTATTTTATTTTAATTATAAGTTAGAATGTAAGTTTTCTTGTACTGTACCATCTACTGATCTCTTTTCTCGTTTACTCTCCGCTTAATGTACAGGTCATAGGACCTCCTTTTAGGGCTTCTTCATGGATAATAAAATAAAATTAAAAATTAAAAAAATAAAAAAATTATTAGTTTGGGAAACAGGTATATTGAGGGAAATCTACAAAGTGTATAAAATAGAACAGAATCTAACATTTAATTATCATATATTATCCTAAATTAAAAAAGATTTTCTTGTAGTTGTGGGATCAATCTTTATTTTGCCGAAATGTTGATATTTAAGTAAGGGTAGATTGTGTTACGTTAGATTGTATTTGGTTAGATCAGATTTCTCTAAATTAGATTAAATTATCTACCCGAACCATCCAATTATTGAAAATATTCACTAAACATAAGCATTGCTAATACTAACAGGTATTAGCAGTACTTAACTGACGATCTTCACAAATATTACACCAAATTTTGTAAAAATTCGGGAGCTTAAAGTTGAAATCTGGACTTGAGGGGGGGGGGTGGAAGATACAATTTCGGGAGGTGTAGCAACCCCCATATAAGGATGATTTTTGTAATTTCTTTTTCCCTCCTGACTCCATGTAAAGATAAGGTTTGTATGCAAAGAAATACTAAAAGATTTGTGTGCATAAACGAACACGAAACTTCTTAAACACGATATTGAACAATAGCTTTAATTTTAAATTTCCAACAGTATATTATATATTATCTATTATAACTTTACTAATATTATAAATGCGAAAGTAACTCTGTCTGTATGCTACACAATCACGCCTAAACTACTGAACCAATATAAATACGACATTCAAAGTTTGTAAAAATTTTACTCTATAGGGGTTAAAAATAGGGGATGAAAGTTTTTATGTGATGACGTCGGCAAAAATAGAAGAAAAAAATTAAAAATGTTAGTGAAAGTCAGTATTTCACGCGGACGAAGTCGCGGACACAGCTAGTATATGTATCTATAAGTACCTATTATAAATGCACTCCCAGAATCAAAAGAGGAGAAAGGTTTATCTTCCAATCGACAGGGGACTAAGAATTACTAAATATATTAAACAATAATTGTTCCAATCTATAAGTGAAGATAGTTAATGCAAATAATAATAATAACCGAAGCTAACTTAATTTAGATAACTGTAAGAAAAAGTATAATTAGACATTTTTAGCACAAACATCTCCAATTACCTACATATAATATCCAGGCGGTTGATAATTACATAATGAATAAACAATGCATAATGGATTCAAATGTTAACTTGAATGTCATTTAACACACGAGTTTTAGCACATGTAAATTATTGTACCTACCTACAGTCTTAAATAATTACCTTCTACTAAATACTTACAATTTAAGATACTTACATGTAGAAGTAGATAACTTATTTAATTTTAATTAATTTCATTTAAATTCAAGAATATTTATTTACAATACTACAGTAGATGTTATTTAACTTTTTATTTATTAGTTTTGGGATGGATCGTGTACGTATCTATTCATACCCTAGATAACGCTTCGTATGCTGTTCTTTTCCCATTCCCGTTTTTTCCAACCCCCTAATCACTAAAGTTCCCTACTGTTCCAAAGTCCAAAAATCTCAATAACTTCTGTGCAATTGTAGGTAGGTAAACGTTCTTATACCTAATAGTCCAGTCAAAATAGCTCTTAGATAAATCGAAATTTTGTGGAAAGTTGCCTTTTAGAGTTATATAACTTCCAAAATTTGAATTTTCACCCACACCGGCATAGGGTTAAAAATAAATAAAAAAGAGATTTTGTGCGATTATCTCGAATATTTACAAAAAAAATACTTAATAGAAGTTTTCTTAATTAAAAATTGTAAATCATTAAATTTTGCATAAAAGAGGCTCGTATGTACAAAACTCCTATTTTGAATGGTTTAGCTGCTACAAGGGTTGTAGCTTTCCTCAAAATTTCGATTTCAGAGCTATTTTGATTGTACTATAACCTGACCCAAAACTTCCTTTATACATCTTCTGAATAGATAACCCATCATCAGCAGATGGAAGACACCACGTGCTTAAAAATTGAAAAATCTTCAAAATCGTCATCTATATCTTTTTATCCATTAATCATTCGGATGCCCTCATTTCGCACGAAAGGAACGCCAAACCATCTTAGGTGGCCTTGCTTCGTTCCGTCTATTTGCAGGGTGGTCACACAGCGGTAATCCAGAATACGACGAATGCCCCCTAATAGATGTCACCAGGCAAACAAGGTTAAAAAATTTATGGGCTCGGGTTATTCTGTTTGTTAAAAAGCTAAATGTGAGGTGTAAACTTCGTTATTGTATTGCACCTAGTGGTCTACTCATAGCGAGCGAGTACCTATAAGTAAGAGTGTAGATAGGTATGTGTACATGTGCGCTACACTGCTTGTGTGTGTGTGTATGTATCTTTCCTTCTTTTCAATAATAGGCGTTTTACAGCGGCAACAACGTGAGACGACCAGCTGTGAAGTAGGAATGGTCTGTAACAATCATTAACTCAAAATAGGTGGCTCGGTGTAAAGTCACGACCCACCTGGACCTATGAACAATCCATTTCACACGGCTCTCGTGCCTATTCTCAAGTCGGATCTATTTGTTTTGCTTGCTCAACTACCTACTGGGCCTATTTTTGCGGTTAATAGTATTAAAAGTATTATACCCTTACAAATGTACTTAAATGCTATTCATATCAGTAAGTATTTGATATCTTTAAATTCCTCGTTGAAAGGATGACGCTTTTTACTTTTAAAAATGCGTGCCCCTATCACATGTTAATTTTTTTCTACACTTATATTTTTATTTATAATTAATAATATCAATTATTAAAATAGTAACTTATGTGAGTTGCTATTAGGAGGATAGAACATCAGAATAAAAAAAAAAGAGCGGATGCGGTTTTGGAGTTTTCTTGATAGAGGTATTTCAAAATCTCATGAGTCACAAAATGTGCAGTAAGGGCAAGAGGCGGAGCTTGTGCGCTTAATAGCGGGCAGAATGACACCCCACAGTCATGGTGCAGCGCAAATACAGTTTTGACTTGCAGCTCTGTCTTATCTTGTCTTGGTATTGTCCCGTCTGCAAAACTATGACCAAAAGCAAGAATTATTTATACAATTCATACATTAAATAAATAATTTAATTGAGCTCTTAACCATTTTTCTCTGCGATATTAAAGCAAGACAAAGACGAAGACTAAATATGCTAAACCAAAGCTACACAAAGCTTGTCTTGGTATTGTGTTGGCACATCACCACACACTGTCAAGGGATAGTTATAAGATTTTTAAATACCTCTAAGTATATTTCAATTGATGAGTCCGAGAGCATAAAACAATCTACGCTTTTAAAGGAAAATATACAAGTACCTACCATGTGATATCTATAATAAACTCGTAATGATGTTTATGTACATATGATTTAGAACCTCTTTTAGGAGAGATGTAATAAAATTGGGAGAATTCTTCTTGTCCTTCTCCACATGACATAAGATAGGATATCCGGCTTACACTTCAGCCTCTTAGTACAATAATTTTAGAATATCCATTTACAATGGGAGAAAGAAAAGAAGGAGGGTCCATAACGTTTTGTCCATAGATAAAACGTTATTCTCATATAAATAAGAAATAGATACTTACATTGGAACCAGTGGCGGCTCGTGGTCAAATACGAAGGGGGTTCACAAAGTTAATAACATGTAGGTAATATCAGAACATGAAGCGTATTTCACGATGTTGTAAATGCGCCGCAGGCGAAGATTTTTAATATTTTTAGGAGAACCAAATACTTATGGCATTTAATAACACAATAAATAAAAATCTTACGTTTACTTATACAGGAAATCCATTCTATGTTTTGCCGACAAATGTGACAAATCCGTAACCCCTGTCATTGTCCACTCAACACTTTCATTAGGATTACCGGCAAAAATCAGGCACGGAAAGCAAAATAATGCGTTTAATTTATTACACCCACACAACCACGAAGTTTTTTTATACTGTTCTACTTTAAACACACGTTTGAACTTTTTATTTTTTAAGGTACACTCTTGTGTCAGCTGTAGTTTTGGGCGAGGTGGACCCCTTTTCTTTATTTCGAAATGATTTTGAAAATTATTTGAATTTTCTTTAATATATTTTACCGAACACGACTCCATCATTTACGTAATATTTTAATTAACACGTATTGTGCAAATAAATTGTGCGTCATTTAAAATTAGTGGACTTTGAACTCTGAAATCTGAACATGCTTCTGAACATAATTTTTTTACTATCGGTTCCTACCAACACTAGCTTACGGAACCTTTAAAAATGACTCGTACTGGACATTTTCACCAGGTGGCCTAACCGAAGTTGCAAAACCCTGGCAGATTGTCGGGTACCCGTGCCGACGTAGCACGACATTTTCCGGCTGATTTCGGCTTCTCGTGCAGTGCACCTAAACGCTGTATGTTGAGTGTATATTATCTTCCATTTCACGCGTCCGACGCCTCTCTCTCTAACGCATGGACATCAAACGGAGTATCGCTCTCGTGATATGTTCAGAATAAAACTTGAACCAAAAAAGTTAGGTGAAGTCGTCAGCGACACAACAAAAATTTAAATATTTTCTATGGGTTACGGGTTGGTGTTTTGTAACTATGAACTATGAAATTGTAAAAGAGATGTATATTATACGATAATCATCAATAATATAATAAACATTAAAAGGATAAAATCATATGGTGTAACTAGTTCAATTTTTAAGGGGGTTCACTGAACAAATGCACCTACAGTAAAACCGCCACTGATTGGAACCGGGATAACATAAAGTACTTATTCTTAGATTCATAGGAATCCCCGGTCCACTAATCATCCACGCTCGATTCTACACCCCTATTATTGTCTTTTTTTTATTTCTAAAAAATTATCAAACTGGGTTGCATACTCCTTTCTAAACCTTTTACCCCAATCACAACATGAAATATAGGTATAACTCGACCATAAAAAATCGGTTGAGAAACAGAGGAGAACAAGTGAATTGATTTGTATTTACCTAATTATCTATATAAAATATATTATATAACAACAGACTTAATGCAAAGAATTTTTAATAATAAAACTTGATAATAGTAAAGCTCGTCAGTAGCTACAAAAAAAAAGAAATAAATCGGACGACAAATGTATAGATTTCATACCTCTTGGTATCTAAGTATGAATTTTGATAGATAAAGACATCCTTATTTTATAGAAAAATTATAATGTAAACCAGGAAAAAGGGCCAAAACATAGAAATGTGGAAGATTATGTTAACCCTTTTCGTTTTCCTTTATATAAGCTCACAGTATACTGATTTTGATAATAAATAAAAAAGAAACTATTTATAGATACTTACTTTATATACATGCTAGCTACTTATTTCCATTAATTAATTACCTGCATAAGTCTTTCAGATGCTTGCATGGGTGTAGCTAGGTGAGGGGGCTCCCCCCCAAACCGCCCATTTTTTTTTAATCTACGAAGATTAGTAGGTATTATAACATTCTTTTTCCCTGAAAGATTTTTTATTTTTCTTCTTTTAATAAAACTGTAGGTACACCCAAAGAAAAGTTAATGCCCTACAATTACAATATTAATCTACACCATACAAATATAGAATTGAAATAATTATGAATCAAATTAAAAGGTAGGTACCTAAATGAGTAAATGCATAGTGAGTTTATAAGTAAGTAACAAAAAAAAAACAAAATAAACTGCCGCCTGACCGGAAATTCCACTGCTTTTTGTCCGGCGCCTAGGTGAGTACTCATTCGGTGGTCACAAATTCTATGGGTGTTGGGTTTGTGCATGCGGATACGGTGAGCGCTTTTGATACTGATGTAAAATTGAATGAAATGCATGTATAATGCTGAGCAATGGCTGTCCGTGCTGATTGCTCGTGGTCAGGGTGGGTGGCCGTGGGGGGCGGCTATCAAGTGGCTGTCTACAGAGCATGTCGCCACCGCCACCGCCTGTTCCCTGATTGATGGCTTCAGTCAAGCGCAACTGATAGTGGGACCACACATCGTCTCCATGTCGCCGCCCCTCGAATACTCCGCCTCATTTTACGGCCCCGCCCATGAGCGCGAAGGGTCAGAACTACTCAGAGAGTCAGTCAGTCTACAAGCGAACCCCATAACTACTGGACATTCACAATGTTTTGTATATTATAGCAAGAAAAACGGTTGTGGTGCAGTGACAGAAAGTGTTCTTATCACGTAGTTTTCACGCGGACAAGTTTTAGTGCGGTAAAAGCGAAAATGCTTCTGGGTGCCGTCCCCGATGACGAGGCTGCAGGACTGCTCCTGCCGACGGCTAAGGCCACTCGTGCCACGGACTTTTCTATTGCCGCTATAATGGCCAAAGGGGGCAGTTCCCCCCAACAGTCTTCTCGTTCCGTCTCCCCACAAACACCCCCACCGGACGTCAGGCTTCAAGGTCAGTTAAAACAGTTTTTACAAAGGGGAAATGTCTACTGGCAAATGATCTTTCATATTGACAAAATTTTCAAATATCAATTCTTACAATTGAAACCAATGCCATCAAATTATAGCGTAGGTATCCGATTCACCTCATTGATAACATACCTTTAAGGGGGAAGTGTCCAGATCTTAATCAATTTGTGGGAATCATTCTCCGAGTCTTTAATTATACCTAATATTTGAAAAGGTTTAATGTAACAGTAATAATGTTTTAATACTTTAATTAATTTAAATAATTATTAACAAGTAAGTGACTTCAGCCGACGCAAGATTGGAGTGTTTTAACTTTTTGTATTACCTACCTGTTAAGTAGGTACCTACTTTATCTACTCTTGACTTATTTTGTAACAAAATTATTTATAATAATTCCACTAACAAATTGAAAATATTACAAAATATTCAATGTCTTACAAAATGCAACATTATAGATAGTTATGTATACTTCCATAACATTTGTTCTATTTTTCTTAAAATGAATTCGTTATTGTTAATATATTAATCTTTTTAAACAAGAAACTCAAACAATAGGTACTAATTAACTGGAATTATCCGTGAGACGATAAAATGAATTAGTCTTAAAGGACCCAATTCTTTTGTTATGCAAACAAAGAAGGCAATATTTGATATTCTGGTTGGACGAAGATTTGTATAACATTTCTGCTATTCTTGTGTTTCTGTGTAAAGCAAAAATAATAACTATTTATGTCCTAAATATGTCTTGTTGTAGATAATGTTATGGCATGAGTGTCTTTCGATACTTCTGTATGAGTTTTTTTCTATTATGTAGGTACCTCAAAATACATAGATAATAAATTGTTCAAACCCCAAAAGACACTGAACGTCCGAAGCGCGTTTCGGTAATAATGTTGCCTTCCTCAAGGTCCGAAAAGAACTTTTAAACTGTTTAGTATTCTACAACACCGTCAATGTTTCCCAGTCTTCAGATTAACGAAATAATACTGATATAAATTGAAAAGATTTCTGAATTATGATTTGTATGTTTACCAAAAAACATCTTCCTTCTTGTCAGGATTATTACCTACCTACTTGTAATGATTTTATTCTGCAAATAAAATACTACCATGTATCTAAAACTGCTACTTAAACCAATCCGCCAAGAAGTCCCTCAATTATTTATCCATCAGTAAACCAACTTCTTTGATTGTGAAGAATTGAAAGCATGTCCGTAGTAATTTGAATAGCTAACTGAATCAGCTTCTTACATCTTCCCAGTATAATAGCATCTCACTGAAACATGATACCGGCGTTATACCGGAACGGCCTAAGCACGAAATCCTTGGTGGTCCGTGGTTAGGAGGCGTCAGATGCTAATCTCTCACTAATTCTTCAAAAATTCTTAGCATATTATGTAACTGTAAGTTTCGAGTATTGGATTTAACACTCCTATGGACACCTTACTGTTGTGATTTATAGCAAATATGACGGGATGTACAAAAGTATCAATTTGCAAAAGAAATCTGCTACAAACCCACAAACTTCAATTTTATATTTTTGAGAACTAATGCCTAAAAATTATCTATAGGTACATATATAAATAGCAAAAAAAAAATATACATACAGAATAGTTTAAAGGGGTTTGATAGATACCTACATATCTACAAGGAATTATTTATTCCTAATAGCAGTTTATTTGAAAATTTAAAAATTATTCACACTGGAAAGGATTTCTAAAAGGTGCGCGGAGAGAATAAGATAGTAGGCAATTTTTACCTACTTTTGGGTTTGTCATTGTTGTGGTAAAAATTATTAAAGTGCATTGTAAAATTTGCTGTATTTTATATTATGTTTTGTTTTAATTTTTGTAATAATTGCTATAATTACTATTTTTATATATATATATATATATATTCTGAGGTTGTCACACGATTACCTACAACTTACAGGTAATTTTTAATATGCAATTCTTTGCGTTTGAACTAAATATCTTTTTAATCGATGACTGCCCCAATACAAATCTGAAGATGTCTAATGATTTGACGATTACCAACAGAAAAATGTTATGCGAGTATTTTACACCTTTTGTTTATTATTAAATATTTAAATTTATGATGTTGCAAGCACACATAAAATGTTAATATGTAAAAGAAATACATCTATTATCTTGTTTTTATTTGATTTACTATTACTTAAATAAATTATCTATCGGTAAAATAATATAATCCATCCAGTTTAGAAGAGCACATTAGATATGCCAATTTCATAATTCTTTCTATTGATATACTTACTTATACGAAATCAAGAAATATGAAATAACTTGTATTAACGACAAGAAGAAAACAATACCCCAATATCAGTATTAAGGTATATACCTAAATGCTTAATATATTTTAATTTACCTCAAAAAAAGTTGCAAAGTACTTATAGGTAGGTACAGTAGACTCCCGATTATACGAAACGATCCATGAACCGAATTATCCAAAATGATTCTTGCTATGGCTTCGCATTATTCGAGGTTTATGAAATATGTATGTAAATATTTTTTGTTGACTTAACACTATCCAAAATCGAAAGAATTTAAAATTGAAACAATTACCAATGTCTTGAAATTATGAATTTGAACCTATACTGACTAAATTAAAATTTAATAAATGTCCCATAAACGAACATAATATAACATCATGAATAATTTTCCTCAGTGTCCGTATTATTGAGAGTTAAGCATACTTAGATACTTAGTAGTTGCACATCTATTATGGAAGTTACATATGGCAAGAATGTTATTATTAGAATGGGCAAAACCAATACCTGCAATTTGCCTAACGATCCTAAAAAAATAATTCTGAAATTTTGTGAAAATATAACACTTAATATATAAAACCCTGCCATAATTTCAAAACAAATAAATAGGTATGTTATGGTTTATATGTTTACTGGTTAGGTTGTAAATTAGCTGATGAATGATACTTAAATTGTTCAAGTATGAGGTTAATTTAATGGAAATCATCTTTCCACTGAGATAGACATGTTGACTAGTTTATATACGTATTATCCAGTAAGTTTACAAATTATACAAGATTTTTCGCTAAAGTTATTATACGCAGATTAACTGGTGTTCTTGGAGAGTTTGAAAATTATCCATTGTGTTTGTAAAAATTGGGAACATAATATTGTTAGAAATACATATAACAACCGACTCTTGGTTATTTTGTAAACTAGCCAGTCCTCTTTGGTTAAACTAACCATAACTTAATATAGCCTACATTACATACAGTTAGTGTGCTAATTTTGGCAAATAACCGTGCAGTGTATCATTAGAATTTTTCTTCGTATTAGACTGGATTGTAATAAAGTAATCAAAGGCGACCAGCTAGTTTACGAAATAATCAAGGTGTTTGTTATGTATCTATTACTAGCAATATTACTTGGTTCAGGATTAAAAAAATGTGGTTATTTTACAAACTAGCCAGAAAAACTGGTTAGGTTAACCTGACTAGTTCTCTTGTAGTTTACCTGTACTTTAGCAAAAAATCTTGTGTAAGTAGATGGATACTATATGAGCTAGCTAATACCTATTTGTAGCTATTTTAATGAGAAAACGATTTTCCATCAAACCAATTAGACATTTGGACAATTTCTATACTATCCAGCTAAGTTACAAACTAACCAAGTAAGCATTTAATTAATTAAACTTTTATTCTTTTATCTTACCTTATAGGTACATACTAGCTGGATATGAAATGTGAATTCAATGGACCACATTTTGAAAACGATTAAGAAAAAAGTACTTACAAAAGATTTTTATATCTAATTTCTATTATAGCTTACACCTGCCTACCTATACCTATGTTTAAATTCAGTTACCTATACGATTTTCATCCCGGTTGCTCAGAAAATAGGAAGGAAAATACCGGTAACGAAATGTTAATTCAAATTACAGTTTCTTATGAATAAGTAACTGTGTTTAAATCGAAACAAGCGATATTGCGGGCACTTTACTTCACTGATACTTAATTAGCAAAAATGACAAACTATCAGGAAATATTCCTGTTATTAGGCAGGTAGGGCAGTTTATCGTCTATTATTATTATGTACCTACGGTTATTATTGCTTTTTTGATGTACCTATGAAATATCACTACATACTGATGTCAAATTGGATCACTTTTCGAAGTTTTTGGTCAGAATGCGTTGAAACATTGACAAAACACCTAAAAAATGAAACGTCATTTTTCAATTAAGTAATTAAAAAGAATTATGGTAAATGCATAGCCTAATACTTATCCAATCTCTTAGAGGGCAATTATAATATTTACTATTTATGTTTCCATTTTTATTCAAATGACATTTATTGATAGTAATTGTTAAGACAATCGATTTTTGAAACTACATATTATATAAAGTTATAAAACACACATGTTTTTGTTTCAAAAGATCTATTACAACTAAATTTGTATACCCAAAAATTTTGTATCCACTTAATAAGAAGAAGACTGAATCAACAAAAGTTTGTATGTCACATGGACTGATGAAGTTACACTGTAAAAAGCAATTGTAGTAAATCTGTTTGAAATGAAAACCTGTGAAATTTTTATAATTTCATAGTTTTTTGGTAGCTTTTATGACAAAAAAATCATTATTAAATTTAGGTATTATTTAGGGCTTCTAAAACTTTTTAAATCATATAGGTAATTGCTAAAGTACCTAGTTGAATAAATATAATTTAAAATATAGTCGACTTGGGTTATAACGAATACCAAAGGACTAAGAATTTTGTTGCTATAGGTAGGCAGGCGTTAATTATTAACAATTTTAATTACTATATTTAGCAATTAATAACTGTAATTTTATTAAATTGGTAAAAGCTTTCGAGGCAAGTTGATGAACCGGTGATGTCCTCATTCGAGTCTAAAGGCCGTCATCAGTTGAAATTTCTTCCTAACGTTTCTCTAGCACGAGTGGCGAGCTTTTTCAGCATTGGAGGTTAAAGAAAAAGTTCGCCACTCGTGCTAGCGAATTTTCAACTGACGACGACCTTTAGACCCGAATCAAGACATCACCAGTCCGTGTAATTTTGTTGTTTAAATTCCATTCACAAATAATGCCAAACGTTCCTTATAACCGACTTTAATATTGTACTTTACAAATCCCCACTGTAAACATTATTTTGAGTTCTTTATTTAACTGCAGGTCCTCCTTCTTCCCGGCTAAGTTCTCCTGCTTCAGTTGAACGTCTCGAAGATGACGACATTGAAGTTGACGTGGAAGAATGTTCTGACGGCGAAATGTCGTCTTCGAAAGCAAAATTTCGACAATCACCCCCCATATCCGAATGTAGTTCCGATCAAGTAGACGCAGATCGAATTACACCCGATCTTCTACCGGATAGGACAATTTCAAAAACTAAAATTCTCTGTAACTGTGAAGAACTCACCACCATCGACTGTCACTTAGAAACAAAAGACCTCTGGGACAAGTTCCATGAACTGGGCACTGAAATGATTATCACCAAGACTGGAAGGTAAGGTTTTTTTTTTAATTTAAGTTAAAAAGTAGACAAAAAATCTGCATTGGTTCCAAAAAGGAAATAATACCTAACAGTTGCTCACATACGAATATAGTTTCACTCACAATATTATGATTATGAATATGCCATGAGATGTGTTAGTTTAATTTAAGCTAAAATTATATTACCCTTGGTCTTATACCTAATTGTACTAAAATTTTCCAAGAAGCACAATGAAAGCAATTTTCACATACTTAACAAAATTGTGACATAATACGAATTGACGTAATCAAGGAATATTTTCTAAAATATTTCTTCACGATAATACGTACCTAATTAGGGATTTAAATGCCTGCAATTAAAATAATTTTTTTTTGATGAAGATGTCATGAATATTGACAACAAACAGGCCCTGTACTATATAAAAAATAGTTGATGGCATTTTAAAACAAATATCTCAATTTTTTTAGAAGTTTAATTATATGGGTACATTTATGAATTTACTTTCTATTTGCTTAATTTTTTTTTCATTATACATATTTTCATCGTGATAGATTCACGGTACACCTATTCGGTATATGATACTCTCTATTAACTAAGCCATTAAGCATAAGATGTCATAAAATAAATATACAGTGGATTTCATTTATAACGACGTCGGTTGTAACGACCTTTTGGTTATAATGACATAACACGTAAGTCCCTTGAATTTAAGGAGTAATTTAAGGAGAAAATTTGGCTGTAACGACTTCGGATGTAACGTCGATTTCGGTTTTATCGACTAATTTTATTGAACTATTAATTACAAGAGGCTAGAAATCTAATACTGATTGATATTGCGACCAAGTCTAAACACAAAACTTTTTATCTTTTGTTTACATTCACAGATAGTCAATTGTTTATAAATGTTAAGGTTGATAAAGTTTAATCTAAGAATCAGTTACTGGATACTTTTCTTGCCTAATTTCCTTCTTTCGTTCTTTCTCTTTCTTTTTATATAGCGACTTCCGGATATAGCGACGGAAACCTTTCATCATCGTTATAAACGAAATATGAATATCTATTGTATTTTTAGAAATATATAGCACAAAGTATAACATAAAGATATCTGTTGCATTTCCCTTTTTTTTTTAATATAATGTGGGTGTAGCCAGGTAAATACATAATATTTATCTGGAAACATTTGTTCTATATTTATGATGTAGGGGAATATATAATAATCGTGCAATAAGAAATACAAGAGGGTTCGATATTAGAGGGTTTCATGGTTAAGTTTCACGATTGACTCTGCTCTTCCAATATTTTACCAGATTCTTTACTAGAATCCTTCACAGTTTCAGAACAATCGCGGTGAAGGCTTCTATGCCTCCGGCACACTCCCTGAAGATGCCAAGAAGCTGATAAAACGTTGGATATATATGGGGCTAAATCCACAAGCTTTCTAAAAGAGTAAAACCAATTCTCATTCTCATAAAATTACACCTACGAACTTATGATTAACATTAATGACTTTTTACTTTTTTATTACATTAAGTCATAACTGCAATTATTTCCAATACATATTAAATTAATACCTACGAAAACTAGAAATTGGCTCATTGCCTGGTAGAGAGCAAAACCTAAAAAAAGTCACATACATCTGTAGAGAGAGAATTAATGATGTATTTCCGGCTACCCGTATGTGTAATTAGAGAAAACTTATTTCCGTTACTAACGCAGATGCTTCATGTAGATACTATTTGTTTATTTTATTGCCTATCGAATTTATTCAGTAGTAAAAATGCATTTAATGAAATATGATCGCTGATTTCCTTGATATGTCAAATTCTTTCCTTACACATCACATAGTAATTGTAGTTACTTGCATTCAGGATGCTTCAGGCAGATCTAGGATTCTAAATGTTGACAAAAAGTGAACATTCTTATACCCTCGTTAATCGTTGTAAATGGTGTACAAATTGTCAAAAATTTTCACAATGATACGATAACTGAATAAAAGAAAATTCAAATTGGTTTTATAGGCATTAAAAGCATGCGAACTAAATAAAAAATTCGATAGTATGGTATTATTTAAATTTCAAAGTGTTTTAGTTTAAATGTTCTTAATAAGTACCTACTGATAATAATATTATTACTGCTAGATCCGAACGAAGGAAACCCTTGGGTAAGATAAATTTATGGAGTTCCACATTCGGTCCTTATGGTACTAATATTATGAGTATATGTAAAACCCTAAAAGAAACTTTAAACCTAACCTAACCTAGTTTGGAAATGTCTTTATTATATGAAGACCTCAGTAGATAACAATGTGATTTTCCTGAATTTTAGAAAATTCGTGATTAGAAGCCCTATTCGAGTACAAGATTGTTTTCATGTAGGTAAACAGTTACAAATATTAGAGGTAGTGACAGTAGACTTTAAGGGACGTCCTCGTTATAAATGCGAATGTCAGTCACTCGACCAAATAAACTAATAATTTTTTTAAATATTATATTGCCTGATCCACCACTTTACAAGATTCAGAGTATAAATTATAAAAGTCATACTAATCGACTGGTAGCATTACAGATAAAAGTGTTTAGTATTACATTTGATCTTTTCTGTGCTTTAGTTGTCTTCAAATTACCTCAACTTGAACTAATACTTTCTGTAATAAAAGTACTGACTGAAGCAGTGGAATGAGACTATTTCAACATTATATTGCTATTTTTGTGTTTTCAGTTATCATAATGACGTGATGCTCACGTTTTTTGTCTTGTATTAAGTATTAATAGATACATGTTGCATTTTTTAACACAAACGTTTCTGTTAAGATATAATTTTGAACTGCCACTATATTAGCATGTCAATGATAATAAATTGTTAACTTGCACATGTTATCGTTTAAATGTGAAACTGTTTTGTTTTTTGTTGAATTATTCACCTGTAAATACACTTTGGTAATTTTCATGTTGGCACTAACTAAGAAACCAGAAATATAATTTAACAGTTAAGATAATAAATAATAAGAATAACCTTTGGCAAAACTTAATAGAGTGAAATTAAATAATTTGTAAACTTACAGTAAATAGGTAGATATACTATAATAAAATTACTAAATGAGAAAAACAAATAAAAATAAAAACAAATATTGGTGTGTAACTAAGGGAGGTAAAAGTATAAGGCTTACAGGTAACTTAAGACTGGAGAAAACAAGTTTCATAATTTGAAAGTCAGATAAATTAGGATGGAACGAAGAATAGCTAAGTATCGACACTTTTAACACCATTTTTTTAGAAACTGAAAAAAAAATTTTAAATAAATGCTTAGAATACTGTGAAGATATGAAAAGCGGACACTGGGCGCGACGGAAAAGAGCAAATTGAAAGCATTCGAGAAGTGGTGCCATGTGGAAGGTGAAGACAAATACCCTGGAAGGAAAATTTAATATAATATCTAACTAACAGTTTAGATATATTACACATATCGGAAAAAGGAAACAGACTAAACACAATGGAATCAACAGAAATAAAAATATATAGATATAGTCAAAAGGAGATTTCTTCGGAAGATGCTTATGTGTATCATAAGTGAAACAATTGTTAAGTTTTTTAAATAAATAAATAGCGAAAATATCTTAAATTGGTTTAATAATTCTGTAGAGACAAGATGGAATGGCACACACCATCAGAAACATGATGATCTGATTAGGTTAGATTAGATTAAAAACAGTAATAGCAGTAAAAGAGAGAGAAATGTGAAATTCCGGAAAAGGAAGGATATGAAGAAGTGAAGGTGCATATCCTACCAGTCCTTATTTCATCTCACGATGATGATGATAGAAAAATCCTGAAAAACTAAAGCTTCTTGAGGAGCAACATATAAACGGAAGACGCCATTGTTATCCTAAACTTGCTGATCGCGTCTCAGTAATCAGTAACTCACTGAAAATGAAACACTGATACATAACACTAGGTCTGTAAGGTGTTTTGTACGGAAAATGGAGTGTTTCCTACCCTCTATCCATATCATCAGTTATGAAAAATTTACTTTTACTACCTACCATTAAACAGGTTAAGATTGAAAGTCGTATCTGGGTGAACGACAGGTATTTGAATAGATCTAGAATCAAATTAATGCTATAAATTGAATGAAGATTGACTTCCGATAAGAAACCAATAAATCAAATCCATAAGAACAGGTATCAGGTTTTTATCAACTTCCCACATGGTATTGTACGGTTTTACGATAAAAAAAAACTGAATGCTGATTATTTTCTGTTCTTTCGTATTAAAAGATTTAAAACTATCTATTCTTAACTATTTCAGTATTATTTTATTTTTCGACACTTTTCGCTCTTTTCATCACACCTCAACAAAAGCCAGACAGCTGGATTTTTTATGTTGCCATGGATATTTCTCACATAGATAGATACCTAATTGATTATATACTTAATATATAGTCTCATGATAAAATAGTTGCAGATTATTTATAGACTCCATTAAAAAATTAAGTGTAACTAAATATCCTCTGAATTACACTTGTAGTTGCTACTTCGATTCGATGTAAACGAAGTCACCATAAGTTACGAGCTGCACTATAAATATGCTCTAAATATGCAGTTTCCATGATAAGTGACTGCAGGCGATGCAAAGGGGCGTTTTCGTACAATAACATGGTCTTAACGACCGTTTTCGAGGCTCGAGATCGTGCACAACATCGGCTCACAATGCTCGCCAATGCTCATAATATGCACACGGAGTCACCTGGAGGCACATTTCCACGGACGCGTTACGTTGATTTAAAACATTCCGGCATCCCATCCACACAACCGCCGCAACTGAGACAACTTTAATAATGAACGGGGACAATTCTATTTCAAAACACCTGCGCTTTGTTCTACGACACAAAATACACCACATTTTTACCCTCTACGATAATTAATGACAAATAGTAAAAAAAACAACCGATACAGAACACTTTCAAAAATACATAAGAGCAACATCCCTTTATAGCGTAAACTGGCTGTAATGCAATATATATATATCGTACATATTAGCAGCAATACCCGGCGTTGCCCGGGTAAGAATATATTACACGTTTGATGGAACATTCTAGAATATTCGCGAATTTAGAACTATCCAGAACATCCCATAATGACTCAAAACATTCTCTAACTTTTTTTAACATTCTGAAACATTCTTGAATGATCTTCAAGATTCTGGAACATTCTTGAACATTACCAAATCATTCTACAATGTTATCATAACACATTATTTTTACTTCTTAGAACATATTTGAACTGCATGTAACATTCTAAAAAAATCTGCTTCATTCTCATCCCCACCCCTGTGCTGTTTGCTGGGTGAGTAGTGACATCAGTAGACGCCTGGCGGGGATCACTAATCGATTGATAATAATTGATCAGTTATCGACCACTGAGAGTTGAAAATTATTACATGTACTAATATCACTATTAAAAAATGGGGGTTAGTGGTAGAAGGATGAAAATTAAGGGTTATATGTATTTTTTAATGCCAAATCATAAAAAAATAAAAATAAAAAATTTTGTTCAAAAAATAAAAAGTTAGGGGTGACAACCCTTATCACTTAGGGGTATGAAAAATAGATAGTAGCCGATTCTCAGACCTACTGAATATGCATATAAAATTTCATAAAAATCGGTCAAGCCGTTTCGGAGGAGTATGGTAACTAACATTGTGACACGAATTTTATTTTATGTACATATTAAATTTAACTATTGCATTGGTAATTAACTTTTTCTAAAACAAAATAAATCTGCTACTCGTTTATTGAGGGATTATGTTCACATCATGGACATTATTCTCATTTTGGCAAACCACTCCAAAAAATTATTATTGAAGTTTATAATACCATACATTCGACCTCTTTATATGAAGTTCTAGCAATAAACCATTTAGTGAATTTAAATTCAGGAATATTCGTACTTACCTATCAATTTGCTTGTAAAACAGAATTTTCTAAGCTATTTACAAAAGTTGGAGATTACATTGTTTGGGGGCATTCCTTAATTACGAACTCAAAATGGGAGGATTCAGCAAAATCTCACAAAATGTCATTTAAAGGGAGTTTTTTAAAATCTCACCTCAACTTTTTTAATTCAAAGAGGCGTTGTAATTTTCTTTCCCTTTTTCATAAATAGCCTTTCATCTCATTAAAGGGGGGGGGGGTTCGAATTAAAAATAGTTGATGTAGGTAATTAATGGACATTCCTTTAGGTACATCGTTTTAAGTGGAATTAACCAGTATAGGTACACTTTATACAAATTATCTTTTTATGAAACGTTATGAAAAAGTTTTCTTGTTAAAAAATAAAGATTTTTACCCACAACAAAACACCATTTGCTAAATAAATTCACTTTTTAAAATTCGGGGTAAAAAAAGTTGAAATGATGGTAAGTAGATATTTAAACTAAGACAAATTATTTATTTAATATCGAATAAATGAATAGCTTATTTCAAAAATGTTCAATTATTAAAATATCTACTAAAAATCACCCATCTGAAATAGCTTGCAGTTTTCCATTTATTCGATAACATTTGCAAAATGGAAATTAAAAAATGAATTTGGGTTCGATTTTATTTGAATTAATCTTCTACTAAATAAGGTAAATAGAATATTGTCTTAAACAAATATTTTTCAATCAGAAACTAATAACTGATCTAAGTATTCTTAAAAAATACCATCAGGCTACATGCAATCAAAAAACAACCCTCTACTAGCACTGCAAGACCCACGTAATTTTCTACTTTGTAGGCTTGGATGACTCCCCAGTGAAGCATACGCATTAAATTGAAATAGCCAGGCACCGAGTTGGTAAATTTATAAACACAGAGGGATAATTGGAGATTGTCCTTAAGAGGCTTCATAACTCAAAATTGACCTTATGTAAAAATAGCGAAATTTATTATTAAGGAAAATTTTATCCCATATACTGCGGACACACTTTACAAGGTTTTGGGTTCAAAGTAAGGGACATCATAGTTTCTTATTATACTGCAGGCTGCGACGTTGGCGTTTTCTGTTTGTGTATATTGTGTGATTGTATCCAGTGCTATTTAAATTAAAAAAAAAAACATATAGGCAACCAAAATTACTTTCTCTCTTATTTTAAAAAAGAAATTAAGATGATTTACAGCAGTTTATAAGGTAGTAGCTACCGTACTAATAGTTTACTGATTTGGAATAGTATAAAATTGTTTGATGGGTAGATGGATAAAGAAAGAAATATTTAACAATATGGTGGTAATGTCGATCCTGCTTTTATATAATACGCATTAATGAAATACAAACAACAGCATCTGTTTTAATAAACAGATAAATAAATTAAATGTAAGTAAAACGGATGGTGATTTTATTTTAATCTCTTACTTAATTATATTATTGTCATGTAATATTCAATATTCTAAACATTGAAAACCGAATTACATAACGATTCTGAGTATTCATTTTTATATCTATTTTAATTTTTGATTTCACAGTTAAGTTTTTGACAGCTTTATAATACAAAAAGCTTTCTAGGAAAAAAGGTACAGTCGTAGGTATAATGTAAGCACGTAGAAACTGTCCGCAGAAATTCTTTAATATCCATAAGAAATTATTTGTTTTAATATGGAACAATATACTTAATTGTAATTGTTACGTCTAAAAATTTTCTTTTGAATTATCTTTTTGAGAAGAATCTATAGAACGCATTAATTTTTTCCTGAAACAGTTCTTGATAAATAAATAAATTTTGTTACAAATAATACACAATAGTTTTTACATTCACGGATAAATTAAAATTTAACTATAAAATAATTTAGCTTATTTAAAATCAAATTACTTTAAATAATTTATAAAAATAATTGTTTTTTATATTAAGCTCAACTACAAACACACTGTCTGTAGTTTTTTTTTTGTAAAAAGTATCATTTACTTTCAAAGGTCGAGATATTTCTTTTATTGTATTGTTTCAATTTCAGTCGTTTATTTTGTTTTTCTGTACACTTTCAGTTGAATATTGTATTGAAGAGGTGTTGTTTTAAACATCGTTACAATGAAATAAAACAAGGTAATAGCCGAATCAATCCATAATTTATTTAATTTTTTTACTCTTTATTAAGTCACTGTATAGTTACAATTTGTTTCGCAAGGGAGCAAAAGTGGACTCATGATCAAGTGTACCGGACACGCACGATATAGGTCTCTATTATTACATACAATCTGCGAAAATGCAGATCTTGGTATTACCTAATAGGTTATACGTGATATGTTGCTTTCCCGGATATCTCGGAAGCTGCCATTCTTCCTTGGGCATTCCGTTTGCGAAGGTTACTCTTTTCGTAACCTGTAGACGCTTACAACATGACTTTTTCAAATTTTCAGTTAGTCCTACAAAATTGAAAACCGCCGAAGATAGATTGTAAATTTTTTTGTAGCCTAATATAAGTTAAAAGACTATTATGTAATCTACGATTCTCAAATGTAGTTACTTTACATTCTTTAAAAACATCGAACAAAGTTTTTATGAAAAATGAGCTCTGTGAAACACATGCAATACTTTAATTACATAGAGCTAGAAATAGTATATACTAACTACCATAATCAACAGGATGGATAGACATGACAAAATCGCAGCAGCTATTTCCATATCCTACCTGTAATTATGTATTTCACAAAAATAACTTGATATGTCATGAGTCGTTAACGTTTTACGTTTGTAAAGCGAAAAAACAGCCATCAAGGAATCCCAAGGCTAATATTTAATAAGAGTAAATCGCCCGTCGTATCTGACTGGATTCCTGAGCATTGTCTGAAGACAGAAACGCCGAAATGAATGACATTTTGAATAAGTTACTCAGCGGGTATGCTGAAACCCTTCTGATCCTTCTCAATATGTGTTGATATTCGAAAACTAACGAACCATAGGTCGATAGGTACCAGGCAAGTGTAACTTAATCCGGCCAGACAACCGACGTTCGTTCACTTTGGCCGAGAGAGCGAGCATGTACTGCAAAGATTGCGAAATGCATTTTATTAACTATTATAAACATTCGGATTTTTTCTGCACGACACGGTAAATCAAGTGAACTAGATATAATGTAATATAATAAATAGATAATGTTTATATTTTAACAGCACGCAAAAAAAGAATTAATAGCCTCACGTCGATTACAGAGGTACCTAGTTCTTGTTGAAATAACATTAATAACATTTTACTAGTAATTATTACACCTCTTTATAACAGTGGCATAACGTGTTTACACAATATTATTGTATTCTGAAAACTTTCATAAAAGAAATGATATTACCTATTTTATCACTCATACTAGGTACCCCTAGCTATATAACGTTAAGCCGCAACTGAAGAGTTTCAACATTCACAAGTGTTTAATTGATTTGCCCGTAAAATTAAAATAATATAATATAAATTCCTAATTACATTATCGACAGGTCGCGTAGTGCCGTTGTTTTATACTGTTAATTATTTCAATTACTTTTTATTGAAATTGAACAATAAATATACCAATGGCGGTTTTCTTTATGGTTAATATATCTATAGATGGTGCCAATAAACGACACACAATTAATTTTTATCATGAAAGCGATAACTTTATTTATTCCAATTAAAATACAAGTGCAAATACCTTGATAACGTTCTTTCTAGTGTAATTTCTGGATTAGTAATGGACTTGCGGGGTGGGCCGTACCTACCTATTTTAGATTAACCGTACCTACAATATTCTTACATTTTTACGAAGAAATACATTAAAAACTAAAAAGCTGATTTCAACCCGAGATTATTATTCGCAGTTCATGAGAAATGGGTTTAGTTTAGCATTTCTTTCAGTGACGTAAACTTAAATTTGATCTCCCATCATGAACATATAATATGACCCACGAGCCGCCACTGTAATATATAATGTATTTTAATGTTAAACTAAGTATTTCTTCTCTTGATCCGGTTGGTTGCCTTAATGAGATAAACGAGCAAATTCATTAATATGCAACTGTATTATTCATTATATTTGATTTTAATTTGTCATACTATTAAATTGCTTAATTGTCTACTTCCACGTGTTTTAAGGGGGGGGGGGGGATTTAAGCATACAAAATACATACAGGGTGGATGATAAGTTAACATATTTTTTTGAAGTTATACTTCTTTTGGCGGGTTAGGGACAAATGATGAGAGTAAATTTTTACGATGCGCGCGCACATCGACACGGAAAACCGACAGGAAGTTAGCTAGTCAACCTAATAGATCCAGGTGTGCTTCCTGTGTCTCAGAAAACATACTATACACGTGGAGGGTTAAATATTTTGTAGAATTTGAGGTTAGTTGACGGTATGTATTATTTATTTACATCATAAAATAAAATTTTTACATTATTATTTAACATGTATCTAATAAGTGTACAAGTAAATTAATAAATTAATAATAGATACAAATAATAGGTAATTATTTAAGTCTGGAAAAATTAAATTATTTTAATTATGTAGAAATAATTTTTTTATGATATTTAAATAAACTTTATTTAACTAGATAATGCGTTATAATAAAACTTTCAATGTATTAAATACCCTTTTTTTGTTATTAGTGTCGTTTTTTCTACAAACGTAGGATAACCCGAAAGATAAAATTTCTAGAATATTTTTATCAAGTTACGCCAAAGAAGTATAACTTCTTACGTGCGTACATAAGTACACACACATTTTTTTTTTAAATATGTGTATCCTAGTTTAAACACCTCTTTTAATATGAAAAGGTAAGAAGCATAGAATAAACAACAACCAGTGGAAATTTCATATTAAACAGAAATGAAACACTTTTAATTTATTAATTTCCACATTCATTTATATAAATTGACGTGTTTCGCCACGTTGTTACTTCTTCAGAACTTAGAAATTAGCGTGAGTTAAGTGGTGATACAAGTGTCAATTTATATAAATAAATGTGGAAGTTGATAAATTATATGAGAGTTTAATTCCTGATTATGGAAAAATATTCTGATCTTAAGTAATGGCGGAGGGGCGATGAGAAGAGTTACGGTAATAAAGAAGTTCATGACATTCACTTCGTTCGTGTTGTCTTTCTTACTATGTCCTTATGATTCCTAAGCAAGCAAATATTCTGATTAAAGTGATTGTGTTACCTATGTTAGGTCATGTTTAACCTTCTCTTTTGTATGAAAAATCATCCATTACTTAACAAATTTTAACCGTACCTTCATTACCTAAGGGAAATTTATTTGGAAGTATCGATATCTTAAAAACCAAAGGAAATATTGAACACTAATCGATTTTCGCCTTATTCTGGAGCAATTTATCAAACTTCATTGTTGTTTTGCGGCGGCGCCACGGAAATCGTCCCTACTCTTCCCCTTTTAAGTGTCTATCTTATGTAGCTTTAGAACGGATGAACCAAATTCAGTGCGGTTTAGTTTGAAAGTTGATATTTTCGATATGGCTTTAACCATCTTAATGTAAATCGACAATATACCTACACTAATGTTATTCTTACATTTGTGAAAAGGTTTTGGGCCTCTTCCTTACTTTTTAAAAAATTTTCAATATAGAGTATGCAAATGCAAAATGTCACCAATATGTTAACAGAATAGGTAATAAACCTTGACCAACCGTCAATGACTTTTCATACAGTTATTATGTTATTTATAGAGAAATGTAGGTATTACCTGAACGACATGTTAATATTATTAAAACCTAAAAATTTTTGTAAATAACTTAAAGTACTACTTTAAAACGATTTCTACTGTCCCTTATGTTACCAAGTCGTTTTATTAAAACATCCCGATAAGTAATTTAATAAGTATAGTTAATTTTATTTTGTTATTGACCATTTATTTTTTACAAAATTCGTTTAATTAAAACTTTTTACTTAACAGTAGGTATGTACATATTAGCATTTTGTTATTATTTATTTATCAGAAAACTGGTGCTACATATTGTGCATTAAGGCAAGTGTTCGTGTAGCACATAAATTCACATACACATATATAAAGTTATTTTTGTAACATCCTTGCTATGTAAAAATGTACGTGTTTTTACAACTAGCAGGTTAGTCTTTATATACAACACTTTTAATTGTGGATATCGACGTTATCATAAACAGAAATGTTTTATCATTAAAACGAAACAAATTGTTGTTCGATAACCTTAACTATTTTAACTATTCAAACAAAATATTTTCACTTACGCCTGCCTACCTACCTAGGTACTTGCTAAATATGAATTCTACCTATTAGCGGTAAAATTCCATAAACTCACTTTTTTTTTTTATGTTGTCACTTCCCTGACCTGATCGATAGCGTTTCTTATATTGTTTTCCTAAACAATGCTTTTCATTTACTCAAGTAACTCTTGTTTTTATCGATATTATAAAAAAATATAATAATAAATCGAGGCGTAGGTATATAAATAAAAACAAATCCGAAATTGGTTTTCAACGTAGTTCACTTTATTTTTAAACATTTAATTAGGAACAATGGCTGTTTGATTTTTCAAACCTACTTTTACAATGAGCTTTAGCATGTAGGTAGGTGTGCTGTTATTTTCTCCACAGATGTAATATTTTGCGAACAACAATACAAATCTGATTTATTAGTCAGTTTTATCCTACGCCTGTTTCTACATAATATGTAACAATATCGGTCAAAAAAAGGGAAAAGTACAACAGCATGCACTGTAAGTAGCACCTGACTACATTCATAGAATTGTTTGTATGCACATTTACTTATGGAGGCGCAAAGAGGTTTGTTTGTTAAAATTATAACATGCCTTTCGATGTTTTGGCATTGCACCTACACGTGCCAATCAATACTGTGATGGTACACTTGGTACAAAACAACTGTTATATAAGATAAATCACATTATTTCAACTTAAATACACAGATTTTGCAGAAAATGAATAGATAACATTAATATTATCTCATTCACTTTTGACAATTGTTTTTAAAAGAAAATATTTTAATGTTACAAGCTTAAAAAGAATCGAAATCAATTACAGCAACAATAAACACAAACAATGTCAAATAGCAAATGAAAAAACAATCTTGCAGTTTTGTCCGTGAAATTGCCAACCCATTAGTGTGAAACGTAGCTGCTAAGTTTCAGTTTGGATATGAATATTTATCTGAAGGAATCGTCCTTAAATTGACATTACTATTTCCTGCAACAACGTCACAGGTGAATATTATAACAAGTACCTGCAATTAGATCTATGTGTATTATATATTAGGCTGATTGTTAAAAATAAAAATTTTTCGGGCGCCCTAAAAAAATCCTTCTCTTTGATGAAAAACTACAGGGAAAATTTTTTTTTGGGTTTTAAACAAAAAGAACACGTGCCGCCAGCCAATTTAAATACACTTTTCGATAAAATTATAGTTTTCTTAATAAATATTAGTCATATTATTAAATTTAGACAAAAAATCATGAAAATATCTAAAATGAATGATAGTTTAAGGGAATTGGTCATATTTTAGGTAAAATAAAGTTTTTAGAACTCAAAGTAATGACAGAATAGAGTTTACTAGTTTATTAATAGGATTATCTTGATGGATGTGAACTTCATAAAAAATCAAAAGAAACCTTTTTGTGGAGAATTTAATTTCCTATTACAAACTTGTTTTCATGACCAACACCGTAGCGCAACTTAACGTTAGTGTTTATATTGGATGTAAGTAGTAAATGGCGCTCACGATGGAAACCGGTGATAAGCAGAAACCATCAATTTTTCTTCAATGGAACCTTAGCTTAATAGTTTCTCCATTTAAAATAAACTTTAAAACATCGTCAACACGGGGATATTGGAGGTGAGAATGAGAATGAAGCAAACTGCGAAATTTGTTTCTCCTTGTTGCCGACGTTTTAAAATTTATTTTAAATAGAGAAACTATTGATTGAGCCAGGGTTCCTTCGGAGAAACATCGATGGTTTCTCCTTTTCACCAGTTTCCATCGTGAGCGAGAAACTTTACAAGAAAATCGGTGAAATGAATATAAACATTAACGTTAAGTTGCACTACTGGCAACGTTAGTTACTAAAGTGAAAATAAAAATTTTACCTATGTTTCTCAAAGGATTCTCACTGTAACAAGAAGAAACATCAAGCAACTTTCTTAATGTTTACCCGGTGGAAATAATAAAATTAATGAAACCACCAAAAATAATCTTCATTATCTTAAGTCAAATTCTCTTCTTCATGGTAAAAGTTTCCTAACGTCATAATGTTATTGCGTTATTGGTATTCCAGATAAAATCACAATTTTTGTTTTGTTCGTAGAAGATTCTCTCTTGGTGCACAGTTCATAACGATTTCTTTTCTACGATGAAAACAATTAGTGTAGGCACGGTATTTCCGACTATTAAAATATTGTAGATATCGTTGTGGGAACAAGGCATTTTATTTAGATACCTACATTTGTTAGGGCCCTTCGGCAGGTATCTCTACCAGATCTATCGATTTCTGCAAAATATTTTAGCTATTTAACACGTAGCCACTAACAGTAGCCTAAGGTCAAATAACCAACCACTAACCACTCTTTCACCCCCGGCATCCCCCCTATTTAGATTTAAGAGTAGTACCTAGTAAGTCAGGTTATCAGTCAGTGAATAATTGTTCGTCGTTCTATCAAAACATTTTTCAATCATTAAAAGTAAATCTCGTTTAAATTTTAGTAATAGGTAGTCATTTCGGTGTTAAGTGTATATATTATGTTTAATTAAAAAGCATAAAAATTCACACGCCGTTGTTATTGCTCGTTCTGAAAAAGTGCAGAATCGAAATTAATTATCGGTTGCTGTTCCTCAATCAAAGAATATCGACTTCGGAAAATTATGTTTTACGGAAGAGGGTTAAGTGTTCCTTAGAAAGATCGAAGCAACTATCACACCCCCAACAATAAGCAATCTCCTAGTTCTCTATTTTGGTAATTTAATTAATACTCATTTTGTTCATATCTTTCCTTTTCTTTCTTTTCTTGTTAAAAAATTCGTATTCGGTTTGGAAGTTAATCCAGCGAGCACGTAATCATTAAAAAGGATATCGTGGTCGGCCATTTCTCAAAACCTGACACTATTTCTCGTGGTATTTTATGGTGCATTCTGCAACTCCATAACTTTCCTTTATGACACGACAGTATGCAAACAAGGGCGTTTTTATTTACATTCGCACCGTTCATTTCCACCTACAAGCCCACAGGCTTCATTGTTACTTTCACATTTTGTGTGTTATATTGTGTGGTATCGTATATGCTTGTATGTATGTGAACGTGTGCTACCTTTATTGTAGAAGATCGTACCACAGCAAGCCCAGGCCATTCGTTAAGAAGAAAAATGAATCGCAAACCGAGAGCTCGCTGGCAGCAACTTTGTCGTTTATCTGACACAATTGACTTTAAATCATATTGTTAACAAGTAGGTACACCTAGATCCTATGTACCATGGACCTGATTTAGGTTCAAATTTATTGTAGTTACTTATACGGTACCAATTTGTTATTAAATAATTTAGGTCAATAGATCAACCTTCTAATATTGAGTATTAGGTAGGTAGGTACATATTACAAGTTTAATGTTTTCTTTTTAATTTTGATCTGCCTAAGGGATAATAGCAACAATATTAATTAATCGTTCTGCAAAGTTAACTTGTAGGATCAAAGTTGAAGCGGGGTGGTCAATAAAAAATTTTGTAATTAGATAAACAAAGACTTAAAAACGAAAGACGAGATTCTTCTTAAAAATGAATAAAAGGTCATGATTAGGTTTTTGACTAATTTTAATTTTATTTCTCGAATTAGTTCCCTGAAACATTGGAAACTGATTCGTAAAAAGGAGATTTGAATATACACTAAATAACCAAGATACGGCATTAAAACAGTTACTGAATTGTGATGTCAATTTTCAATATTTCTCTAAGATTCTCGCACGATATTATAGAAATATTTAACTCTTACTAACTGAATAAACACTCAAAATGTGTATAAAAATACATAAGAATTGCAGCAGTATTGAACAAAACTAAAAGTTTATTTGGAGATGAGATCTTTTGACGCCATCAAGCGTTCAACTATGTCATACCATGACATCTAAAATCTAATTTTAGTACTTTTAGTTTGCAACTAAACTGAGTTGCTGAAGAAGCTGCAAATAAAGAAACGAAACGTTCTTTTGACATTATTATCATTTCTCATCAATTTTTTGTTCGGCTCATAATATTTTAAATTTGAAAATTTGATGGGTTAAATTGCGTTCTAGATCCATTTTGATTTTATGCCTCATTCGATTTGCGTTAAAAGAAAATTTGGGGCGAATTTCTAGGTACAGTTGCCTTGTCCTTTACTTAATAACCCGAAACGTTTCGCTAAGCGTAGTAAATAGCATCTTCAATGCTTCATATCATGAGTTGTAATATATGTAATAATAAAAAAGAAAGTGAAACTTATTTCTTTTAGAAATGCTGAGGGTAGCAACAAGAGGTATTAGTCGCTTTAGGGGTGGTTAAGGGGGTTAGTTAAGGTCAATATATACCTACGACTGATGGTTACCCTACAATTGAATCCAAACGAACAGTAAATTAGATTTTAATTCAAGAAACCTTTGACTTGAAGTTATCATGGAAGATGAAAAACCTTTTTCGATTAATGTAAAAAATAATAATCTAGAAAAAAAAATAATTTTACATTTATTAGACGCCCTATAGGTACCTGTGCATAAGGGGAGCAAAACCGAAATTAGTTGATGATATCTAATATATAAAATTCTCGTGTCACGGTGTTTGTAATTAAACTCCTCCGAAATGGCTCTACCGATTTTCGTGAAATTTTGTCTGCATATCGGTTAGGTCTGCGAATCGGACAACATCTATTTTTAATCCCCCTAAATGTTAAGAGTGGTCCACCCCTAATTTTTTTTTTTATTTTTTAGACAAAATTTTTTTTTTAGTTTTTTATGATTTGGCATTAAAAAATACATACAACCCTTAATTTTCATCCCTCTACGATCAACCCCTATTTTTTAATAGCGATATTAGTACTGTAATAATCTTCAACTCTCAGTGGTCGATAACTGATCAATTATTATCAATGGATTAGTTATCCCCGCCAGGCGTCTACTAATGTCACTACTCATCCAGCAAACAGCACGGAGTGGGGATGAGAATGAAACAGTTTTTTTTAGAATGTTACAGGGAGTTCAAATATGTTCTAAGAAGTAAAAGAATGTTTTATTATAACATTTCAGAATGATTTGGCAGCGTTCAAGAATGTTCCAGAATGTTAAAAATAGTTAGAGAATGTTTTGAGTCATTATGGGATGTTCTGGATAGTTCTAAATTCGCGAATATTCTAGAATGTTCCTTCAAACGTGTAATATATTTTTACCCGAGCAACGTTGGGTATTGCTGCTAGTTGTATATAAAATTACTAAAAATTAAATCAGTTTCCAGTACTTCGTTGCTTGTTGTAGTGCACATGCTATATATCCTTTAAGAATATTTCATTTTGTCTATTTATAAGTACATACAATGGGAATCGCTGTAGGTAGAAGTCCGTTTGTCATTCTAACATGAGCTACATAAACAGCTATCTCAGTAACACTAATGGCAATTAGTCATTTTATATTAACAATCAGGAACATGACAGATACGTTCGTGGTATGCAGCACTAAATGGTACACCTTTTGTTATTGAGATTTAAAGTGGAGCAAACTCCGAAATACAATGACCCACTAATGGCCCAAAGATACCGTGACATGTGTCAAAGATCGGACGGGAGATTATATACAGGTGTTTCGCTGACGAAATTCGTCTTGAACAACGTGGGGTGGCATTTATAGACGGGCGTACGTACCCATGTGAATTTGATTCGAATGTCGATGACGTTTCGAGATTCTTATGGAATGATCTTCAATAAGATGGAGATAAGGTGATGACTGTAATAATGCACATAGGCAGTGACGGCGCTTATAAAATAAAACGGATGTTCTTAAAAATATATTACCTAAATTTTTTTTTAATTTCTCCCGTTGTGTAAAATAAAATATAAACTTCGGCACAAGACACCCAAGAAACTGTTGCATACTGTAATTTTCCTGACACCATTGTAGATTAAGGTATGATGGAGTTTTTATGCGAATAAGCATTAAAGTGAAATTCTTTTGACGTGTGGGGGTTGTCGGCGCAGAGGCGGGCGAGAACAACGCGTTGCGCTACGATCGTTTTCCGGGAAGCATTATGCAGTCGGATGTTTGAGGACTGGGGAGCGAAAAGGGCGGAAAAGCAATTTAGTGAGCTTAAGCCGAGAAATCAATGAAGACAACAACTCGAGGGCGTCAAAGCCGATCCGAATTGGATACAGTTGCAACGGAAATGTGTCGGGAAATTGTTTCATAATTCTCCGGAATGAGCCGGTTAATTAAGACACCCTCAGTCCCTAAATCAAATTCCGGCCTCAATTCTGGTTTTCCTAAAACCCGTTTAAGCTTGCAACTGAAAAGTGTTCTGTTTTGCTTTCGTTCTCTTCTTTCAATTAAATGGTTTTTAATATTATTGAATAAACAAATTATCAATTTACTGCTACTTTTTAATGAATACACAAACTGTATGAAATATTAACGCACAGCCCAAACCTAGAGATATGAAATTTTACATAGACATTACTTAAACAATGTATGCGAACAGTAGGAAAGGGTTTTTTAAAATTCAGTCCTTTATGTTGTGAAAAGGGATTTTAAAGTTTGATGTGCAGATCATAGCACAGCACAAATCGCTAAATCAGGGGGGGATTGACATTTTGCAAAAGGTATTTTATACAGCGGTATCATCTCCTATAAATTGAGTTTTTAAAATACCAACCCTATAATTGTAAAAAGGGGCGTTAAAAGTTTAATAGCAACGCATATTCTAATTAGATAAGACTATAATCTTAAATTTATTCACACGAGTTCTGTATATAATAACAGAATTGACGCAGAAAGCATTTTTGAAAATTTGATTTTTAAGAGTCTGAAACGGAGGGTTTCCAAATTTGTAATATCGATACACAACCGAAACGACCAGGTCATTAAATAGGAAATTTTGTATAGGTTTCTTCACTATGAAAGATATTTGCAAATTTAAATTCCTAAGGGGGGTACTAAATGCTTCAATAATTGTCTGGTCGTAACTTACAGCTTCAGAACGGCTTTCACTTTTCCTATATTTTTTGAAATGTTCTATACAAATCTGTTAGGTTTTCAGAGGAATAAAAAGCGTAAAAGTTTCCCTGAAAATTGGAAAGTTCAGGAAATAATGAAATTGCTTTTTGTAACTAAAGCTAATAACCTGCTAGTTATGCATAGTAAGTATTTTGAAAGCTTAGCTTGTAGTGTAACGTACCCGGGTCGACCAAGTCGGTGTACGAGGCGTGATCGAAAAGAATGGACCCCCAACGTTGTATCGTAGAATAATTTTAAATACCTGAATTCAACATTTCTTGGAAAGCATCTTAGTGTCTTAACCGGAGTTAATCATCATAATAAAACACAACTATACTTATAAATGGTCCCTAACTTTTATTCAAAAACACAAAAAAATTTAGACAAAAATTCAGTATTGAACAAAACTTCAACAAATTTAAGTATCAGAGTACTTTATGCACATGAACAAGATTAAACGTTGAATTAAGTCACAAAAAAAACAACAAAACAATATTTCATTTCAAGCAAGAAAAACAAAAACTAAAGTGCCAGGCTCAACCTTGGACTCAAGGGGAAAAAGAACCTGACAGAGAAAACCCCATCGCAGTCCAGAGTTTGGGACATGAAAAGTTGAATGATTAATTCACACCAATTCAAAATATAAAATGAAACATTATACAAGATCAAAACAAAATGAGTTGTTAACATCCCCATCCATACAAAAACATCATTCAAAACTGAAGATATGTTAATACAGAGGAGTTTTGGAGGTGTCCCTCTTCTTCTGTCTTTAGCATTTGCTTTGTATTATTTTTTCCATAAATGGAGCATGATATAGTCCTCACAATAAATTTACATGCGAACGTACATAAACAAAACCGAAACAAAACCACAACAATCAATGTATAAAAACTTGGGTAAAATCAACCAAGAAATACCCTCAAATCCCAAAACACCCCAAATATAGTATAGACAAAAATGTGAGCACATAAAAATAACAAAAACAAACGGTAAAACAAATCAGACGCGTTCTGTGAATACTCCCAGATTAATGCTCCCACGGGAGAAAATGTTAGTTAACCCAACAAGGCTAATTCATACAACCATTCGTATTTGTGCGGATGTTAACAATTCACCCTGTACATCACACGTATGTGGCGTCACCAAGCCCGACACGCCCTGATAACGGTATGACTACCGGGAAATCCCAACACTCTCATGTCCCAAACGATAACGTACAAATACAAAAAAACTAACCTGAACAATAAATAATTTTCATCTTAATTACAAAAATGATTGAACTGTATTCGGAAATGCAAAAACCAAAGCAAAGAAAGATTGATTAAGATTACACTAAACTGCAATTATGGCACATTACTTTTATCAAATTTACAAAAAAAAAAAACATTAATATGAAAATAAGAAAATCAAAAATTATTATAATAGTAAAAATCGGTACAACCTGTGGTTTCTCGTGGAATTCTCTGCACTGGGTTTCTTTCTTTTTTTTTTTCTCTTTCTTTTCTGCACAATATCAACTACTATCACTGATGGTTAATTGTCGATTCCTTGTCTTGCTAAAATCCCAAAACTCCGCTCCAGCAACGCCGTGCCCCCCCCCCCTTTCCTCACACTCGGGATGGATTTCTTTAATTTTTCGCCCGCGGCGTGAAACCGTACATGTACTTTCTTTTGGAAGAGGGAACCAGGGGTCCCGGTTACTACAAGCTTTACAAGGCGTTGGATTACTGGGGAGTTAGTTCTCTCGTGAGGAGATGGTTCTTTTATAATACTAAAAATACCACTTAGTTTGGTTATATGGTATCGATGTTGTACAAATTAAGTGACAAATCTGATGATGCATCAGGATGGACAGTCGTAGATATTAAACCCAGTGACGGCTCGTGCCTTCAAAAGTAGGTGAAGAGTTGGAAAATAAAACTACTTACGGTTGTTTTTAACATTTTTCCATCTCTAAGAAACTGAACACATAAACACAGAAACACTGAGGCTCTACGAATTAATTCCTGGAGCAATTTTCCAGAAAAAAATTGAAGCGAAACTATTTCTGATTTTTTTACGAGAAATTCATTCGTTCTCAAAACGAAACTATTCCTGGTCAAATTCCTGCTAATGAGCGAATTAATTCCTGATGAAAATATAAAAGACGAATGCATCGCTATGACTGTTTGCGATTGAAAAGCCTTTATAAGCAATGTAAAATGGATTGTCCTAGCGGGGGAAAACAATAAAAGAAATAAATTTACAAAAAAAATTAACCTTACCTTACCTAACCTAACCTGACCTAACCCCCCCCCCCCCGAGAGTAATTACCGGTGTGTTTTCTTGTTGTGTTATTGTGTTGATATATTAATTGTAGTTATTAAATTAAATGAATTTTGAAAGGAAACCGGAAACAAACGAATTTATTTCTCAGGAATTGTTTCATTTGCAAAGCGAAATAATTTCGGGATGTTTTGCTTTTTCAAAACGAATTAATTACCCAGAAATGAATTCTCCAGGAATTAATTCGTCCCACCAAACACTGACTCACCCACTGTAGCTACTTGTTTTTAAAAAGTAAATGTATTCGTCTGTCTTTTAGACTTGCAAAGTCTGTAATATCGCCATAAAATGTTTTTTTTTTTTTATAATATCCACTAGCAGTTCTTTTTGAATTGAGATATTAGCTAACGATACAAGTCTCTCTTGGGTTATAGTATTTCTTGAATATTTTTTTATTATTTTACCGGCTCTCGCTCGCTACGTATGCTAGTTAGGTACGTACGGCTTCATCAACGCATTTATTACGAATATTAAAGCATGTACAAGGCAATTTAATATAGTTGAAAACATTTTAAAAACACACAATAATTTTATGTATCTTTTTGGACGAAATTTCTTTATTTATTGCAAAGCAAAAAATAATTTAAAAAAATATTTAATATATATTTGAAAACTGGCGAAGATGCTTTTTCACCTACTTCACCTGAATAGCCACCACTGGTTAAATCTCTCTAGGCTACAAGTGTAAATAAACACATTAGTGATAAACATTCGATGATTAAATAATACTATTGATGTATTGTAATTTTTGTTTGGAAGAGGATACAAATATAATTATTATTACATTACAATGTAAACGAACTTGTCAAAAATATATTTTCTCAGTTAAATTTGATCATAAGACAATTACATGAAATGTTGGATTGAGATTTAATGCCTCTGATGACTTAAAAATTCAATTAATTTGTTGTATCCTAATTGAATAAGAATTCTAAGTCAATTATTTATCGGTGTCACGACAAATTCTGAAGTGCGTTAGTATGACGCACGAATTTACATGGCTTTTGATAAAAATGTCGTTAACATCAATTGTGGTCGTACGAGTAAGTGGCAAGTCAGGTTCACGATAAAGTTTTTATTATTTCTTCGTCTTTCGTCTCTCAGGTAATAGTTTTCAATAACATCTGTACTGAACACCATAATTGAGCTTGCTCATGATTATTGTTAACTGTTTCGACATAATCGTGTTTTAATTGTTCGCTGCGAAATTGTTTATGTAATCATTTTATCGATGTGTCCTTAGCGGCTGAAATGTCATTAACGGTGGGTGACGACTACACGTTTACAGTTAACTATACTCGTATATTGTGGATGTATGTGTATGTTCGTGTACCTAAGGTTCGGTGATATCTTGATGTTAATCCGTTATTGGTTATTATTGTATTTAATGTCACAGGGAGGTTTATTGCAATGGCTTGTTATATGCATACCTACCTATAAAAATATATTATGATTACCGATAAACATCGCAGATTAATTGGACATATATCACCACTTCTTCCTTTTCAATTACAAATTGAAGAGGTCAAGTTTTGCAGTAGGTAAATTAAATCCCACGTTATTGGTAATTTTTTCCGGCTATTTAATACAGTCATTAATCAATTAGGCGATGCTTCTGTAATTACAGAATGAGGTTCAGAGACCTTGGTACAATCACAATTACAATTCAACTTCTGAAGCTGAGTTGACAAATTCGTTTTCTTTGACAAAACTTGCAGGCAAGAAATTCATTGCAAAAAAAATTACCATTGTTTACCAACAATTGAAAGCTATTTAAGTAGATGTTTACTATAGATATGTTAATTTACCTTCTCTCTGTGATAAACTGAAGTGAAAAGTAAATCTTTTGAAAAATATTTAGCGTTATTTTATAATATTTATTGGACATGCGAATATTTAAACATAAACACGGGTTCTTGTGTTTATATTTATACAAGCAGCAATACTTGGCGTTGCCCGGGTAAGAACATATTAAAAGTTTGATGGAACATTCTAGAATATTCGCGAATTTAGAACTATCCAGAACATTCCATAGTACTTCTGTGTAAGTTCATTACTTCTATTTCTGCTTCTAACTAGCTCGTCATCTCTTAGATCGTTCATCTCGTTTTTTTCTTATTGGTGTTTATAGTGCCCTCTTGTCTTTTATACCTATATATATTTCATTTATAATTTGGCTTTTCACTGTATTTCCATCGTCCTCCTTTAGCACTATTTTTCTTCTCTACACACATAGAGTTGTATACCTTTCATAATCTCTTTCCAATTTCTAAATGAATTCTTGGCACAAACAAAGATAATCACTTTTGGTTAAAACCAACTCGAACTTTTTGTGTTATTTCTTATCCTTTTTTACCCCCAGTTATACTTCTTTAATCACGAAAATCAATGAGATCTAGTTTTTTCGTAAATGTGTACATATCCACAGTTATTTGTAAAAATTTCAGTTGACCAATGAATACCTATGTCAACCTGACACGAAAATGCCGACTGAGGGGGGAGGGTGGTGTTATACCCTTCCGACCTCTTCTCGGTACACCTCTGCTTATAAACCAGCATACAGGTTAAAAATTGAACGCCACATAATAAAACTTCATAATTCATTGGTCACCCACCCTACTTCATATCATAGAGTATTTATTTTTGAAAAATAATATCTATTGAACATTATGATAAAATAGAATGAAGAAAAATCAAAACAACAGTATAAGTATGGTGTACCTCCTTATAAGTAGAGTAGTACAGTTGCAGTATTTTCAACTGCCATATGTCCGTTTCAATTAATTCCCGATATTTTAAAGAAGCCTGTGGGGCGTTCGAGAAACCAGTGGGAGACCAACCTTCAGCTTCTTACATGCCAGACAGTCACAACCAGAAAGATCTACAATTATAATTAATCGAGGAAGAATATTTGGCTTTCTTCCTGTCATAGCTGCGTCCAGACGACGGACGTCCCGCTGACCACGACCGTCACGTGCAGTCTTTTCTATATGTATCTCTTTTCTTCTTCGTTCTTTACGTTTACCTCATTTAACCCAGGATCGTATACATAGGTATACTTAGGTGTTCAACTGTTGATGGTTGTTACATTAAATATTTTAAATATGCACGGGAGTATCGTAAAAAAGTTTGTTAAGAATTGATGTCGGCCGCTTGTCTGCACCAAGACACAACTGCAGGAGGCGCGGAACTTAATTTTATTGTGTCCTCTTATAATTATATACGTGCTATGTTCACAGTTAGAGAACGAGCTACGTTGAAAGGGCAATTGATGTGATCGAAGGGGTAATAAATTATTGCGACTGAGTAATGGACAAAAAACATACAGATATTTAGAAAAAAACACGAAAGAGGCAAGGAAACGTTTAAGGAAGTGACCACCAGGAGTCCAATTATTAAAAATTTATGATTCATATTAATTAAACATAAAATATTTTATTGCCTTTGTGATCGTTATCTTAAAAATTAGTTAGACTAATTTTACTAACACAAACGTGTATATGAAAACGGTTATTCGTTAAACGAAATCGCAATCCGTTTCAAAAAATTTTAAATAGATAAATTAAACTTACATTATCGCATATTTAGAGCTAATTACTATAATGTCATATTTAAACTTTGATTGGTGTTATTTAGCGTTTCTTCAACACTGAGTGAAAAGAAATAAAAGCTAAAATTGACAAAAAAATGACACATGTTTACAATATTAAAATCTAAAACATTAAAGCCACAATAAATAGAAAATTTATCTAAACATTATCATATTATCAATATACACTATTTGAAAGTATCAGTGGAGCCTCCATTTTTCATTAAAAAATTAACTCTAGTTCGTTGTTTTGTAATTATTATACAAGTGATTCTTTGTAAATTATGCGCTTACAATGCATTAATGTTAATGATAATTAATAAAATGCACATTATTATTAATGAAACTAATTTTTAATGGCAATTGCATAAACACTAGCTTATCAAAAAAACAACTTTTACACGAAGTTAACTAATTTCTTAAACGTAATCGTATTTAAATTAGAGCCAATTAGTGTTTATCTGTGTTAAGAAAGGTAGGTAGGTACACACGTTCGTTGGAATTGTAGCAGTGCGTTCGGTTTCGTGAGTAAATATCAGGCTGATTCCATATGGATAAGTTTGACGTGAAGTAATTAAAGTGCAAGTAATAGAAGATGACGGTGAGAAGAAGTTTTCACTTTATTCCAAACAGAGTAAAAAAGTTTACTGAACTGCCTTTCGTAATTATTATTCAGAATGTTTAAATAAAGTATTTGAAACCTTACGTGGCTAGTTGAATAAATAGGTAGGTACTAAATCAGTATGTTCGTCTCTAGAGGTCTGGATCATCGCTTAACATTCAGGTGGACATCGGTTCAATTATTTCGATGGTGATTAGATGTTGTCCATAAACCATGAGGCTTTATTTTGTGATTCCAAATTTATTTAATTGTGGGATTTAATGCAATGATGGCGTTTTCTTCAAAACTTTTATATTTTACCAAAAAACGAACACAGTTCCCAGTTTTAAATTAATAACTGAATGTCTCCTAGCTTGTCTTACTAATAACTAAATAATACTAATGACGACTAATCGCGAAAAATCCCTACATAATTACTAAAAAGTAAATCGGATATCAAGCGAAAAAAAAATGCCTAACCTCTGGAAACTCAAAAACTTGCTGAGGGTGTTGTTGGGGCTGTTTTCACTTACGGTTAAAATTCTTTTGGGAGTAGGGGTAGTGACTCCAAATTCTTGTAATAGTTTTAGGAGAACCAATTTGCACCTTTTTAATGTAGGTAGGTATAGATTCGTTCTATTGTGAACCATTGATTAAACTAAGGAAAAGGCAGGTTTTTGTTGCTTCAATTTCCTAACACTTCCTACTTTCTTCTAACTACTTTTACTCCCTTATCATAATCAGTGACCCTTTTATTTTTACTATATTTTTAGTGCCAGTTATTTAAGTCTATTATATTTTAGAAGGGGGGTGATAACTAAATATCCCCTTTTACGTTATTGTTTGCCATTTGCTTTCGTTAGTTTCGAACTGATTGTCATGTCTCCTCTCTTTGAAACGTTTTGAGTGTCATGTCACTCTTTTCGCCCACGCGACATAATTTGACGATAGTATTATGTCATATAAGGAAATTCTGTGGGTGTGTATTCTTCTCTTGTTAGCTCTTTTCATTAGTCAGAGATTAGAAATTAATAATGGGTATTATTAAGGTGATTATGAAATCCTCAGTTCATTCTGTACAATTCATTCTTTCAAATCATTAAATGACAAGGTTTTCTTTTCTTGTGCGCATACTTACTTGTTGTTTAAAAAAAATTAATTTTCTTTAAGTTAAGCGTTCTTTTCAATGATAAATACGACAGTGAAGAATTCCAAGTCAGTTACATCAATAATTTTGTATACATTCACATACGTATTTATGATTTTTTATGTACGAACCATTTCGAGTTCTCAATCCCTCCGTCATAACATAAATGTACAGATTAATAACCTGATTTGTTAAATAAGTCCTCTCCCTTATTAATTTTCCCCGTCAATTCAGTATTTTTTTATGTACCTATCATTTGCTTCTAAAATCAAGACGTAACACAAAAAACAATACCAAGATCATATGGAGAAAACTTAGCACAATGGTTCTTGACTTTCATTTTCTTCTTGAAGAATATTGATAACCAATAAGGTCACAATTTTGCAGTATTAAGGATTTTAAAATGGAAACTTAAGAAAGGAGCACACCCTATAGTATATAATTTTGTTTTTTCAAACGTCTTTCAAAAATATGATCAAGTTAATGATCTACTGTCGAAAAGTAAGATCACGATGAACACTGACTGTGCTAGACCAAACCAAGATCTACAGTCGAAAAGCAAAATTCAAGATCAAAAGCAAGATTAAATGAACAAGACAAAGTACAAGACTTGGCCACATGACTCTCTTCGATTCGATTTTTCCTTTAAGAATAATGACAACCAAGGAAATTTAGTAGAAATATGGGTTAATAATTGCAAACGTTATACTGTAACGTATTTTCTAGTCAGATATTTATTTAAAAAAATATTTATTTAACATTATTTATATAACACTTAAACACTAACTTAGAACTACTATTTATATCACAACAATTCACTTATTTATATAACAATTTATTTATATCACTTTGTCTATTATCGGTTTTAATTCGCGCACTGATGCTTTCTTTCAACTAACTGTCTTTCGGTCCAATGATGATCACTATATATACACCTTTCGAACTTTCTAGACAGGAACTCGAAGAAATCCTGAGTATTCCCGAATGATGAGTAATAATTAGAAAGTCCTCGATTATTCCAGAATTGAACTTGTTACTTGTCGCCGGAGAATGATTTACATCTTGTAAATTGATAACACGAAAAGTACCGTGAGCGGTGTTTACGCCGTGAGTATGTTAGTTGATAACAAGTACATGCCACGAATTGTTATCGCGCACACGTACTGTGTCACTGGTCGCTACACTACCCCCTCCTTTAGGGTGATTCGTCCCGAATCACATTCTGCCGTTCCTTCAGAGGATCATGCCGGTACTTGCAGGTGGATCCGCTTCGGCATCCGGTTGTCAGGTGGAAATGGCAGTCAACGGTCTTCAATGGTGACGGTCCTCGTCGTGGATTTCCGGCGCACACCAAGATTTCTATACCAGTGTATCGGAACAAAACCTCCAGCATGTTTCTGACCACCCTCCAATCCAGCCCATCGAGTCCACATCCGATCCTCGGTATTGCTAGCTTCAGGATGTTCTATAAGGGAGTCCCATAAGGAGTGGTAGGTAGGCTTCTCCGACGACTTGCTTTTGGTAGGCGTTGCGCGTCTTCCGTTCTTGTCTTAGCTTTTTGATTTGAGATGTTACAGTGTCCTGAGTAGTTAGCTTGAAGTCTTCTCCGTTTAAGCTCACGACTTTTCTTTGGAAACTCAGGCAAAAGTCGTATTTCCGAAGCACGTCCAAGCCCAGAATGACGTTGTCTTTAATTTCGGCTACAAGAGCGCAGTGTCGGAAGGAGGTCTTTCCTATGCGGATCTTGACGTAGCTTTCACCATGGACATTTACCATTTCTCCGGTGGCCGTACGTAGCTTCCATTGAGTCGGTTGAAGCTTACTTGTAGTCATCACGTTGGCTCGTATAATTGTCCTGCTTGCTCCGGTATCCAGTAGGAACGAACACCGCTTCCCATTTATGTGTCCCGTAAGAAAAAGGCTATCAGCTCTGTCTTTCATGGTTTTTGTTAGTGCAACTAGACCGGGGCTTCTTGCTCCGGGAATACGTTTGCCCCGCCGCGCCGACCCTGACTAATTCCGGTACGCGGGGCTTCTCTTTTTGAGAGGCAGATCTCTTCCTTTTGCAACTGCTTCTCACGTGGCCTAACTTCCCACAGTTCGAGCACCTGACTTGTTTGGGCTTCCTTTCTATTTTGGTCATTATTCGGCGGACCATCTCTTCCAGTTTATCTTCGTCCCGACTGGCTGACTCCTCTTTTAATTCTCGCACTCGACGTTGTCTTTGCGACGCCTGTTTGACGACGTCGTATTCCAGTGCGCGGGCCAACGTGTTCACTAATGTCCTCGGCCGGTCCAATCGGAGTCGCTGTTGTATTTCGTCGTCCTTAAGTCCGTCAATAAATGCGTCGACGGCCAATCTTTCCAGTGTATCATCAGCCGTGCCTGGATAGGCGAGCCGGACCAACCGTGCGATATCCGCCTCGTATTCTTGAAGACTTTCCCCTGTCTTCTGTCGTCGGTTCTTTAACTGTACGTGGTACACAGCCGTCAGATGTGCTTGGCCGTATCGCATCTCTAATCTTTTTACTAGCCGATGGTAGTCTAGTAATTCTTCCGGTGGTAACGTGTTCAAAATTTCGCCAGCACCATCACGCAGAGCAAGGGCAAGTGAAGAAGCTCTCTCTTCTAACGTCCAATTGTAAGCTTTTGCAGCCACTTCGAATTGCGTCAAAAACGTGGTCCATGAGGTTTTTCCGTCAAACGTTGGTAGCTTCATATGCACTTTGGATGATATGACCTGTTCTTCTTTCACGTCGGGGATTTCTTTGCCGTCAACCTCTCTATGCCTCTTTTCCGTAAGTTGGTGACTGATCTCTTGTTTTTCCAAATTCAGAACCATTTCTTCCAGCTGGGTTACTCTTTCGTCGAAAGTCCCCAGCTTTTTGTTTATTTCTACTTGTTCAACCTTTACTCCTTTTAATTCTTGTTTCTTCTTCGAATTTTTGCAGTTCTTCTTTCAAACTTCCTTCGAATGTTTGTAATTGTTCTTTCAGGACTTTGGAATTTTCATTTAATTTTTCTTCCAGGTTCTTTGAATTTTCATTTAATTTTTCTTCCAGATTCTTTGAATTTTCATTTAGTTTCTTTTCCAATTCGTCCTCGAATTCGTATGTGCTGGGATCGAAGCCTTCTCGTAGCAAAGCCTCCTCGAGCCGTTTCTGTAAGATGTTCTTCGTACCAGACGTATCTTCGTCTCGCTCTTCCAGTTCGCTTTTCAATTCGGCGACTTTCAACTCGAACAACGTTTTCGGCATTTTATTTATTTTGTATTTTTATTACACTAGAAAATTCTCCAGAGGTCGATTCGCAGACCCCACACCTGACACCAATTGTAACGAATTTTCTAGTTAAACTATTTATTTAAACAATTATTTATTTAACACTATTTATAACACTTAAACACTAACTTAGAACTACCATTTATATCACAACAATTCACTTATTTATATTACAATTTATTTATATCACTTTGTCTATTATCGGTTTTAATTCGCGCACTGATGCTTTCTTTCAACTAACTGTCTTTCGGTCCAATGATGATCACTATATATACACCTTTCGAACTTTCTAGACAGGAACTCGAAGAAATCCTGAGTATTCCCGAATGATGAGTAATAATTAGAAAGTCCTCGATTATTCCAGAATTGAACTTGTTACTTGTCGCCGGAGAATGATTTACATCTTGTAAATTGATAACACGAAAAGTACCGTGAGCGGTGTTTACGCCGTGAGTATGTTAGTTGATAACAAGTACATGCCACAAATTGTTATCGCGCACACGTACTGTGTCACTGGTCGCTACAATACTATATATTTTTTGTTTGTCTAAGCTGTTACGATAAGTCATCTAAAAACAAGACCATGACGATGATCTACTGTTGAAAAGCAAGATCACAATGAAGATTAAATGTGTTGGACCAAATCAAAGTATATTGTTGAAACCTTAAACCAAGATCAAGACTATATATACTGGAATAAGATATATACTATTGAAAATCAAGAGCAGTATCAAGAACAACTGATTAATATAATCAGTCACGGCTTCTTTTAAGGAGCACAAAAGCGATAAAACTTTTCAAACGTTAATAATATTAAGAGAGAAACATACACATAGTATAAAAATTGGAATTGATATATACCATAAAAGAGTAACCGATTAAGTTCATTTATATTATTATTTAATATCTTTTACTTCCAAATTTAGAAATTCAATGTTAAAAAATTAATTTAATTATACTTTGCCTGAAAATTGGCACCCGTTGGGATCCCAATTATTTTATGAGAAAAATTGACGACCCTTAACGTCGTCTGTCCCCCTTATTTCTCTCATTCAATTTTGTTTATTGTTTTTAATCGAATAATTTGCATTTTTAATATTCAATTACACGAACTTATTAGCTTTTAATATCTTTTACAACGTGGTCGATAAACTGCTCTCAAGTCCCAGACAGCGGTTACTTTCAACAACGGTGGTGGTGTAGCTTATAGAAGGAATCGATAGCAGGTGCCAAGATGGGTCGAGATAGGCACCACGTCTCAATTGTGAAATAACTCTATCATCGTTTTTTACGGCCACACGTTTACAGCCGTGGAAGTGTTCGATTACATGATTACGTGTCTCTGAATTTATGGACCTTTAGTCATAAACGCGCGTACCTACACATACAACATATTATGTGGAAAAAAGGCTGCGTTGCGTCAAGAGTGATATATAAACGCTATGGTTGACAATGGACGTTGGTCGGGACACCTAACCCATAAAATCCGGAATATAAATTGCTCAGTCAGACATTTTACAGGTAATCGGTGGGCTTCTTCTGGTTCTTTAACCAAAGGCGAAACGTTGATTTTCATTAATATTAATACATGTGGGAAGGACACTTTTACTTACCTATTATTCACCATTATCAAATAAATCGCACCCGCACAAGTCAAAAGCTTTAATACTAACACCTACACAAAACCAAAAAAGAATTATATTGAACGATACCAATTCTGATTACTCAATATCGAATCAAAGTAAAATTCACAGTTATATTTTTATGGATTAAACGGAACAAAAGAAATTTCTTCTAATAATTATGAGAAAGGGAATTCAAGGAATGTATATAACACACTAAAGATTCATATTTTGAAAAACTTTGACTGCTCAGTGCTCTTCCACTTTTTTTAAATAGCTAATTTTTTTGAGGGCGAGTTTTAATTCAATATAAGGAAATTATATAAAACTTTTTACATCTCGTGGGTCGTTTAAAAAGTAAGTTTATCGCTCGTAATATGCTATCGAAATATGGTGATTTTTTCAATTTACAACTTTTCTACGTAATCGCCAAATATTTCCAGACATTTTTTGTAGCGAGTAACCAAATTATTGTCAACTAGCTATGCCCGCGACTTCGCCCGCGTGGAATAGTGCTCTTCGGCAGCATTAAAAATTTTTTTCCTCTAAATTTTTATTTTCTGGACCGTAAGCCTTATTTTTGCTGACGTCATTACAAAAAAACTTTCATTCCTTAATTTTTGCCCCCTTTAGGGTAAAAGTTTTACAAACTCTAAATGTCGTGATTATATCTAATCAAAAGTCTAAAAAATAAGTTTCAAGCCTCTAGCTTTATATCTACTTATCTATCTCTGTACCAAATTTTCATTTAAATCGGTTCAGTAGTTTGGGCGTGATTGCGTAACACACAGACAGACAGAATTACTTTCGCATTTATAATATGATAGATTAATATAGTTTAATTATAGTTTAAAATAGTTTATATAGCTTAGTATTCAACTACTTTTATTGATTCAAAAAACAAAACCTCTATAACTTTTTACACTTAACATTTTAATTTTCTGGGCCGTAAGCTTTTTGGACGACGTCATTACACAAAAACTTTCATCGGCTAATGTTATCCCCTTTAGGGTAAAATTTTTACAAACATTGAATGTCGTATTTATTTTTATCTAATCAAAAGCTTAAAAAATAAGTTTCAAGCTTCTATATAAAAAATTACGGAATTTCCGCACAGACTTTCCTATTTCAACACCTCATAACCCTTTTTTCGCATTAAAAAGTAGCCTGTGTCCTTTCTCAGGCTCTAGACTATCTCTGTACCAAATTTCATTTAAATCGGTTCAGTATTTTAGGCGAGATTGTGTAGCATACAGACAGAGTTACTTTCGCATTTATAATATTCCGCGAATTCATTTTCATCGATTTTTCCATGGGAATAAGGTATTTTCCCGCAGTAAAACGTAGCCTATGTGTTAATCCAAGGTGTCAGCTAACTCTATACCACACCTTATTAAAATCGCTCCAGCCGTTTAGACGTGAAGAAGTAACAAACATACACACTCACACACTCACAAACTTTCGCCTTTATAATATTAGTGTGATGCCAAGTTGGAAGGCAATGCATTTAATTTTTTTGAAGTAATCAACCAGAGCGTCATCGATGTCTTCTGTTTAATTAAATTGTACGCCTCCAAAAATGTTATTTTGGAGAGAAAGTTATGGTTGCTCTGAGCAACATCAGGTAACTATAGGGGATGTTCTAAACCTACCACTTAAAGTTTTGCAACTATCCCTGCGCGATGCGAGCTGAAGGAAGTCGTGTAATGTTGTGAATTAGAAACATTTTTCCACCAAATAAACCGGGTCTTATTCTTTATTGAATTTTCTATGAATTTTCGTCGCTTTTTTCCAGTGAAAACCCGAATCATAAAACGAAGCTCATATTTGTACTCAACTTTCAATAGCAGTTCCATGATAAAGCATTAATAAAACTTACTTTTTAAACGCTTAATAGAAGCAAAATGACCAAAATATGAACTAACAGCATCCTTACTACAGATACTTATATTTTTGAAACTTCATGAATAAAATTACTATTGCATTATCAAAAATATCAAAAGATCCCCCAGATGGGTACCATTTGGGCAGATACTTAAATTAGAGGTTTCTAAATCCAAGCAACTTTTACCTTGTATCTATCCTCGTATCAACCTTTTCTATTTTGGATAGTGTCCCCAACTTAACGTAACCAGTCAATTAACAATAATTAAATACAAAGCAATTAACTTTCTGCTTTTATTAATAGAACAAATTTTCTGTTATTTAATTTAATCTAGTGGATCCATATTTACTTTCATGTTTCTTGGAAGATTTTTAATTTTTCCTTGGTATTGAAAGCTAAATTTGTAAGATTTATGAAGTTTCCCGAATACACTGACAATAATAGGTATATACTTCCTGTTAATAGAAAATATTTTTTCCCATGCTATTCACTTCTATCCTACTACTACGTATACAACTACAACTAGCAGTCTGTTATAATTTAAATGTGCATAAAAGTAACAAATACTTCGTTTGGGAGGACAGATGTGCAAAATAGTACACAATGCTGGTAACGAGGTGACCGACCATATCTCATGCTAAGGCCCTCTCTCGTCCTCAACAACTAACGACATAACATGTCGCGTGTAATTCAGAGGAACCGAGTCGTTATTATTATACCATGGGTATTATTATTCGCCAGGTTGTCTCCGATACTGTGACGCAAAGTGAATAACAATGGTCATCGAATCCACCCTCTTATTTCGCAGTAAAGGCAGAAAATTGTGATTTGTTATTGACTGTGACAGAAAATATTGATTTTAAAGTATTTTAAATTCCCTGGTTAACTGTAATCGAACCTGGCCCTGCATGTAACATATTAGGAGTTCATGTTAGAAAAGTGAAGCTATCAACACCATTATATGAATTAATAACTTTAAAAACCTACTAATATTATCAACACATAAAACAAGTAAATAAAAAATTATTTTAAGGAATCAGTTGAGAAGTTGAAGTAGTTTTATTCACTATAATAAATAGGTATATCAACTATAAAATTCTTGAAAAGAGGTCTTTAAAATTGTTACTCCTTTTTTTTAATTTAGATTATAGAAACTACCAGTAACTTTCAAAAACAAAAACTGTAGATACTCCACACTTAACATGTCAAAGTGTTAAATTCTTATATAGAATAATTGATACCACGGATATCCTTATATCATAATAAACAAATCAAAGCAACGTAGGAGCAAAAGAGTTTTTATTATGCAAAAAAGTCGACGATTTTCCCTAGTTTGCAGTGCTTCGTTTTTTACATATTAAAAATCTTGAGCGCTTTTATGTTGGTTTGATTTGTTTATTTATCATTTAAGATCTCAGTATCTTTATAAATGAATAAGTTAAAATCATGGTTCCTATCAAGGAGTTACAATATTGTGCCAAACATTTGTAAAAGCTTGTTACAGAATGGCATAAAGGCAATTCCATTAAAAAAATATTTAGCAGTCGTAATTTAACCAAATGTACTCTGCGAATAATTGTAAACTCTTTTTTTTTTTAATACTTTCCTTCACGTTTTACTGACGTATGGTCCTTTAATTATTTTTCAATCTTTTCAAGTTTTAAGTTAAAAAATTGTAGCGTCTCCCTAGAGGGGCCTAGGACAAAAACAAACAAAATGTAAATGAATTGAAAGACTACATTTATAATTTTACTAGTATGCGCTTTAAAACTACCTTTAAATGCCATTCGCCCATTCTTACTTATGTCAGACAACGTCAATTTTTTAATTATGGACATTTAAAACTCAAATAATAAACAGGCTTCTACTAGGAAATTATTTGATTATTAACATTTCAAAAGGCTTTTTTTTTGCCTGCGATCCCCCAAACAAGACCTCGCGACCCACAGTTTGCGAAACACTGATCTACAACACATAAGTTTCGGTCAATATCTTTTAAACCCTTTTATTTTAAAGTGAAATGTTGATGGGTCGATTGATGGAACAAGGACGTTCTTACTTTCTGGATAAGCTTTTTCGAGAATTATCTTTCGGGATATTAGATAGGTACTTCTAATCTACAAAATTATGTTGTTTCAGCTCCTGGCTCCTACTAGTATAAGTATTTACATGTGCCTGTAAACGATATAAGTAACTAAGGGATATAAAAACCGGCAGCTTGTGGTATTGCGTGCGAAAAATATTACCTACCGACTAAATAATTGGACTTTTATCTTTACAAGAACATCCGCCAAATATTTCCGTTCATACGATGAAGAGTGTTCACACAACGCAGGGGTTGCGGTTCATTATACTTTCTTCTTTTTTTAATATTATAAAATATAATTGCTTTCAATGAAGGTATCAGTTTTGAGTGCCTTAATAATTGATGTTTTTTGGTAAAAAATGGTAAATATAAGCAGGGCTATATTTTAATCGCCTTATACAACCAACACGCCGTTGGCAGGTGCTCGCAAGGATATCTAAAGAAAAAGTTGAACTAAACCGAAAGAAATACGTATTTGCATACATAAGTAGCATGATGTGCATCAAAGGGTGCCTACAAATCCCTTTTATGTGGCGGAATTTATATGACCTAAGCTTGTTATTAAAATATTTCGAACTTTGGAAACAATCTCAAGGTGTTTTAATAGGAATGGATCGGGATGTGTAATCTATTGACAAATTATTTTTTTTTTCTAATTATCTGTATATTTCGAAGGTTGTTTTAGCATTGCTGGCGATACATAAATTTAACGAAGAAAAAACTTTTTTAATATTCAAGTATAATTTAAACTGCGTTTAGGTAAAAGCCAAAGGTGCGTAAGAGTGTAACTTGCAAACTAATAACATTCAATTTCACTGTTCTGCCCTTTGTTATCTAATTGCTATTTTGAAATAATAGGTTGATTTTGACGACATACGGAACGCGTTTTGAAAGTCTATTTGTTCTTTTGAATATCGTTGACTCGCGTGTCACTTGCGAATGTGTTATTTTAATACTATTATCAGGGAGCGGTAAAAGGTGTCTGTTATATCCAGCGGTCCCTTAAATGTCGGTAGGTATACGTTTGAACGTCCGACGAGGATTACAGTGGCGCTAATTTGAAAGCGGTATAATGAGCTGTATAAACGTCTTTGCTCGGGGGCTTGTCTCGGCTTCGACCAAGTCACAAAGCAAGGGACAATTATGGGGTTTTATGTTCTCGTTGCCGTACAAATGTTTCACGACTGATGATCGGATCGCGTGTTCCGCGCAACTGTCACCGCCGCGTAAACAAAAACGACGACGACGATGTGTCGTCCCTGAGACACACATACAGGGTGATTTTTGTTTCATAACATCCGAATATTTTCTACTAAACATATTCACTCGTATTCGAACAATAATTAAAGACAATTTTTTGATGTGATGCTTGAATACAAAGTTATAAGATTGGATAGATTCGATCTTTATCCTTGATGAAAATCCATAATCACCGCAACAACAACAAGACTTTAAATTTTCACAAACTTTATTTTTAAACATGTCGATCATTTCGCCAGACATTGGCTTCTACAGATATTGTGTACTTACTGCTTAAAGAAAGTTACGCTAGTTAGTTAGTTAAGGCCTTACAATGAGACGACACGACTAGAGTTCTTATCTTGATTCAAAACAAGATCAAGAGAATCTCATCGAGAACTTTCTAGATCAAGATGTTTTCTCTTTGCACTGAATTGTTATTCTAAAAACAAATCTAGCATGGTGCAGGGCAGATAAGTTACCCTTAAATTACAGCCTATAATATAATAACTATTAATTCTTCCACCTGAAGAAGCCATAGTGTGGTTAAGTAATTATTGTGAAATATAATGTTATTTTTCAGTGACAACGATAAGAAATATGTTTTAGTATATATAAGTATAACTTGTTGTGTTTCTTTCAAGAGAGGGTAGTTTTATTATAGTCAGGTAGTTTTAGGGTAGTATAGCATAGTTACAGTCAGTTGTAGTAGAAAGCTTGTACAGAACGCATATTGTATCTTCATAGTTCATTATAATATTGACACTTATTCTTCGCATAAAATAATTAAAGTTTTATAACACTGTATCTTGATTATTCTTCCTAATACCTCGCTAACATATAACAATAATTGTTTTTGTATCTTTCGTGTTTGTTTTCTGTGTGCTTTTGAAATGGAGCTACAACAAGTAAAAGTCTTATCTATTCTATTTTTAATTATTAATGGTGTATTCTTCGTCTATTGGTAGATTAATAAATGTTGTAGGCTTTAAATTAACACTTATCTTTATTAAGTGTTGTACCTTGTGAGGTTTTTGTTATTACAGGATTGTTTGTTTAGGTATTATTGTTTACAGAATCTTCTTAAAGTCTAAAATCAGTCTAGAATCCGGACTAGAAATGAAGATCAAGGAATTGCATATGATCTTGACTTTCTCATGACTCGTTGGTAGGTATCTTGAATTAATTACAATATTGATAACTTAAAATGGGAATGTTCCTTTTTAGTTGTAAAATCTTGTCAAAATATTAAATCGACAAATGTATGTATGAGTAATTTTGGATTTTCAACTTCAAAAATTAAAAGTGATCTACAGTTGCAATATTAGAGCCTTAAAATTTAGTTTTTATTTGTATTAACTGTATTTGAGTAAAACCTCTTAAGTTAGAACAGGTTTTAATTCACGTGAATTGAAATACCTTAAATATTCAAAATATTGAGGTTGAGGATGAATAATTTTTTCAGTAACATGAGGCTTAAGAATCATAAATATTTATTTAATATATTAATAGCTACAAATTAAAATTTGAAGCCAAGACCTCCATTTTTACAGCATGTTGACGCCAAGGTTGGTTAGCTACTGATAGTCATAGATATGTCATGTTTTTTAGCTACTTCCACTGAGGTCAGTAGATTTATATTACTTTTGTCATTCTTTTTAATTTAATTACTCGTAATCCATTAGCTTTAGATCACCTCCAATTCCTACAGTTGTAAAATTACTATTTGCTTGTTTAATACATATATACATTTTGACAAGATGCACTTCTTTTGCAAAAAAAAAACAAATTTCAGTTCCTTCCATTTTTGTTGTAACAGTCCTACTTTTCAGCAATGAAATTTATAATTCATTTTAGATTTTCTTCACAATATGAGAGAGTCTTATACTTAATATAGAAATATCAAATTTTGGTAGGTAATTTAATAATAAATTGAGTGAATTTATCGACTTAGTTATTGAAATTCATTCCAATTGGTACGCAAATCTTTGTTCAAATAAAGTGAAATAATATGTTTTAAGGATTAGGCATAATGAGCTGTGACTGAGGAGGAGGGGGGTAGTGACTCTAACGAACTCTAATATTCGAGGTAATTTTTATGTTAATTAGTTTTCTGAACGTATTAGGCTTTTATTTTATTCCCAATGTTTGCTACGTGGGTTTGCTTAAGATATGATTCAGTGTGACGAAATGAACGAAGACTTCAAAAGGACGAAATTATTTAATGAATGGTCCCTGTTTAGCAGCTAAGTGTATTTATTTAATATCGAGTTGTTTCTCCTTTAATGTTTTAACCTTTTGCATTTTTATCATATTTACGTTTCTAAATTTTTTATTCCGTAAAAATGTTATTAATTTCGTTAAAAAAGTATCATCCTGTATGGTTTGGAGTACCTACTGTGTCGATGGTGATGTTCGTTCGGCTGCTGTGGTGTCCCCATGCACTCATTAGAGGGTTAAAGGAAGCGGTCGTCTTGTTTTTATTTATTTTTTTTGTAATTTGTGGTCGCATGTTTGTCCTGTCGCACCTGAGTTTAGCGGTAGAAAATTTGGTGGGCTAAACTACAGCCCCGAGGTGGCAGACACTTTTTTATAATGATCACCGTATGTTTATTGCCGCCATTTGAGACGGTGGTCTGTCGCTCGGGGTTTGATTAATGAAGATATTAGGATGCCATAAAAAAAGCCAGAATCAAAAACCTTAATGTGGTTTAAGATTTATCAGCAGTTCCAATGTTTGATTTGCGGTGTTTCGAATTTGTTTATGTTTCTACGCTTTAAATTGTAATTTTTTACTTGAATGTAAAATATATGGATTTACTAACAATATATTTTCAGTAGAAGAATACTCTTGTTATCAAAGCGGGACTTATAGATTTAGGGCCCCTAAACAGTCAACAGAGCTAAGGGCTCTCTCTCTCTCTTATATATATATATATATATATATATCTCTCTCTCTCTCTCTCTATTTAATGATTTAAGAAAAAAAACATTCACTTATTTTCCACAAATGTGTTTTATTTATCTTATTTGCTCCACTGGACCTCATGAATCGTTCTATTCATCCACAGTTTACAGATATTTATTTTTACGGTGGTCTGAATAAAATTATAAGTGGCAGGTTAATTTTGCACCTGGTTGGTTGTAGCAAAAGGTAAAATTTTTAAATGAATTCCCTTTGTGCCCAGCAGTAACGCTGCTTGTTTAAGCTTGATTATATGATTTATGGAAGCGTGAAACCACTTTCATGGGCACATTGCTAACTTTACAGATTGAATTCAAAAGGCGGACACAACACAAATTTCTACGTTATATGTATACGTGTAAATGTACGTAAGTTAACGTTTTCTTTCGTTTCTTCTGAAAAATATATCAACCCTGACAGAAGACAGAAGTTATCAAACAAACATAATAAATTGTACTTGGACTGTTGTTTTTCTGTAAGCACCAATTATTTTTACTTGCTGTACTTCATGCACATTTTCCTATGAAGCAATTACACTTCTGTTTTTTATCTATGATTGCATGCGTTCATAAACTTCTAAACCGTATCAATTAATCAAATCAAATTAAGTTTCGTTTCAATTTTTAAGAATAGTCAAATTGTTTCTAAACTCTTACCCAAAGTACAACGTAACGTATAAATCTAATATATAAAATTCTCGTGTCACGGTGTTTGTAATTAAACTCCCCCTAAAACGGCTCGACCAATTTTCCTGAAATTTTGTGTGCATATCGGTTAGGTCTGCGAATCGGCCAACATTTATTTTTTATCCCCCTAAATGTTAAGGGTGGTCAACCCCTAAATTTTATTTTAAATTTTTTAGACAAAATTTTTTGATTTTATTTTTTTATGATACAGCATGCAAAAATACATACAAACCTTAATTTTCACCCCTTTACGATCAACCCCAATTTTTTAATAGCGATATTAGTAGGTACTTCAATAATCTTCAACTCTCAGTGGTCGATAACTGATCAAGTATTATCAATCAATTAGTTATTCCCGCCAGGCGTTGCTTATGTCACTACTCATACAGCAAACAGCACGGAGTGGGGATGAGAATGAAGCAGTTTTTTTTAGAATGTTATAGGGAGTTCAAATATGTTCTAAGAAATAAAAGAATGTTTTATTATAACATTTCAGAAGTATTTGGCAATGTTCAAAAATGTTCCAGAATCTTGAAGATCATTCAAGAATGTTTCAGAATGTTAAAAAAAAATAATTATGGGAAGTTGTGGATAGTTCTAAAGTCGCGAATATTCTAGAATGTTCCATCAAACGTGTAATATATTCTTACCCGGGCAACGCCGGGTATTGCTGCTAGTAATCTATAAAATTGAATAGAGTTGAGCAGAGAGTGCAACTTAAAGTTATATTTTCAGGTCAAGTAATTAGTTGGTTACTTCGATTAAAGTTCAGTTGTGCCTAATATTGTGAATCTGCTTTTGTTCTAATCGTAAAAGCAAATACTATAGTTGTATTTGTACAAAGTAATGTAGCAATATCATAGGGATGACCAAAATTCTTTAATAATTCCCGGTTTTAAAGGCATCATTAATAAATTTTGAGCAACTGAAATACACGTTGTAGGGGTTTCTTAGAAAATATAAATTGCTACATTATTGAATTGGATAAACTTTTGAGGATCTTTAATTACAATTTGCATGAAATTGTATGTTGATCCACCCCGCGCACACATATTTAAATTATATTTTTCATTAAAAATGTCATATGTAATAAGTATCCTTTATCTAGATTCCTTAATATGAAATCAGGTAACTTTAACAAAAACAATTTATAAAGTTGAAATTCAAAACTAATTTACGTAGTGTTTATTCTAAAATATTATCTGTTATTTCTTCAGGAATTGTTAGATCTTCTAATGGTCATCGAATTTAGTTGACCCAAATTGTTATTGTCGAAAATCCCATGGTGGTATTTTAGAACGAATGGAATTAATAGTAAAATAAGATTGCTCAAAGGAAATAAAATATTTAAAAGCTCCGTTTCCTTAGGTCCTATTGTAGATAAGTGAGGATGTTTTTACATGTTAAAGTACTTTTCGAACACGTTCCCATTTTCGTATTTGGTCTTTTATCGGGGCTTTCGGTCTGGCCGTTCCGAAATTATCTAAATGAGTTATCCGTTAACAGCGGTAGAAGGTGAAGACTTTCTCATTTTATGGTCTCGAGTAACCACGAATCGTGACAATATTTATGTTGTCGGCAATAAAAGTTGGACATATATATCGCATCGTCCATCCCGTTCGTAGGCACATTCTGGGGGTCGTAAATGGACACACTTGTTAAATCTAAAGAGCGACGCCACCCACCTTGCTGAGACACACCACCCGGCGATGACATTTCGGAATTTATTACTTTTCCCACCCGCTGCTAGTCTTACATTCAGGACTTTTTGTTTGTTTTCAATTCTTATCTTACACCATTGTTCTGCTGGTTTCGCCAGAAATGCTTGTACGCTATTGACTTTCTATAGTCTAATTTTACTGTTACGTCGGTCGTAAATCCTTCTCGTCTGGCAAGATAAATATTTTTATCATCCCGCTGTTTTCGTCCTTGTAACAATATTACATTTAAAGTATCCTCTGTAGGTCACACAAACCTTTTTGAATTGCTTTAAGTCTTATACTTACTTACTACTTACTAAGTAAGTAAGTAAAGAAGTAAATTGCTTAGGAATTTAGGATGCAAGGTCATAATGGAAATATTCTCATGACATTGACACTTACTGTTAACTGCATATTTGAACAAATTTCAGATTAAAGCAAAAGGGAGGGACTATGTCCACTGAGTATAGCATACAATTTTTATGAATTTAGCACTTCATTAGTTTATTAAACTCATGACAAGACATTAGATTATGGAATAAATAAATTGTATATATTAAAACAAATTGTAAATAAAAAAACTATAACGTCCAAAGGATAATGGATAAAAGTACCAAAATTATGAGCTCTTTCTGAATCACACTTTTTTCACATGTATTAGCTAGTATTAAACTGGTTTAAAAAAAAATTATTCTTAATTCTGAGGGCTTACTGAAAAATCATCGTGAACAAAGAAAACAGGAAAATCGTCAGAGAATTCACTTATATGTATATTAGCAGCCTATGCATATATTTACTTATTGTAATAGGGGTAGGGTTAGCAGATGCACTAATTATTTTGCTGAATAATGTCTGTTATATTGTGAACTAATAAAATACTAATAAAGTTTCATTGTCTTCAATAAAATCGAACCAGGTAGATTTTTTAATGATTCAGTCATTTTGGTTAAGAATATCGATGATAACAAATATACTGGGCACACAGAAAATTAAAATAATAAATAAATAAAATAATAAAATATGCAAACCAAACAGTTTTGGTTTTACAATAACTGTAAATAAAACCAATAGACAGTGCAGTGGTTACTACAATTTATTATTTTATCCGAACTAGTGTAGGTATAAGAAGTGTTGCTTGTATAACCTAATTAAAAAATAAAGGGGAAGCCTTAAAAAAAACATTTTCGCGCTTTTTCGCCAGAAATAATGTATGCATCACTTTAAAATGAGAGTTCACAATCAACTTGAATTTTGTTAACCCTGATAAATTATAATGTATCGAGATTACTACGTCTTCTTGCTAACTTGAATTAGTAACTGTCGTAACGGGTTTGAAAATAAATTTCCATTATTTTTTATTTAACGGTTACTTTTCAATATCACAGTATTTTTTTGTAAAATACGTAGTTGGAATTTTTATTTGTATATGGTAAAATCTAATGACAAAAATAATAAAATGAATTAGGGTGGTAATCGAAGTGATGTAAGACAAATGGTAATTAAATTATTAAATTATTTTTATGTATTATTGATTACCATAAAAATTAAGTTTAGAGTATCTTGGAAAACATTTATGGGATTTAATTCAGCTTGATAATTTCCTGAAAAGTTTGACCTTGTGACTTTGATTGACCTATTGTTACAAACACCTGTATAAGTCATGCTACTAATGATTTTTTTATAAAATATTTATTATTTTATGTATATGCCCCTACTGGACAACTGGAGTGAATATTGATTTAAAAATGTGGTATAAAAAAGTGATATTATAGGTACCTATGTCTACGTATATGTCAGACAGGAAAAAAGGAAAGCATTCCCGTATGCGGTTACAATAATAAATCAATAAATACTAGCTAAAGAGGCACATATCATTCTTTTGTAAGTATTTAATTCAAGTACCTACGTAGGCATATAATATGTAAATTGTTGTATACCTTTTGAAGGCGACTTTTTGCCATGTTAAAAGGACACTATTCCTGTCGCTTGCGTGCGAAAGGCATTATAAACATTTGCCCGTAGCTGTGCATGATGCATGATACAATCGTTCTTATCGATAATAAATAACCGATTGAGAAGTTGTATAGCAGATTTTGTGAAGATCGATACGACGATATTTGTCATACAGAAAAGAATGTGAAAGTATAATATTTAAGAGGTTGACAAGTTGACAAATATGCATATAGGCATGTGTTCCCGAATTTTAATTTTGATTTTTACTTAGTTCGATACTTACCTACATACAACTCTTTCTATAGTGAAGTGAGATTAAAACCTATTTTCACACCCTTACATGGAGGGTAACGTTTACAATAAATCTGTTGTTTCTTTTTCATTGCCATAATGTAGCGACGTAAAAAAAAATAAAAATGGGTTAGGTTAGGTATTGAAGAAGATAATTTTGTTTGTTCTTATTTTGGCGTTGAGGTTTGACAATGAGTTGTTTAGTGTTCTATAAAATCGCTTCAAGTTTGTTATGGCTACCCGGTCGTCGGATTTAAACAGGTATCAAATTTAGTTGCAAGATTTTATTAATAAGTATAGGTATGCAATTGTTAAAAATCTGTAGGCGTAAGTCTGTTTTTTCTTATCTTATGCACATTAAAATAATCGTCAATTACTACTTTTGCTAAACGCAAATGGTTGAATTCAGAATTGCATTTCTTATGTAGTTCTCTTCAGCCCCTGAAGAAAATAACCATGTTGCCGAAAAGTTCTTCAGACGTCTAGTGTCTTTCTATCTTACATCATTTTCTAAGTTTAATTGTATTGAAAATCCACCGAAAAAAAATCATCATGATCCTTATATTATTTTGTAATACATTAAAAAGAAAGACAAATAAGTAGTTATTAGGTACGTGCTTCATCGTTTTAGGCTGTCCACCACATTTTATTTTTTAGACATATGTCTCTCGCGTATGTTTTGGTACCAAACGTTCCATAAGTAGTTGGAATAAAATTATTTGGATTTGGATTCGTAGCTTATTATTCGAGAGGAAAGTATACCTTCATTAAAACACAAAAATAATTAAAAGAGAAAACTTTTTCACAAAATTTATCGAAAAACTTCACAATTATTTCGACAGTAGACTATCATTATCAAGAGCAAACATTTACAGTTACCAAGTGTTCTTTTAATTATTCTTGTGCTTTAATCATGTCTTTTTACAACAATTGCACCATTGAAACTTTAGATAGGATACCTTGATTATCAGTTCAATTCCTAGTCTGTCTACTTTCTTCAAAAATTTTTCTGTAGTTCCTTTAGATAGTGTGGACAAATATAAGTAGAAAAATAAAAAATTTAGCCACTTATCCACAAAAACATTTATTTAGATAAAAATGTATACATTTCAACCACTATGTGGTCATCTTCAGATAAATATATACATTTGTATCTAAATAAATGTTTTTGTGGATTAGTGGCCAAATTTTTTATTTTTCTACGTATATTGTTTACTCCACAACACTCCTGTTCATTAAATTCGAAGTGTAGACAAATGTTGGGACAGAAAAATCCACTAAAGGTCTTGCTCCTTGTCTTACTCCTATTCATACCACCATCGTCACTTGCCTATTCACATGATTTCTGGAGGAGCCTGTAGGGTCTTCTATCATCCATCAGATCTTGTTCGAATACTCCATGATGCATTATATTCTCCAATCTTTTTAAAGTGAGAGCTCAGGTAATATTAATATAACATTCAAGAGATTTAATAATTTGTAGAATTTTTGTAGCTGAGATTCAACAAGTATTATAGAATATTTTAGGTACCTGAAATATAATTACCAGAATTGCCTCAAGAATTATAATCGTTTATTCGAAAACAGCCCCGCAAATGTTTTCGAACTATTTCTAGATACAAAAAACTAACCGTATCCAAAATGTGTTTCGTTTGAATGGTCTACTGGCTTTGACAAGGGCGATCATTTGATTGTCTGAGGTATCAATTTAAGAAAATTAGACAATAGATCAGTAAGACAACTCTCTCAACACTCTACAGCATTAGTTGGCGAAAATAAAGCAATTTCTTTTTATTAAAGCACATCGTCGCCTTTATTTTAATGATGAACACGGGTTCGCTTCCACCCCATAACAGTACACTTGCATTCTCGCTTCTACTGGTCGTAAATGTACAGTAACTATAAACCAAAAATGTCATAAACCTGATAACTAGCATTTACCTATAATTATTCTAACACATATTTAAGAGGATTGAAAAAAATAAGTCTTTTAACGCAACAATCAATTTTGCCATTATTTTCGCTGTAAGTAATCGTTTAGACGTAAATATAAAAACGTAAAACTCATTTCTTCCATATATTGAGTTGTAACATTATTAATAGGAAAATCTTTAAAGACATAATAGGAACTATTGTAATAAGAACAAATCGTCTTTCAATGCAAAATTACGTTATTATTACACTGTTATAGGTAAGTAGATGCAGAAAAGTTCATAAGTTGTAGTGACAGGTGTCCGCGTTCATACTTTATACGAGTTCATCCGTAAATTGAGTATATTAATTTATCCGGCAACGGGTTAGGCCGTCGTAGTACCAATATAATAACAGGCCGGCGTCTTAACCACAATTTAGTATGGAAATCGAAACGCGTCGGCACGAAAATTGCAACAGGTAAGAAAGATGAGGAGTGAGTCAGTTGTCGGCAGAGCCTCGAGATAATTGAGGTGTTTAAAGGATTTTAAAATCTTTTGTTTTTCATTCTGCATCTGCACAAAGGAATACCTACTTCAATTATATCAGACATTTCAGGCTCAATATTATATGTATACTACCAGCAATACCCGGCTTTGCCCGGGTAAGAATATATCACACGTTTGATGGAACATTCTAGAATATTCGCGAATTTAGAACTATCCAGAACACCCCTTAATGATTCAAAACATTTTCTAACTTTTTTTAACATTCTGAAACATTCATGAATGATCTTCAAGATCCTGGAACACTCTTGAACATTCTGAAATGTAATAATCAAACTTTCTTTTACTTCTTAGAACATATATGAACTCCCTGTAACATTATAAAAAAATCTGCTTCATTCTCATCCCCACTTCGTGCTTTTTGCTGGGTGAGTAGTGACATCAGTAGACGCCTAGCAGGAATGACTAATCGATTGATAATTAATTGATCAATTATCGACCACTGAGAGTTGAAGATTATTACAGTACTGATATCGCTATTAAAAAATGGGGGTTGATCGTAGAGAGGTGAAAGTTGTATGTATTTTATTATACTGATATCATAAAAAAATAAAAACAAAAAATTTTGTCTAAAAAAAAAAAAAAAAATTAGGGTGGACCACCCTTAACATTCAGGGGGATACAAAATAAATGTTGGCCGATTTGCAGACCTAACCGATATGCACACAAAATTTAAGGAAAATCGGTCGAGCCATTTTGGAGGAGTTTAATTACAAACACCGTGACACGAGAATTTTATATATTAGATGTTAGATTAACATATATAGGGTGATTATTTTCAGCCTCCCCCTCCTAGACATATCTCCCAATTTAATTGGAATATCGTTTTGAAATTTTGGTCGTTTGGGTTTTGATAAGTGGCCTACCGTTTTAAAATATTTTCAATCTTATATTACTTCCGTTTATAACGGAAATTAAGGTTGAAAAATTTAGTGAAATATTCTTATTGTTTAAAACACTGATGTAAAAATATTAATCTAATAACTTTAAAAAGTAAACAGTAATACTTAGTGCAGATTTGGATGGAAAGAATTCGATCTACAGTCGAACTTTTTATAAGTGTTAATTTATGTTTTGAACAATTTATGGATGATTTATGATACTTTTTCAATGCTTGGAAATTCCGAGTTCTTAATGACCATTTCGAATTGAATATGTTATATAAATCATAACTTGATCAAATTAGATTTGTGTAAAGCAACAGAAAGTTATGTGAACGTGCTAAAAGATTTTTGTCGTTTTTATGTTAATATCTCGAAAAATTCAGCACTAAAAGAAATATGTACTTTATGCAATTATAAATAATTTATAGGCTATTTGCCTTCATTAAATTAACATAATTATCCGTTATATTTGATTAATGAAATAGTTGCTGACAAATATTTAAAATTACAAGAATTATTTATCTATAGGTACCTGAACCTGCTCTTATATTACTGACCATCCAAACGGTGTCTTCCCACTTCGGGCCTTCATCAAATTTTGCATTTTTAGTTCTCACTTCGTGACCTGCTCTGTGATAGTTCGCATTTTTGACCGATCGGTAATGTTGAATACTTATGTCCTGTATATAGCCAGGCTGGTATTAATGGAAATAAATCTAAACGAGTTTAACTATATTAATAGTCAGTACCTAATGGTAGATTTTAAAGAGCTAAATTTGACTTCTTTTAAAATGATGAAAATGTAACAATATACAGGGTGATCGTCTTCAGATTAGCTCTATACGTATCTCCGGACTGAATTGGAATATCGTTTTGAAATTAAAGTCTGTTTTATTTTTAGTTGAGGCGATATTTTTTTTATTCCTCTTAAATTATCTTTCAAAGAATGGTTTTGTTTGTTTTCTTAGGATCACAAGGTTACGGTATGTAAAGACACCATGAACAAAGTGAGTGTTGTTGTGGTCTTGTCATTATATATGTTTTATAAATTTTCAACTTCCTTTTAATATATCTAACATCTTTGGCCCAATACACGTGGGTTAAGTCTCATAAGTATGTAGAACGAATTAATGACAGTTAAGATGCAGGTCCCGAAGTGGGAATGACCCATTCAAACAAATCAACCAATAGAACTTTATAGTTTCTAGTTGCCCTAAAGTTTTAAATCGTTTGATGAAAGTCTTTTTTGCATATCTGTGTCTAAAATCGTCATTACTAGTTTCACCAAGACAAGAGTCTTGATATCGAAGTCCAACTCTTGTCTTGACTGATAAACCAAGATGAAGAAAGTAATTTTTCTTGTCTTGATTCAAGATCTCCCTATATTTCTCAACGTAAGGAAGCTAGATATACTAACTTTAAAAGGATATTGTAAACTTCAACGATCCTTTAATAACAAAAATAAAATAGATTTTTTTGTTTAAACACTACAATTTAATATAAATTTTATTAAATGGCCTGATCTTGAAATTTTTTGACGTGATTCTTATGATCATGTCTCGATTTTTATGTCGGTGCTCTTGTCTTGATTCTATCTTCTTATTAAGATTTAATTGTTTTTGAAGTAGTTGACTTACATTTTTATACAGAAAACTAATTTCATTGCTTTAGGAACAACAAATCTGGTAACAACTACAGGCTATATAAAAACAGAAATCATCCCTTATGCGATAATAGTACTTACATTTAACTGCTGTCGTTTTACTAAGAAACTTATCAAAAACAGTAACTACTCTGATTGAAAAGCCTGGCTTCAACGTACGGTTTGTGTCATTCATTTTCAAACGTTAACTTTTTATTATCTAAAACGGTTTCCTTTATGTCTTCTGTTATTGGCGTTAACCGATTCAGATTGCACCACTTGAAGCAATTTGTCTTACGTAAGTGTAACTTTACGAGCGCATTTAAAAAGTGCCTTCTGTCTAGTCATTGGCTACTTTGTCGCGCAACCAGCCTCCACTCACGATCAGACAAATATTTACGAACGCTTCAACATGTAAACTTTGTTTAGGTGGTAATTCGGTTAATGTAAATGGCATCAAGGGATTCATTCGGTGATTCGGTGATGTTCACCCACAAAGAACAACTCATTCACATTATTTCAGGCTTTTAACAGCTCTTATTATTATTATTACAGTGAAAGGCAACGTGGCAAATGGCAATGTGTGGTTTGTTTACCGTACGAGATAACACTAATGATGAATATATCTACTACTAAAGTAGGAGAAATACTCCGTTGAGGGCAAATAAATTAAATTAATGTTTTTATTCAAAAATAAAAAAAAACAAACAAGCAAAATAGAAGCATCGGTGGAAGTTTAACCAACATGTTTAATATGACGAACTGTTACTCTTGCTTGATGACTAAATAATAAACTTCAATGTTAATTTTCACTTTTATTATCTGCTACTTTTTCAGAAATTTTGGATAAAAGTAGTTAGATAGTTACATTTATCTGACACTACCAAATAGAGAACTGCAGCAATAGCATTTTTCTCATTTTCATTTAGAAGTGGAAAAGCGGTCGCAAAAATAAGAAGAGGGATAACTACATATGAGTCAAAATTAGAGAGGCGATTAGGGGAAGTTGCAAGAAGTATGGAGAAAAATAATTCTAAAAATTAGGTACAAAAATGAGTAAGAGAGGAATGACGGATATATTAAAATACTTTACTTACTACTATGAGCAATTTTGAAATAGAAAATGAAGACTTAAAAGATTGACGTAATAAGTTGATAAGAGCAAAACCTAACTTAACCTAACCTTTAGGCACTGAAATCGATATATGAGAGTGATAAAAAAGAAACTAAATATAAAAGAATTACAGCGGAAAAGAGGTAATTAGATCGGTGCATGACGTAAACACAAATTACCTTTCAAAAAGGTACATAAAGCGTCAATTTGCGGTCAAGCCGTTTTGACCAAAACGTCAATGCACCCTGACAGAAATGGAAAATATTTTTTTCTTTCGAAATTAGCCTTAGGTAAGGTTACATAGAGTGAACGTTCCCCTCTCCCTCCTTTCCTGAACCAACTTTGCTTTGAAAAATATTTCCTTTTCTAGAGTAGGTACGGGCAAAAATGGGCCTATTTGAACTGCACATAAAACTTTTAATAAATCACTACTTGCGGAAAACTTAAAATAGATCCCATTCCAACATTTTAGTGTAAATTCGCCCCCCGTACTTACACCTACGTATATATTAAAACTTTTGGTAAGTAAATTGGATCCCGCGCATTAATTTGTGTGATTCAATTAATTAATTGAATCTATTTGCTGCAATACTGAACTCGACACCAACCTGTGGATTAAAATATTAATTACTTATTATTATCATTCAATATGTGGGGAAGGTTATGGTATGTAAAGGTAACCACTCTCCCTCCTCCCCCAATCGACGTTCTTAAAAAAGTGTTTCCTTCTTTAGAATATAAGCAAAAATGGGTTTTCAATTTATAATGTCGTTTTTACCCTTAAGATAAAATTTCAAATGTGAAATTATTTATTTATTATTAGTGCCAAATTCATGCCGCAACGGTGTCGAGTTCATGTATTTGGTACCAAGATCTTCCACACCTAAGCGCAGGTAAATGGGACCAAATTTACGTAGAGGGTAAATAACTATCCGAAGGGAATTAATGTATCTTTAAGAAAAGCTTTTAGGGATATGTCTGTAAATAGTAAACAATTGACAAATGGAGGGTAAGAAAGAGGTATAGGTATGTATCGGTAAGGGCAGAAGATTTGAAAATATATCTACAGAAATCAAAATATGCAGGTGAATTGAAAGGTATTTTGTAGAAGCATTTGATAGAGTTAACTTTTACAACAATTAGAGTTTTTTTTCATTTTGAAGACGATTCATAGATGGTAATGTAGCGTGCTTTAATGGCATAAAACAAGGAACACGATTCAAATTGAAATGTTGAGTCGGTTGACGACAGCGACTTCCTGACAACGGTAACTAGCAACGTACAATGTAGTGAATGTAGTTTGCGCCAACATCGCCATACACCACCAGGATATCAAGTAGAGCAACTACGACATGCACCAACAGACAGACGCAAAGCGCCATCGCCACCCGCGATCGATAAGAAAACAACAGATGCTCACCACGCCCCCGGGAGGGAAGCTGCCGAGGGTGGTTCACCGCTCACCTATCGTGTCACCAATCGGGTCTGTAATTAATGAAGCCGCGGTCTACAATGAAATGATAATGCCACGATAATAGCGAAACGACCCGGACCGAACTTGCAAACTTATTACAGATCGAATCGGAGCTGAAATGAACGTTAACTTGCCAAATTGTTAACGAACTCTCGTACAAAGTTAAACGACTTAACTTGGTGAATGGGAATAGATAGGGATATATATAGAGAGAGTTGGAACCGGAACCGTGCTGACTATCATGAACTAACCGTTCGTTCTGCTAAGTGAACTGTTCATTCACATCATTAGGCTTAATTGTTCCCATTTATTTAATACATTACTCGCCACTGACTTTTGATGAACACAACCAGAAGATTATCGGATTTAAATGTAAATCACATTTATAAACAATATAATAGTTTTAAAAAACTATTTAACATAGATGGAAAAGAGTAAAAGAATGGCGAACCGTATTAGATACCACTTAGTTTAGATTTTTATATATTTTATTTTATTATAGCAATTGTTGTTTTTCTTGGAGTTTTGAGTGCTTTCCACGAAAAAAAAAAAGAAAGAAAACAGTTACCTACTACCTAAATTCGTCGAATTTTAACATCCCGAGTTTTAGTCTCCACAAAAAATAGTTCATGAATATCCTTTATACTGACTAATAACACGGAATGGAATAACATAGTTAACAAAGAACAGGAACAACAGCATACACATTTTTTTAAAAATTTTTCAAAATTCTAAATTATTATCCTATATTATATAATATATACAATATATATTTAGGTAAGTTACTGCAGTCCCTCTTATTAGTTACTTCTTTAAATCCTAATTTACCTGCCATAAGAATACAACTAATTTAGACTTAAAGTGAAATAGAAAAATATTTCTAAAGAGTTACAAAATGCAACTGATTAGATTAAATTAGTTAAACGAAAAATATAGGTAGGTACGTAGAGTAAAGCGGGTGAATACGCCGCGTTGGGTAATATGCCGCAGTTCGGTATTTTCCCTGGTAGCTGTGGTTCGGCAGCTGTGTTAGTGTCAAGACGGTGGTGTAAGGTAGCAACTACGCGTAAATAATTAAAAACTCACATATATCAATTTGCTAGTGGACAAAGTGCAGATAGAAGGTAAGTGACATTTAGAAAATATTATAGGGGTAAGTTATACGTTGTGGTAAAAGTGGTTCTATTATTTTCTATCCAATTTTAAATGCTGTGTGCTAAAGTATGATTCCTAGCCTATCTTTTTGGCCGGTACACATCGTAATACATCTGTCTAATACATGTGTTGAGATTCTTTAAATCAATAAGGTACACTGTGGGGTACTATGCTGCATAATTTTTAACTGCGGCATAATACCCCAAAAAGCGGCGTATTCCCCCTCACTCTTTTTGTTTTGTTTCAGTGGTATCTAATATCAAGAAGCCTTCTCAAAAGAAACAACGTAATTTAAAAACTACTGATACTTCCTCATCAGAAAGCGAACTGGACATAATTACAATGGAGAGCAGTGATTCTGATTTGGAATATGATGAATCAGAGTATTGTGCACAATGCGGTGGATATTATTTTGATAAAAAAGGTCCCAAGTGTGACTGGTTGCGATGCATTATATGTTCTAACTGGGTTCACGAACTTTGTTCTCCATCAGACAAATATTGCGAAGATTGTGTCCCACTAAATCAACGAGCGAGTATCAAGGGATCACAGAAGATCTAAGTTTCGTTACTGTATCACAATGTAATACTAATATACACTATATAATATAACAGTAGTTACAATGGCATAAAAAAAATACATAGTTTTTCTAATCTGATAAAATAGTCTTATTCTTATGAGAATCACATGTTGCCATATTTCCCCAACGTATGTTGCCATATTACCCATGGATCCGGGTAATATGGCAATAGTGTATCATTACAGATTTATGGTTGTAACATTATTGCCACGGGGGAATATAGCAACGAGAATTTCACGTTTTATACCTGCTTATGTAAGCTCTAAGTTGCAACCTTCAAGTTGCGATTGGACTCGTTAGTTGTTAGAATATGACCATTTAAAGTTTAAGTTGCCATATTCCTCCATTTTACTCTACATAGATAAAAATATTTTTGAAAAATTTATTTATTTATTTATTTTTCTCGGAGGATCTTATGGCAATACTGGTAACTTTAGTTGCAATTTAGTAGAACTAGGCAAAACCCTCACTAAAATACAAAGCTTTTAGTTACAATGCTATGGATCCTCCTGAATTCCTAAATTTTGAATTACCACTTACATCAAAAAGTAACTAAATAAAATACCTAACCTTTGGTAAAAGGCGTTGTGTGACACAAAAAGGGCTTCAATACATCAAAAAGCTTAAAACCCTCTTGATAGTTTTGCTTTACTTTTAAACACTTTGAAGGCTCAAAGGCTTTCAAATTCATTGAAAATACTTTAAGCATTTTGAAGTCACGCGTCAAATTACAAACTACAAAACACCTTTATACAAGAATTCGATTACCAATCTCCAACCAAGTACATATTAGAGAAAAGGCTTGAAATACAGTGATTTTAAGCTTGCAAAGAACTCGAAGCACATTTTCAAGTACAAATTATTAAGATTCATTTCCAACGGTGAAGAGAATCAAACTAAGAAATTAAATGAAATAGTCAGAAACCGAGTACTAAAAATCTTGTATCTTCTTGCATACTATATATCTACATAATCTGTTTACTTTTATATAGGCACGTTTACCTGTAGACATAAAAACATGAATAAAAATTCTATTTCATGAATAAACTCAGTTTAAGGGAATAGAGAGAAGGGAACGTTTACACTCCATAACCTAACACGCATAATATAAAAGAATATTAAATAAATAAAATATTCACAAATATATCACAATGTTGTTGTAGTTTTGACTGTGAAATTGGAATTAAAAATGTAAAACTTTATGAGGTCACTTGGTGGAAAGACATCCGAAGACCCAATTATAATTAATACTCCCGCACAAAGTAATTACAATTAAAATGTAAAAATAATTTGGTAATCACTTAATGGTTTAATGTAGTACCTACCTCAACATAGACATACCTACTAGTTAAATGAAAGACATCTTAATTTTTTTATGTTTGCTACTCCAACTCTAATCATGAGCAATTACTTCCAGTATTAATTAATAATTAATTACAAAACAGCTGTTCAATCTTTTGACAGCGAAACATTAAACCGAAAAATGTCGGAATATTCAAGATTTTGAAGCTTAATAACTGGAAAGATCTGATAAAATGCCTGTCATAAGTGGAACTACTGCCTTCGTAAGCTGTACCACCGTTGCTCCAAATTAAGGAAAGATGATTCACCGATACGGTCTCTTATCATATCATTCGATCAATATTAAGTAGTTTAAACGTAGGACGGACACCGGAAACTGTTTAACGAATTCAGGGTGTTTATTATTTCTCTGACATGATATACGGAAGAATTATTGATGGCATGTAAATGGAGCAAAAATTAACTTCTACTTTGTTTACTCAACGAGCTACCGTTCGAGTTTCTTAATAAGAAACTTACAGTTGGACGATTTTAAATAAATTGTGAACTAACAACCACAGGAAGGTTTACAAACTTGAACATTTGTCTTAATACTTAAATACTGCAGGTGTTTCTTTGTATTTTTTTAAGGATTGTACTTTTATGTATAGAACCTCTTAGATACTAAAGTACTTCACTGGATATATTTAAGAAGTAAAGAATGTTTGTAAACCTAATGTGATATAATCCTGGTAATTTTAAATTAATCTACACGTTTATGAAATTTCCGGTTTTCATGAGGGATACCTTTGGGGTAAAGATGAGTGAGAACAATTTTGAAAAAGTGTTAAAAAACCCAATGCAACGTTCCACATGCACTTCGTTCGTTTTGTCCTTTCCTACCATAACGTTATGATTTTTTTTTATCGTGACTCAATAATTTCTTGCCTTCTTTAGCACAAGGTCCGGCACTATTTATGGTATGAAACTATATTAACATAGTTCAAAAGATTTAAGTTTAACTTCCCATGTACTTAAATATGACCAATGAAACGGCTCTAAACAATATGGAATGTGGAATGCGATGTTGTCGTTGAATAATAAATAATTGATCCACACAGAATAGGTAAGTATATCAATAAAACGATTCACCAAAAATAATTCATATTTGTCTGTTTCCATAATAAATGGAATTTGCAAATGGGAAAATGAAATATGGACATCTATATACTTAATATACAGTTCATATAAACACACACGTGTGAAGTGCTACATTAATTTCCACGTTTCTCTATTAATTTCTCTGTAAGTGAGGAATAAAAATATTTAATTAATGCGAGGTAGCAATTGCGTTTCCAACGTTCTTTAGGCATTAATCTTTTGTTGTATTTATGCATGTGTCTGGATATGTACTTATTGGTAGCATTGCTTCAAAGATACTGTTACAAGTAAAACGGAATCCATTGTACATACAGTATATGAATACATAGATAGGTACGTATTTTTACATTTCCCGTTTCCTCCCCTCGTTCGTTCTAGGTGATTAGAAACACCATCAGTTGTATGTACTGTTAGTTATAAAACGAGTAAAATGCTCGCCACCAGCATAGCTGACATACGATATGATTTAGGTAAGCAGACATGGTCAGCTGGCTTTTCGAGTAAGAAATATAACACATTGTACGAACCAATAAACTAAAGAATATTTTATGATCACACGAACATTCTTTCTATAGATATCCACTAGTATGTGTACTTTGGTTACTTCCGTAATATATAATTTATTAGTTCTCTATAATAAAAAATTTAACACCTTTTTAAATTTAAAGTTAAATACAAAATAAATAATCCACTTTCAATATCTACCTAATTTGTATTCGTTGACGCGTTTACTTTTTTAATGTTTCTTTTTGCATAATCATAAAAATGTATTATAACAGTTTGATACCACATGAAATTTTTAAATAGCTCTGGTGTAAAAAAGCAATTTCAAATTATATATATCTTATTATACTCTTCTTCATAATTTATTTTCGCTAACAAGAGTTTTAGCTTTGTTTATAATAAAGATCAGAAACTAATTGGATGATATTCGTGTAGTTGTATGCAATAGAAACGTTCCCAAAATTGCTCAACTATAACAATAAGAATTGAAATTAAGAAAAATATTAACCAGTAAAAAAACTCTAACAATAATGATTTAATTAATGGTTCAAGATTGGGAACTAACCACTAATTAAAGATGAAAGTTTATCGTACTGAATGGACTTTTTAAAAATCTATTCTGGTTTTGGTCCTTTTTCCTAAGTTTTCTTTCGATTACTGTATGATGCCTAGCTTCTTCTGGACTGATCTCCTTTGTAATCTGTTTTTTGATGTAAAACTTCTTATGGGACGTTAAGTCTCAATAATTTGACATTACAATAATAAAATAATATATACATAATGACAATACAATGGGCAATAAAGGCAAAAAAATTACTAAGCACAAATTCCTTATTTAAATTCTTTTGGTCCTTGAAGTCCTAATAATATCTATAAATATAAGGACCCTGCATTAGCTACTAATTACATCGAAAAGTGATTAAGTCCAAACTTCTTCTGAAAAGGATTTCGAGCACACTATAGGGGCACCAAAAGAAGAAAATACATATATCAAAATGCTTTAAGCATGTTTGACGGTTGTGCTATGCTTTGCACTTTGAAAGGATTTCAGACACCTCAGGGCTTCATAACCTTTAAAGGGACTTTAAGCACTCTGAGCGTTTTAACAGTTAATCACTAATTACCTACATCGAAAAGTAGTAGTTCAAAGGTCTTTTGAAAATGGCTTCGAGTACACTTTAAGACCTTATTGATTTAAATCAAAACGGCTTTAAATATATGAAAAGATTTAAAGCAATTTTCATGAGTTTGCTTTGCTTTGTCCTTTGAAATGATTTTAAGGACTTCAGGGCTTTAAGCTGATTAAAAGGGCTTTATACGTTTTAAAATGAAATTGAATATCTACTGCTAATTTTTGTTAATTGTGCCCGAGGCAAAATAATTAAATAAGAGTGTAAATTGAACAACTTGTAATTTCTGTGGTATTAAAAATGTTAAAAGATAACACCTGAACCGTTCAGTATTTCAAGAACGATCGCGATAATATATGACCATTCTCTTGAGGGGATGATGAAGCAAAATAAATAGATTAATTTTAACATGTATAAAGTAATGAAATTCAAGAATGTAAATAAAAATTACGATACACCGAGATATTTATCATAATTTCCTCTCTTTGTTTTACGAAGGGTACTCATAAGTTGACAGGCAGCTGCGAGTCAGCTGGGACGACCGCGCGTATTAATGATCGCTTTGTAATTAACCACTTCATATACTGTAACATTAAACACACCAGCGAGAGTGACTGACAGTGCAGTAGGCTAGGGCAGTGCCCATAACAGCCCTTCTCTAACCTCTGAAGTAGTTATTTGTCTCTCAACAACGGCTTCTTACAACACCGTTGACTTTTTCGTTGTTTTTTGTTGCTCTCAGATCAGTTTTGCTTGCAAGTGACGATGTTATCGAGTAATTTTTCTTTACCTAATGATTTGGTGACACACCCTCTAGTAGTTTTATAATAAACGAGCCCAGTCTCACAATCAGTGAAGTTAGCATATTAAAATATGTTCCCTTATTGCTCATTTCACATTAAAGAGGGTTTTTATGAAAATTAACATAACATTAAGATTTATTCCTGTTGCGTTAATTTAATGAAAATTTCGTGTTTCATCGACTGACCTTTCAATACATATATCAGTGTTATCAATTATTCCTTTATTTACCTACTTTATAAGTAAAAAGCATTGGAATTACAAAAACAAGAAACGTGTCTTCTTTTTTATTCCTGTAAACAAAAGGAAGGACATCGCCTTCATTTCGTTTATGTTGTCTTTTCCTACAATAACCTTATGTAAATGGTTTTTCTTGGCTCAATAATTTTTTACTTCTATTTGCGAAAAGTACGAAAGCTACTTATATAGAAGGGTAACACCTGCAAGTTAATCCCTTTAGTTGGTTGAGTCGATAAAACAGGAACAGTTAAAAATGATTAAGGCCTCAGTCGACTAAACGGAAACAAAAACGAATGGACCAAGTAGGAATTGCTGAATTTGAAAATAACATAAAAATGATTATTGATTGACTTATAAAATATCGAACTAAATTTTAACTGATGAATTAGTGAAATTCTTTGGATTTCCAAAAGCATAGCTAGGCCCTTGAGAAATAAAGCTTATAAATTAATGGCCTTCGACAGATCTTTCTTTCAAAAGATGCAGTTTTTCACATAAGGCAGTTTTGAAGCTTATTTCCAATAATGATTTAAAGAATGTGGGTTTTTGTAAACATTAATGCAAAATATGAAGTTTATAAGCCAATCAGCAAAAGTGGTCATTACTTGATGGTTTTATATTATGAAAATCAGAACTGATTATGTTAATAAATTTGTTAATTAGACATCTTAAATTGATTATTCGACATATTTGGCCATCTTTTATGTTATACCTCCACAAATAAGATCTTCAACTTATTTGACAAAAATTTTCAAACAAATTTATTCGCAGACGTTTAGTTATTAGTATACATATGTATGCGGGTGATCTTTAAATATAAATTCCTTAATAAACTAAATTTAATACTTGATTGTAATTCACAGCTTTTTAAACGGGCTGTGAGTACCTACCTACCTAGTTAGCAAACAAAATCCTTGTTTTAGGTAATCACTACTATTGCCATTTTGTGGTTTTTGTTTTCTTGAAATTTTGAAAGTGAAATGTTACCGACACAATTAACGATTTTTTTTATATTTTTTGTTTCAAAAACGTTGATAAAACTTTATTCTGTTTCTACATAAAAATATGGATTTTCAAACATATAATCAGTACTGGTTCATATTTAACGTATTTTATATCATTTCTACTACACCCATAGTTTTGTGCCAGAAAAAGATGCGATAGAGGCCTCGTACCACTAAATATCGGCTGGAAGGCGCCAGAATTCACTTCAATAAATACATAATTTAGGGTTTCGAGCGAAAGGGAAATTGTGTTTTTTTTATTGTTCATTATGTCATTTGCGGCAAAAAATAACATGTTAGGGTAGGTAAAAATTATTTGTTTTTCAATAAATTTTTTTTTTAGATTGTATTTGTCGGTTTCTTTATGGCCACTAACTAGTGTGTATCGAACCTTTTTTTTAATAGTAATAAGGGTTTTAGTCAATACACCCGATTCTTTATTGTTACAAACCCCCATTTCAGTGACTACATCAATGGGCAATCTTTTATCAAAGTTTCAGGTATAATAAATTAGCACCTACTAGGAACTACGTAATAATAAATTTCATAATTTATCATTAAGTATTGGGTATATCAGATATACTTCACCCTGTTATTAGTGGAAATTAAAAACGCCCCTTTTAGTAAACAAAAGGCCCTTTAATCAAAAACTAAACTTTGATTTTGTTTCTTTGATATTCACTATTTTTTTTGAGATATGTAGCATAAGTTTACGCGTAGGTATGATTTTTATGCATGTTATAGGTATGCTCAAATATTGAAAATATTCAATGAGCAAGAAAAGACTGCAGTACGTTGCGGACGGTGCTAAATTACCAATTACTAAAATGAGATAAATATTTTTTGTGGCCTAAATTATTCCAAAATTTATTATATTTGAAATGACAACAACCTAAACTCTCCATAACCTTACCTTTAACATACGCATTATATTTATTAAATGTTAATTTCTTTTTACATATATGTAAATGTACCTAATGCATCCTCTAAAGGATTAAAAGTCAGGTTTTGGAGAGTTAATATTGTTATGTTTAGAAATATATTTATATATCTTGTAGAAAGATTGATTTATGAAATTTATGAACGATCACAATTCGACAACTTGTCTTATTTTGGTGTTTGGTCGTTTATCATCATCCGCAACACGTTATGGCTGATTTCTTCGCTCATTGAGCGCTTTTTTTGGTTTTTGGTAAAAGTTGATATTATTCATTTTGCATGACCAGAATTTTACAAAAATTTATAAAAATTCTTAGGCATCTAAATAATCTACTCCATTATGTCGTCTCCAAATATAACTAAGATCAAAACGATAAATAATTTTGACTACAAAATTTTCCAAAATTGTCGGTTATAGATCATTTCAATCATAACATTCAATATCACACCAGACATCACAGATACTTATCCAGGGTTGGCATGTTTAAAACAAGGTGTTTTAAAACACGTGTTTCAAACACTGTTTAAAACACAATCTAAATAAAACATCGTTTAAATTAAAGTGTTTTTAAAAAAAAAATAAAAAGTAACATCTTAATTATTCTTCAAATTCATTTGGCTAGAGAAGAATTATTGTCTGTAGGTATGAAATAAGGAAACAATCTCACTCGTTACTAGAAGAAACCTCATTTATTTATGAGCTTGGACAATTCTACGCAAGAAATATTTTTAGACTGTAGTTTTTAGAGCTAGAATTTGTGGTTTTCTTGAAAAATACGGCGTGGTATAGGTAAATTCGTACAAATATCTTTAGCCATTTTTTTCATATCGAAAATAAAAAAAAGCATGTCCAATAAATGCAATTTAAAGCTTTCGAGAGGTGTGATGCTTTGTTCAGGAGCTTTTGAGAATTCGGTTAATTTAAAACAATTTTCAAAGAAGTAGGAGATATTTTCAGATGGACGTGCTTGTGCGACACTAATAAACAAAATACCGATGAAGAATCTGCGTTCGGTGATCGTTTTGTGTAGAGAATGGTCAGTTTAAAACAAGTGTCTAAAATAAACGAGAAAAAAAGGTTTAAACATTTAAAACATATGAACACAGGTTTTAAACATTTTGAACTGTGTTTTTTAAAAATTTAATAACGAACTGTTTTTTTCCATCCCCGTCCTTATCGGTACAGACATCAAAAATGTTGATGCTCAGCCCAGTGTCAACCAAGGGCGGATTATTCCACCAATTTGCATTGTTACATAAGGTGATGGGTGGTAGGACAGTAGACCTTGTTCAGTACCTATAACTTTATACGGTGTCGATGTCATGAAGACAGCGCTGAAGACCAAAAATTTTATCAGTGGAATATCCCCTAAGATTTGCCTAAATGACCCAAAAAAAACGAAAACTGAATAAACCATGAGACAGACGAGTTCAGAATCTAATTGGCGACCATTTAACCACCCACTTTACCGTTGTGTATGTCACGCCACTCGTTAAAATACCAATCAAAACCGAAGTTACTCAATGCAAATGAGATAACTAATATAAGTAAATGTCAAAGAAGTGGTAGTATATCGTCAACTATTACATAAAATTGCTTCTAATAATAGTACGGTGGCACCTCGATCTTAACGTTTTTTTATGGTTTGGCCTTGCACCGAATAGGTGCAACCTTTTCTAAAAAAAAGTTGCTAGAAAAATTATTATAAATCCATTCTCATGAATAAAAAAGATCCTGTTTATATTATAAGCTTAACTTTCCTTGATGTCAAAATACAGTATGAACTATTCTGTGGAATAAAACCTAATATTATGTCGCTTATTACTACAATTTATTATACAAAGCACTTGCTTTCTATCTTCCTAGAATATTTCTATACGTTAAGTGTGTCTCTGTTTGGTCCTTTTACAATTTAGATGATGTTATTGCCATTGTTCCATCCATTTTCCAAGGATTTTTTTTATTTATGAAGAATGTACTTTTTCACGGATGACGCAAAATTCACCCAAAATATTTATACCATAGATCGAGCATAAGGCATGTCCAAACAAGAAAGCTGTTTCATTGAGGTCTCCTGGAACTTCTCAATACTCCCAGTAAAATGTCAAAAATTATAGAAAAGTCGTTTTATTGTTGTTAATTAACCTAATTGTAAAGTGGATATAGTTATTGAAATAGTGCATTTTTAAATTGATGATAAGATGATGGAATAGAAAGCACAACTTGGTGATAACAAGCCTTAATTAATTAAAAAAGTTTGTTCAATTACTCTAGTTTATGGACAGCTATTATTTCTTTGCCACGGGCACGTTTTGTATTTTTTAATATGCCAGCTAATTAATTTAGTGCACGGCAGTAAATCGTTGGTTAGTGGATTTCAAATTTATTTGAGTAGTGTACATTGTATTTTACGTCACAATTCTCATTTTCTGTCGATCATCCTGTTTTTTGTTAAATGAAATACGACTTCTTATTGTAACGATTCATTTAAATCGTAGCAAAGCCAACGTTATGTTCTGGAGCTTGACGTGGAAAAATGAGACTTCGTGCATTATATGTTAACATGCATGTGTTGTTTGTATTGTATTTCTCATTAAACTCTATACTACGCGTAGATTATAATTAAGGTCACTTTGTGATGATGTGACAACAAAGATTTAAATATTAATTACTGGTCTTGGGGCGCACATAATGATGTGTTGAAATAGCAGAAAATATATATTCTCACACAGACACACGGATAGTTCCATGGTTTTTTTTTCTGCAGTTCTTCTCTTCAATCCGAATCTCATTAGTCTCCCATTATAGTCTACGTATGTATTGCTTTCATTAGCATCAATCATAAACGGCAATTAAAGCATTTGCCACTACTGGTTCATTACGTACGAATGAGAAGCTTGAAAAGTTGCATCTTTTTCGCAAACCTTGTGTTTTGTCGCGGAACTGGATTCCAAAGAATTATTTATATTAAATGTTCGATTAACTTTTAAAAAATGAACTTTATTTTACTTCTATAATTTACATGAGCCATCCAATCAATATCGTGGTTACAACATGACTAACTTTGCGAACCTGCAATGTTATGATAAAAACTACCTTAGGACATTTGTCGCCGCCACAGACTAAACAAAATCAATCCTGAATAGTGCCTTTGTGCAAATGTCTACATACCGCCTTAATCTAAGAACAATAGGTAATGTATAATAATGAACTAACAGAAATCGGCAAACTCAACACCTTGCGTAGACAACAAAAACTATTCCTAAAAGAAAAAAAGGAAGAAGGATATACTGTAGTGACAATCTAGGTACTTTCAAGAATTCATTTGTTATAGAGTTCATAAAATCGAACAGCGACGGCTCTTTAACGACATTTAAGCATTGAATTTTTAAACAAAATAAATCACACACGATTGAACGTGGTTATCAGAATTTACCGTTGTCTTGTGCGTACAAGCCGGTTACCGCAACTGAAATGAGAAAACACAAATCATTGCTAAATTCTGCTACTTATTATTACTTATTGAAATTGTATTTAGACTGTCTTTAATGCCATATAATACCTAACAAATGAGCAAAATTAGTCATTTGCTCATGATCTGCGGTGGGATGATAACAAGTCGTGTATCGTTGCAAACTTAATTTCGCCGCTGTTTTAGTGGATAATGCGTTTTCTTGTAATAACAAGATCGTAGTAAAAAATGTTTGTTTGCTAAGTAAACAACCTAAGAATAGTCTATAAATGATGAAAAAAAGCTGGATATGGTTGAATTTGTCAATGCAGCATTGAATGTACTTTTTCCTTGTCTACAGCTTAGTAGTGAACTTTTAATGAAAGGAATAACAGACCACTTTATGTTAGTGCTAAGCATGAACTTTTCGAGGGGTTTGAATGATAATAGTTCCTAGTTATTTTGAAATTTTACTACCTAGAGCTGCCATTGAAGCAAAACTGCCACCAAACAAATTTCACTGTAGATACATATAATCTTTAAATATAAGAGATAAATAAAGGGAAGATCTAAGTTTATCTCTATTTGGCTTACAGAAAAGTTATTACGAATAAGATACATTAGATCAAGAATTACGTTGGACTTTTTGTGCTTTCTTTGAAATGTCATTACAGTAGAAATCGATTGGTAGAGGCATTCTAAAGGGTTTTGATTTGCAAGTGAAAATAGAAAATCTGAAAAAGTTAACCGCAGTAGATACTGTGTAAAAATTCGAGTATAAAGGAGTTATTTAGTCGTTTAGTGTTTAAAAAAATAATGAATAATGACGAGATAGAGACTATTTTCTGAAAGAACAATATATCTTAGAAAAGAAAAAAAAAAATTCAGTAATGCATAGCCCTTTGACATGGAATGGTAGTGAATTTAGGAATTTCACTGAATAGCGTTTTCGATTTCAGTGCTAGTTTTTACACCAGGAAACGCCAAAGTTATTCACTTTGGTTTTAGCTGTTGTGGAAAATTCTCAACTGATTTTATGAGAATCTAATATACCTAAAGAAATTTTCCATTACCACTTGAAATAATGAAGACGATTAAGACTCGAAAAAAATGTTTTTTTTTATGAGAGACATTGAAATTGTATCAGAGAGAATGTAAAACTACAATTCGTCGCGCTTGAATTAATCAAAATCGAATCTTAAAAGTTATAATTTAAAAAAGCTTGGCTAACTTTGGAAATATAATCCATCGTAGAGACTCTTTCTTTATTTATTTCTGGAGTAACCACAGATGGGTCACCCTGGCATAAAAATTTGCATTAGTGTGGTTTTTCTTATTTGCAAACAACAAATTTAATTGCACGCACCTACGAAAAAAAGAAGTGTAAAACTGTATTCGTTCTTTAGTCAAAAATATGTTGAGTAAACGAACATGTTCAGTTAAATAAAAAAATATCTCTACCAGGGTAATGATAGGTATTGTAAAACGCCCATGTATGTACCCACTTACATACGTATGTATGTGGTTAGGTGGAAGAATAATTAAAACCTGTTAAATATCACGACTACCGGGGAGACTGAAATTATAGCCTTCCGTTAGGTGGTGGCCTGATCCATATATTTTGTTAACTAATCTGCGGTTTCGTGATCGACAATTCCGGCCAGTAACGCCTAATGTGGCGATTTATCAAGCTAAGAAATGACCTCAACGCCGAACCACCTAGTTACAACGTGCTTACAAAATACGTAGATAATAGTCTGTAACTATGCTATTAAAGACTGCAGGAATTGTAATTTTAACAATATGAGTAGGTACATACTTACTATTTATTATATAAGTACCTGCAGGCAACAGTTCGCCATATTATATAGGTCACGAATAATTATTAAAAAAATAGTAATCAAAACATTCGTGTTTTCCTAATATATGTTCTTAGTTAATATTAATTGTTAATAACGTTTAATAGCTTTTACTAATCAGATTTTGCAGGTGAATCTTGTACAATTAGTTAGTTACTGTTTTCTGAACCAAACGAACTCAATACACAATTATTTTCAAACACCAATTAATCAATCAATTGATCAACGAATCAATTATTCAAACTATGATTTCCATCAATCAAAATTCAGAATTTCTCCAATAACTAATTTCATCTTCAACAATAAAATAGTTTTTTAGAATGAGTTCAAGGATACTCGAAAAATTTTGAAATTAATCCACGAAACCTAGAAAGATAAGTTGAGAGAGGCGAATATAATAATTCTTAGTAATTGTACATGATGGACCTAAATGAAGAATTTGCACTTTGCACGTCAGATAGTTAAAATAAAGCACAAATGCAAAACAAAGTCTATTTCTCGAAAATTTGTTACTGCATGTACTGTTTAATACTTTTTATTACTTCAAAATTTATTAACAAACCTTAATGAACTAATGGATTATTTACATACATTTTGTGATTTTAATATAGGTTTTTAACTTTCAATAATATTTCCGAAACTTTTCCAATCTCCCCAAGAGTCTCCGTCATTTATTGATAGATATAGTGAGAGGATTCAACGAAAAATAGATATATCGAGTAAGCAAATGTAGCATAATTAAACTCAATCAGTGGTATATGGTACCTAATTTTTTCACTTTCGATTCAGAAGAGGAAGGGAAGGAAGGCATTAGAAAGAACAGGATATCACTCACTCTTGGGAGAAATATCGAAATTTTCCTGTTACTCAATAGGACTACAATATTTATTTCAACTTTATCTATTCTTAAACAGAATTATATGCAATGATGATTAAAATTATAATGGTTAACTGAATTTTAATAAATTTCAAAACAAAAATTTCCAGTTTCTCAATAAAGCTATCGTTATCACTCACTGGTATAAAAATTACATTCAACTCGTGTTGATGTGTATCGAGTGCTTAACTCGAAGAAGAGCTGAGCTTAATTGATTTAACTTAAGAATTGATCAATGTGTATTTGTAGACATCAAAATCTGAATGGTTTACATTGTGCGGTGAATTATTATGCTCGCTACCTACAGATTTCCTACCACAATTTAAATTTTTGTAACAAATCTTACGCCATAATCTTATTATTCCGTTATTTTATTTCTAATTGATCGTAGTTGTAGGTAACATATTATTAGGTACAGTTATGAAAATTATAATTAAAAGACAGTTATTTGTAACGAAATTCGTATATGAAAGTACAAGTTTAACAGAAAATTGATAAATGGTGCGGTTCTGTTTATCAACTCCGAGAAACCAATTGGTTCGAAAATCCATAGTAATCACGTTTCGACACGTAGTAAAAATTTATCGAGCGTGAAATTAGAATTTGTATTTTTGCAAGTGGGCGAAAAAACCCATTAACACGATTTATTTTTGCGTAAATGTGTTTCCAGCACGATGCGATGTAAACAATTTATGTGCATTAAATGTTACGAACTTTAAACAATTTCCGTTCCTGAACAAAGTGGATGTAATAAACAAGTTTCCAATTTTAATTATTGAGTACTTTAAGTACCAACCATAACGAGCAAGTGATGTCGATGATGGTTCAAATGTAATTTTTTTAAGGTATCAGCCCTTATAACACATCAAGCAGTTGTTCAGTTGGTGAAACTGCTTCATAGTTCAAATAGGATTTTAAAACAAAAAAGTTTCATTAAATATTATACAATTCACAATAATTAACAATTACATTTCTATGTTCGTCGTTGGTATTTAGGTAAATAGAAGAGATACAGCAATTATTAAATGAGGAATGCCTTACAAATTCAATACTCTCAACAAATAATTTTTCAAATTAGTTCTGAAATTTTTCCATATTGAAAAAATTAAAATTTGCAATTTTCAGTTGTTCTGTGTTTTAAAACCTTTACAATATACTCAAATACGATTTTAAGATAAATGTATTTGTTTTACCAATTACCAACCTCCAATTTTAGATTTTTAATTAATAAAAGGACTATTTTATTAATTAAACACAGTTTGTAAATGATACTGAAACATGAACCAAAACTAAATTAAATTTATTAATCTCGTGAGGTCGCGGGGTGTTTTTCTTTTTCTGCCTTCTCCTCACATGAGATTAAGCCAACTAATTTTTTAATTAAAAGAGAAAAGGATTGTTCTTGTTGTGATTAATAAGTTGACATTAAATTTTGAATGAGGAGATGAGATTAATGTGTTTCACTTCTTTATTCTATATTTACTTATATTTTGTCTTGATGTTTGTTGAGATCCGCCCCTGATAGAATGCATTAAATAAATAACATCAAATAATTAACACCCAAGAAAGTCGTTTATTTACATTTTCGTGGGTAGGTAATATGGTGCGACTGATATATTTGGGATTTATGCTGTTGTATTGTACGTCCGTATGAGGCTTCACCTGTTCTCGGATTATACCTGGCAATTTGTCCCAAGAATAATAAGTGCCTGCTAAAAAGCAGAATACTTTCGTTTAATTGCCTTGCTCCCGTGTCCATTTTACAAAATAAAAATTCTTAACACCTACCAAAGCGTCTTTTTATGATATAGGAGATAATTTGATTTTTATTTATGAGTCACGGTGTGGCGTACCACTGCGAGCATCCTATAACATTCTGAAATATATACGATTATTGTTCCTTTGAATTCTAGTCTTTTTTTTATGGTGGTGTTTATTTTAAAGGATTATAACACCTATCATTTATGCTTGTTAAATAGTTTCTTTTTCTTCCTCGCCTTTTTCATTGCACTCGCTTGCAGCTACATTCGGTATTTATGAGCTTTTTATAAAAGGTTTTCTATAAATACATCTGCTTACCTTTTTCTATAGATATTTGCATATCAATATCACATACGTATGACATAATTTTTAGGGGGTGTCAATTTTTTTTCAGGTAAAATCTAATTTTGAATATGCTTACTGAGTTGTAGTGTCCAAAGAATTCAATATATTTTAGAGCAACGATGAAAAGGGAATTATTAAAAAATACATGTCAACATTTTACAAATTACTTAAACAAATAAGATTGTGGAGTTTTTAAAGATTGATAACACAAAACGCTTTACCTATAAAATTTAATTATTGAGAAGTGTCGGAATTTCGATTATCGTGTACGCACACATCATTTTTGATTTTATAAACTAGGTGTTTTAATATGCAATCATTATTTTTTAAATATCTAAATTTCATGCATAAGATTTACATAGATATAAAAAACGGAAATAAATGCACTTATATAATCAAAGCAGAATTATTATAATTATTACCTATTATCATTCTTAAGTGCTTGCTACTGTTTACTTCACAATCTCCAATTAAGTTCCTTATAAAACACAGGTACAAATTTTATGGCATTTCTAAGGTAATTATCAACAATACCTGAACTAATAAAACGTTCATAAAGGAGCTAACGTTGCGCTATGGTGTACGTGTTTATGGGCCTTGGATAATGGCAATAATTTGCAGCACTATTTTGCAATAATAAACTGAGCTCGGAAGTTAAAAAAAATCAAGAGCTGCTTGCCAAATTAATGTCAATTTCATTTTATGTTGTGCATTGGTAGGAACATACACGATGAGGTATGATTATTTATAATTTTTCTTTAATTTAATGATGCTTATGAAAAAAGAAATACCTACGTTATTCTCAAAAATTTTAATTTTATTTTATTGAATTATTTTATTACATAAATGACGGCTTTTCACACAACCACGTAGTTATTGACTCGATGAATTAAACTGATTGTGGCATGACAAAATTTATTGTAATGTTAATGTACATTGTACATGTAATATTCATTGTTTGATTGTTATTGATATTATTTATTTGTTCTTATATATCAGAAATAAAGTTGTTTATACAATACAACAAAGCTATATTAACCAATCCCACGTTGGAAAACCAATATGTTCAAATGGAAACGATACGAATCAATATCTTTATCTTTCTTTCATCTGGCAATATTACCTACTGCTGTCTTATGAGGGGATAAGAGGTTTTTTATCTGATTTAACGGATCCCTTTCATGATTACTTGATTAAAACGGTTATCATTTACACGCCATGTGCGAAACCATCAGGACCTTTCAATAGCCATAATAATTTATACATATGACGAAGTAAAAGGTGGCTTATAACTTTTTATTGCCACTTAACGTGCGTCATAAATTTAAATTCGACTAATGGAAATAATGACAGTACGAGCAAGCCAAAAAGTGATTGTAAAACAATTTTTTTTACCACTGAAATCACTACGCTGTGGTACTGGATGTATTGCAAAACATTAACAAGGAGTATTTCACATCATCACAATATAAGAAAGAATACCTACATTAAAAATGTGTGAAGCAGGTTTATTATAAAGCTATAAAAGAAATGGAAAGAAAACTGGAAAACAATTATTGAGGAAGGGACTGCAATTAAATAGCGAGGAATCGAAAATTATGGAGTTTGGTGAAAAACGGGGTAGAAGAGGGAGAGAAAAGAAAGAGATGGAAGGAGGTAGAGAGAGAAAGAGTTAGGGACTATTTATATTTGGGATTCATAGTAATGGATAATAATAAGGATGATGGACATATTTCTAACCAAATTGCGGAGGGCACAGCAATCATGGGAAGGGTGCGAAGAATAGGACAGAAACTCTGAAAGGAAGATCGGAGAAGAAGTATAATGTTGTTTGGGGATGGGAAAAAAATACAGGTAAAAACTATACACATACAATTAGAGGGAAGCACACCAGATTATGTGGGAAGATATGGGAGGAAACGATAAAAAGGGTTGTAAAATATGAAGATTGGGAAAATTAGAAGAGGGAGATATTAGGAAAGAAATATGGAGAAGGGAGATACTAGTATTAGAAAAAACAACAGGTACGATAGAGGGAGAATTAAAGCTATGCAGGATTTAAAATAAATTAATCAAGAACAGGGAGGGTAAAAATATTTGGGAAATGGTCAGAAAAAATGTAACGAGATAATAAATTCCCCCTACTTTCTTTTTAAAAAGAATTGGGAAATCAAGATATGCGGAAATACTAAGAGAAATAATGTAGAGGGACTGGCAAGGGGAATGGATTCCAAAGTATTTAGAATAAGAGAAGGATATAAGCATATTAGCTAGATTTAGGACAGGCAAGGAGTGTAGGGGATACAAATATTGGAGAGAGGAAGAGTGTGAGACAGGAGATAGAATGTTTGAGGCATGTATTTAAAAGTTGCTAGGAGAACAAATTACAGGAGGAATGTAAAAAGTTAGTGAATGAAGATCGAAGAGCCTACTAGGACAAATAATGAGAAAGAGGGCTGCAAGATAAGTTTGAAATAAAGGAGAGTTTAGTATATTAGTAATAATTAATGTGTTAAGAATTTTTGAATAGTTTTGTTGTCTGTTTTTTTTTGTTAATAACTTTAAGTTACAAATAAAGCACTATAAACAATAATATTAAGAAACTTAAAGAATATCAGATTTATTATGAATAATTTAAAACTTTAGAATATTCGTATAACCCCTAATTTTCAGTACGTTTTCTTCTTGTAAGCCAAAAGTAAATCAGTTATTTTGAAGCAATCATTGCCTGTATTTAGTGACCCGATAATTCACAACTTTTGTAGATTAATTACCAACAGTCTCGTCACATCTTGATTTGAAAATAAAATTACTTTCTTTGCATATTACGTGACCTCGTCTAGCGGTAAAAGCGATATCGTTCGGATCAAACCATTTGTGTCCTCAATGCATTTAATAGTGGCCACATTTTGACAAATTAATATACATAAAGTGATAAAGGTGTTCGTTCTTTACGTCGCGTTGTCGATGAAATCAGTAAAGAGTTTGCTTGTAGGTAACATACTAAATGGAACACGGCCTTAGATGGCAAGATCTCGACGTCTACTTTAATGTGAATTAAGTGGTGACGTTCTTATTAATGTTCTGAGTGAACTTCTTATCGAACGGAAGTCTTTTCCATTACACAGCAAAAAGGCTGTTTAACATACAGCGAAATGAACTGATTAGCGCAAGACCGAGGAAGAGTCATTAAAATTTCTGCCTGATCATAAGGGAAACTACGTTTATTCATCAATTTTACTTTTTTTGTGACTCAATATTCCATGAACAAGCAAGAAAACTAATGAAAAGAAAAAAATGATTTGTGTAGCTACGTAATATTATTATAAAATCGATTAAGGTTCTGTAAAAATTTAGCCGATATGTATTTTAACTCTAAAACACAAAATTTCATAAAAACCGCGTTTCGATGCCCCTACTACTTGTTAAAGTGGAAACTTGTCCCAATCAATGTTATCAAACATCAGAGAAATCAGCTCTGGTCCCACGCTCTCTATATAGCCACGCGCTCAATAAATCGTAAGAATACTGTTAAATTTAAATTCCGTTGCATGCTGAAATTTTCCTCTCAACGTCCTAACTTCCTGGAGCAGTTCAGAGAATCGCGGTAGGTAAAGCAGAAAAGAGTCAATAAAGGCGGCGACCGACTTGAGCCGAGCGATGTAATGTAATGCTTGAAGTGAGCATTACATTACATTTACGTTACAATAAGTAATTTTTTTGATGTTACAAATGTTTGTTACAGTTCACAGTGCTTCATTCTCTCAATCGAGTTAAAGATGAGTGATCTACAAGTTGGCGGCTGCTCGTTTATTTTAATTGGTTTGCTTTTTTATATAAAAAAATAATAAATAATAATAATACAATATTAAACATATGTATATTTATATAAAACATAATTTCATACAGGTCTACTAGGCACAGTTTAAAATATAGTAATGAATGTATTAAAAATGTTCGAAGTGAACACGCCAGGAACTGCACTGATTTGTAATGTATCAGTCAAAGGGATTCGCGTATGGAGCACGCGTTCGCGCTCGTTGCTCGTTTCGAGCTGCTCGTTTCGCTGTACTGACTAGTGTAATGCTCGAATTGTAACATGTTACATTACAGGTAAATGTTACTAGTCGGTCGCCGGCTTAATAAGAACTTTCGTGTAACATTACTTATTCGACAAACTATCTTCTTTTTTGATAATACAATAATTACGGTGAGTACCAAATCATCACATTACAATAAATATTATTTTCTGAAGCTTCTCGTCTTTCAATTTAAAAGTAAATACATCATATTAATAATTTTGTAAGTCGACCTCATAAAGGTGACACGTGTCACTACATGTTACACGTTTATGCCTGAATACTAATAACTATATTTTTTTACAACGAAGTAAACATTTACTAAACACTTAGCAATAAAAACAAAAATTCTGGCACATAAAATGAAAATTCTTAAAGTAATTCTTAAAAATTCTTGCATGTTGTTTAATTATTTATTAGTTATATTGTAAACATACTACCACGTACAAAATCGACAATAAATATTAAAATTGTGTAATTTGTTCACAAATGCAAGTTCCTTTCCTATTTTGTGCAATATAATCTAATATATACAAATCTCGTGTCACAATGTTAGTTACCATACTCCTCCGAAACGGTTTGCCCGATTTTTATTAAATTTTATATGCATATTCAGTAGGTCTGAGAATTGGCTACTATCTATTTTTCAAACCCATAAGTGATGTTGTCCACCCCTAACTTTTTTATTTTTTGGACAAACGAGTTTTTTTAAATTTGTTTATCAGGTGGCATTAAAAAATACATGCAACCCTAAATTTTCACCCTTCTACCACCTACCCCCAATTTTTAATAACGATATTAGGTACTGTAATAATCTTCAACTCTCAGTGGTCGATAACTGATCAATTATTATCAATCGATTAGTCATCCCCGCCAGGCGTCTACGGATGTCACTACTCACCCAGCAAACAGCACGGAGTGGGGATGAGAATGAAGCAGATTTGTTTAGAATGCTACAGACAGTTCAAATATGTTCTAAGAAGTAAAAGAATGTTTAATTATAACATTTGAGAATGATTTGGCAATGTTCAAGAATGTTCCAGAATTTTGAAGATCATTCAAGAATGTTCCAGAGTGTCAAAAAAAGTTAGAGAATGTTTTGAATCATTATGGGATGTTCTTGATAGTTCTAAATTCGCGAATATTCTAGAATGCTCCAATAAACGTGTGATATATTCTTACTTGAGCTACGCCGGGTATTGCTGCTAGTAATATATATTTAATATAAGGATATACTTCTTTATAATTTCGATGACAAATTAGGTACCTGTTAGGTATGTTGATACTAGTATACTTCTTGTATTAATTAATTAGTATTTGTCTGTGTTTCTGAGAGCACTTGCCGTCATAACAAAAATAGTAATATAAGAGAATATAGCATGTGTAAGAAGTTTTACACTTTAGAGGAATTCAAGATGTTTTACTGACTTAAAAGGTTGCAGAAATCTGATATTAGATTATCCATAATTATGCTTGATCCGAAAACAGTTTCCAAAATATATTGAAAGAAAAAGTCAAAAGTGAATATTTACAAACTTGCATTATAGTATACTTTGTAAAATTATAGAAACGATTAAATGATAAAAATTGGAATATAATGATTTTAGAAGTATCCTATAATTTTAAATGTATTATACCTCAGACAACCACGTATTTTATAAGTCATAATTCATAAAGTGTAGGCACACATTATGGTTGACAATTACGAAATTTTTAGGGTGTCGATAATAAATGTTTAGAATTAGTTATTAACCGTAAAAACCGAAAAGGGCAAACGAAATTACATTTGTTTAATAATGAAAGGAGGACTATCTACAGTTTGCCGTGAAAGTTCAAAATTATACACTGTCACCGACAGTAAAAATAGATCAAACTAATGACCGTTGAAGAATAACACTCGACACTGGTAAGCAGCAAGTATTGTCAGGGAAGGCTCGTGAATCGGTGGATTTAACCCAAACAAATTACAATGTAAATTCTATTTATAACGGGAAATTACTAATTTTTTTTAAATAATTTGACATTTGACTACGTTGATGTTATTTATTAGTTATCTTTGCCTACAGTCTATTTCACTTTTCGAGTATTTAATATTTAAATATCCTTCAGGTAATATATCACAGATGTTGTATATATTTTAATAATGTACAGGTACTGTGATACATATATTAAAAATTTATTAAAACTATTGCTTTCCTAGAAATTTACATTACAGTAGAAGTGATAACTCAGTCAATAAAACTGCCACTGGGTGACCAGTGACCACCTTGTCAACAATTCAATAGTCTATTATTATAGACAAATCAAAAGTTACAAGTTATTTGCCGTATTGACTTGTCAGGTACCTACGAGGTTGTTGAATCTCAGAGAATCTGCAAAGATAAATTCAATAAAAATTATTGTTCCTAAAAAAATTTGGGTTGATCTCTTTCTTCGCGTCAAATTCAATTAATCGATCAACTAAGCTGTTAAATCTCTTAAAGGTTTATTACTTGAGTCACCACTAAAAAAATTGAATTATAGTCGACAGACTAAGTCACAAGATTATTCTGAAAACTGTATTATTTTAGGTCCCTAGTAAGATACCTTTTTCTTTAGCGATGCTATTAATACAATTTAAATATATCTGAATGGTTGTGACCGTTAGTTGATGAGATTTCATAAAATCCACGAATACAAAAAACAAATACTTTGAAGAATTTCGCTGAACTTATAACAAATGTTTCGCCAGTAAATTTTCTTCTTCAGGATTGAGTATTTAGGTACTACTAGTACTAGTCGTAAAGTTCTTCAAAGTACCTATTTGTTTTTCTGTTCATTGATTCAAGTAATTTTTTTCGTAGATCTCTGTTACTTTGTTTTTATCAATTTTAAATTGGTGTTTATTGATTATTTTCATTAATAATTCTTATAATAGGCTATAATCTATATACATATTTTCCGCACGTGTCCTTTTAAACACCGGTAACATCCGCCACTGGATATACTATATTGTGTGTAGTTATACCTATGTTGTCAGTACTGGGTATATAGCTATAGGAACTCACACATGTTTTCAAGCTTAATGTGTTTCTCAAAGTATGGAGTGTTAAAATACCTAAATTATCCATATTCCGAAGCGACAACCTGTAATTACGGGTTTCCGTCAGAGAAGTTGTCGATGTTGATGTCGGTGCCTAGAAAACGGGGAATTGCGTGCCGAGCCGTGCGGTGGAGATGTGTTAAAATTGCCGACCGTGGAACCCGGTTCATCGCATGAAAACCAATTTCTGAATCTATTTAAAAATCATTTCGGTATAATTCCTTGTAATTAAATTAATGATTGCAAGTACGTGTACGTATATACGTATACCAGCAAAAAAATGCGATTTTAGTTTCTTAGGTTACCGATTGAGTCGAAACTTTAGTAATACTCAACATAGGTAGGTAGGTAGTACTACATGTACACATCCATATCTACTTTATGTATAGGTACTAGGTACACAGCAAATTGATCTTTACGAGGATAAAAACTGTTTCAACACGGAAATTTATTGAACACGAGTATACGCATTGCGTGGCTATAACACATTTTAAACACAATTGCAGTTAGTAAACGCATGTTTCTAGTTGACAGTTGCACCAAAATTGCAGCACTTAAACGTCTATCGCCTAATTATACTCACAAGAGATGTGAAAAATGGTTTTTACGATACATTTAAAATAGGTAGCAACCCAACCTACTAATTAGAAAAATGCATTGGAAATATAAAATGTAAAATGCTTTACTTTGCTCGTACGGTTAGCGTATTTTTAAATCAGAATGTATGCATGTATACTCTACGAGATATACGATTGTAAATTGAATTTAAATTAAGTTTTTCAATTTCAATTATGTTTATAAATATGCATAGTGTCACATAGTGCCCAAATTTTTCCAAAATTAATTTTATTAGTAATTGTTTTATATTTCATTATATTACATTTGTTCTAATTAAAAATGCAATGTGTTTGATTTTACGAAACACGAATCCACCACACGGAACTTCGACATAATTGCACGACAAAAATAGGTATTGACCAACTTCCTAAGTTCCGTTTGGGGGTAACTAAAAACTAAAAATGTGGGTCAGTATAAAATAATTGGTTTTGGTAGTCAAAAAGACAGCTAGTAAGATCAAGCAAGCGACTCGGAAGAGTTAGGCTGGTGTAGCGGGTAACCGCTATTACTCACTCTAACGCCCCATAAGTCCCTGCCATTATCAATGCCCCTAGATGATGGTTAATTAGGCAAGTTGTTTTTCTTAAATATTTTTAAAATTACTTATTAAATGTTTCTATTTATTTTGTAAATAAATCATTTAATATATTAAATCTTTAAAAACATCATTCAAAATTTGCTCTTCTTTATTTATAATAATAATAATACCTGGAATGGAATGCACACAAAACGTTAAAAAGGGTGACATAAATTTGGGTTAGTTTACAATGTGAATTTCATTATAAAATAGAAATGGGAATTTTGTATTTTTTATTTATATTTTTAATAAAGTAATTACTTAGTTATTACATTGCCTCATCATGCACATATTTACATAACACGGTAACGTTCTTATAATAGTTTAAGTAACTTAATGTAAATAAATACAACAAAAGTATTATTTTAAGGGACATCAAGTTGTTAGCAGCCTTTCTATGATTCAAATAGGACACCAACTTAGGAAGATATTTACTTATGTAGTTTGTTTTGCTACGGCATCGGAAGATCTATCTACAGAATACTCGTTCGACCATAATGTGTGGGCAAACTAAAGTTCTATTTACGCTAGGTTCATAGAACACTTACCTATTGGCTACTATTTCGGTACAGCAAATAACTCCACGGATCAGCTTTAGTTTACTTGAGCATCGTGACGGGAACAAGAGAGGGATGGGAAAGTAGGGAGTGTCTCTGATAGATAGCTACAGAAGCCAAAGCCAAGAAATGAAGCTAATTATGGTATTTTATGGGATTATAACGGGAAGAACACTAAAATACATCCGTATATTAAACTGATTAGCTGTTTTTTTTTTCATTTTCTTTCAATTATTGTACTTATCTGTTTAAGTAACAAAGTTAAATAGACAAGGTTTCGGTGTCCAAAACGTCGTCTTCAGTTATAGACTACTGAGTGCTTGTAATTTATGGAATTTTAGGTAACATTATTTCTTTCTGGTTAGTTGCAATAATCTCTACATTAACTCAAAATATCTGAAGGAGTACTGTGGAACTAAACAGAATGGAAATTTCTATTAAACTTTTGATGGGGGAATCTCTAACCGAGGATGAAACCTTGAGTTTTCAAACAAGTTTTAGATCATTAAGTCTTTGTGAATTTTCGAATTTTCAGTGTTCTATTCAACCCTACATTAGTCATTTCTGTTAATTTTTCTGCAGTGCCCTATATATACAGGTATTTATGGTTAACAACTTCTCTCTGGAATCCGTTATATACGGATTTTTTACATTATGAAGTAGTTCCCTTGTAGTATTTGGGTTTTTAAAATTTTCATTGTTTTTGTAATTAAGAAGAATAATGTTCAGATTAATAGCGACAATAAATTACCAAAAATCATTCAATTTGCCACCTAAAAGCAAATCTTTATGATAGAACTAATTCTTTGTTAAATTTCTCAAGACATCTAAAGTAGTAAAGTCGCACAGATGTCACTCACTATGTATGTAAGTATGTATCTGTAGATCTGCTGTTTTGATGCGGCTTTCTTTAATGGTTTCAAGTCGGGCGATGGCGCCTGGGTGAATGAGTTTATTTACTTGTTTCGCTAAGTGTTTGTTTAAAAGGCAGTAAAAGACACACGGTTAAGTAGTACCGAGATCCATTTTATGTTCGGAGACATTTTCTGGTTTTCGCTTACAGTATTTTATAATGAGTCTCCCAGCGGGGGTTAAACGTAAAGCGATTCTTTTTATTAAATTTTTGCGACAACAATGTAGTCTTTCAGTACGTTGAATGTAAAATGTCCTGAAGAATAATGAAGCCCTCTGTTTGCTATATTAAAGGAATCCCCCAAGTTGAAAGAAATTTTGTCATAATACAGAAAGTATAGTAGGTAAACTTCCACAAAAAATTGGTTCGTGAAAAGATTACATTTAAAAGTCAAATAAATGCTTCAACATTTGGAAAAAAGAGTAGAATTTTCAAATGTATCAACATCATCGTCAGGTTTTAGTCAAAATACTTATTTATTGGATATTCACCTACACATTGTCGTATCATGGGTAATATTTATATGCATTGAAAACTAGAACAACCAATAGCTTTAACATTTAATAAATGTTATTTCTGTTTGTACTTCTAATGAATTTCCAGTTAGTCTTACATGCCTCAAAACCTCTCTTATTGTCTAATTATTTTTTAACGGGCTTGGCAGGTAATAAATTTATTAGTCTATTTGATTCAATGTGGACAGTGATCCTTAGGTATTCAGTCTATCTATGAAGCTAAAATTCAACAAGTGTTATTGGTCCTCTCAGGTACACCTCATCATAGTAACCAGTGGCGGCTCGTGGTCAAATACGAAGGGGGTTCACAAAGTTAATAACATGTAGGTAATATCAGAACATGAAGCGTATTTCACGATGTTGTATTTTAATATTTTTAGGAGAACCAAATACTTATGGCATTTAATAACACAATAAATAAAAACCTTACGTTTACTTATACAGGAAATCCATTCGTCTATGTTTTGCCGACAAATGTGACAAATCCGTAACCCCTGTCTTTGTCCACTCAACACTCATTAGGATTACCGGCAAAAATCAGGCACGGAAAGCAAAATAATGCGTTTAATTTATTAGACCCACACAACCACGAAGTTTTTTTATACTGTTCTACTTTAAACACACGTTTGAACTTTTTATCTTTTAAGGTACACTCTTGTGTCAGCTGTAGTTTTGGGCGAGGTGGACCCCTTTTCTTTATTTCGAAACTATTTTGAAAATTATTTGAATTTTCTCTAATATATTTTACCGAACACGACTCCATCATTTACGTAATATTTTAATTAACACGTATTGTGCAATAAATTGTGCGTCATTTACAATTAGTGGGCTTTGAACTCTGAAATCTGAACATGCTTCTGAACATAATTTTTTTACTATCGGTTCCTACCAACACTAGCTTCCAGAGCCTTTAAAAATGACTCGTACTGGTTCATTTTCACCAGGTGGCCTAACCGAAGTTGCAAAACCCTGGCAGATTGTCGGGTACCCGTGCCGACGTAGCACGACATTTTCCGGCTGATTTCGGCTTCTCGTGCAGTGCACCTAAACGCTGTATGTTGAGTGTGCTTTATCTTCTATTTCACGCGTCCGACGCCTCTCTTTCTCACGCATGGACATCAAACGGAGTATCGCTCTCGTGATATGCTCAGAATAAAACTTGAACCAAAAAAGTTAGGTGAAGTCGTCAGCGACACAACAAAAATTTAAATATTTTCTATGGGTTACGGGTTGGTGTTTTGTAACTATGAACTATAAAATGGTAAAAGAGATGTATATTATACGATAATCATCAATAATATAATAAATATTAAAAGGATAAAATTATATGGTGTAACTAGTTCAATTTTTAAGGGGGTTCACTGAACAAATGCACCTACAGTAAAACCGCCACTGATAGTAACTGCCTCCCAAGATTTGCAACTGTTTATTACGTTGGAATTATGCAGAAAGACACTTTCAATAACCTTGACTTTCATCGTCATCTGAAGATGATCTTGTTGTAAAGATTTTTAAAAATAAATGAGTTATTTTAAAGTGGTTTTCTGATGTGAAACATCTATAACCGCGGGTAAACCGGATTGTTGGCGTGGCGATCGTGGCGATTGCATGTCGTGGCGACGCTCGCCATGCGCAAGCGCTTGGGCGATTCTCTTCCCATTCGGTTCGACGGTGTCATTTACTATAGTAAACTAGAAGATGGAAGTGAATTAATTATTATTGTTGTGTACATTTTACCTAATAAAAAAATGAACGATATTTCATTTGTACATGAGAAATTATTTCCGTACAGTCACAGAGGTTCAATAATTTTTAAAACCAATAAAAATAAAGTACCATTGATTTTAGCTGGAGATTTCAATGTAAGTTTTGCTAAAGATGAATCAATGCCATTAATTACGTTCCTCCAAAAGGAATTTCAATTGAAAATTAACAACAATCCAAGAGAACCTACTACCAGATATGCAACAACAACAACAATAGATGCTGTATTTATTAGATGTCTTGATAAAGTTATGTCCAATACTTTTGTAACATACTTCAGTTATTCTCGACCAATTATCACAGTAATTCTGTCAGAGGCAACATCGAATATAACTATTACTGAAGTCACTGATTAAAAAAATTGAGTTTCACATCTGCCAGGCGTCTCGTGACGGCTCACATTTTTTTTTTGTATAATTCGAAGATTATCAATTTTTGATACAGTAGAGACCAACTCAGTCAATTGTTTCATGAATAGTGTTATTACTTATTTAAAAACAGCCCTGTAGAAACTTTCAAAGTATCTTAGCTTTGCAGGCTCTAATGGTTAACATAATTCAAAACGCGTTTCGTTTGATCGCATCGATGCTAAATATAGACGGTGAAAATCCCTACAATGATGATAACATAGTGGCAGTTTAACTTTAGACAATAGGTTTCCCTGTTTAACTGTACTTCTGGTACTTAGTTTAAATATGTCTTACAATTCGTTCATGTCTCAGAGTGTATTATTAAAATCCTCCCTTCAATGCCAAAATCACTAAATACTGTGCTATTTCATCGCTTTTTCCATCAAGAATTATTTGGCTTTTTGGATATTAAAAATCGACGATTACCTACTTATTTTTAATTTTCAATTTTATATATGAGCTTGTAACCGTATACAAAAAGAACTCAATTTGTACCTTTTCGTAATATGCCACAGCAGCATTTGTGATGTTTATTAATGATTATTATATGGAGTTCATCGTGGTAAACAATAAATATCATTTGAAATATGGTAGTTAATATTCTTAAAGTAATCAATTTGCATCAGCACCTCTCTTTGAACAGGTACAGGCTGCGGGTGCATATGCATATACACACATATATTTAAAACGTGACGAAGTCGTAATGTGTGTTTATTGACATGTCATTCATGCAGGTTTATAATGATCCAAGTGGCGGAAGGATGTAGAAGATTCGATGCGATAAAACTAACCCGCTGTTTCGCCATTTATCATTTTTAATTGCGCTAACGCGTAGTCTGGATAATACAAGTTGAAAATTAAATTATTACTAACCGAAGAAAATGCTCTTTTACAGGTGTTGCAATTTTTATTTGGCGTTAAAACAAACGTTTATTATTTATTATTTATAACCAGCAGCGCTCGCTCGCGCTACTCACTGATGGTGTGACTATACAGTGCACCTGTCCCTGGTAATATCATTGCCTACAAGGGAAGAATATAAAATTTTAATATTTCCCAGGTATCATGTAGGTACCTACCTTTACAAATAGATGACAGAAATGGCACAGTTAATTTTAAAACACAACCATATTTATTTAGTATGTTATTCACTTTTAATGAGTACCTAGGTACAATAAAAACATCCCTAATGCATTCAAATTAAAAAAAATCAAGAAAGGAAATTTCCATCAATGACATAGTCAATCAATAATTAATTATAATATTTTATAATGGAGAATGAATTTTCCTTATTTTAAAAGTTGTAAGACCTGAACATTTTCAGGTTATATTTTAAGGAGCCAATGTGAATTTTTGATTCTTATGCAAATTTTTTATACAGTATATTTCGCTTATAACGACGATGAAAGGACCATTTAATTCCGTCGCTATAGCCGGAAGTCGCTATATAAAAGGAAAGAGAGAAAGAATAAAAGATGGAAATTCGGCAAAAAAGTACCCAGTATATAATACGTATTGAATAATTCCATAATGATTAAATCTTTGTTATGAAAGAAGTGCCTACAAGAATATAAAATTGTGTTACACTGTGTGAAATTTTATTTTTTGTTGTTTCAGGAGGATGTTTCCGACTTTAAGGGTGTCATTTACGGGGGTGCGTCCGGAACAACGGTACGCCGTGGTCTTGGACATAGTGCCGGTGGACAACAAACGGTATCGGTACGCGTACCATCGGTCGTCGTGGTTGGTCGCGGGCAAGGCTGATCCTCCGGCACCTTGCCGACTGTACGCACATCCAGACTCTCCCTTCTCAGGAGAGCAGCTACGGAAGCAGGTCGTCTCTTTCGAGAAGGTCAAACTAACGAATAACGAGATGGACAAGCATGGCCATGTAAGTATTCATTTTATACCTGCTGGTACACCTGTACAACTAATTGCAGATACGTATTATTAGGGATACCAGAAGGACGCTTCTTTAATATATCTAACTAATAATAAAGATCTGAAATAAAGTAGTTTACGTATCTATGTAAATCGAATGAAGTATTCAAACAGCTGGGTTTTAACTGTCATTTATTCTGATCTGACGTCAGTTTGTAGTTGTTGCTGTTGTTGTTGTTGCGCAAGAAAGACAGACACACATCAAACAAATATACAGTATTTTTAAAAACACCGATAAATAGTGTGTTCATACGTTCGATGTTATTCAACTCTTTCGAACTTTTTTGTACAAATGCAAAGCATATTCCCGAAGGAACAGTAAGTAATAAGATGCGTTGTAAGAATGATTAATTTATTTTTATGCTTACAACTAACGAAACTTACACTAATTTTAAATAAGTTGGTTTGTATTAAGGATATAACTATTATTATCTCCAGCGAGACTATAGGTACTGAATCTGATTTTAAAAATGTTGAAAATATTCGAAAACACCTATCATTGGTACTACCCCTACCACGATTATATTAAACATCATTATGGGAAAAACTGCACATTCCAACAAACGAAAAAGTAATAAAAAGAATGTAATTATATTCCATACAATAAGGCAATAAAAATGAACTAAAATAAATACGAAAGGGGATACCAAAAATGTTGATGCTATAAATTGAAAAATATTCCTTATAAGCGGTCAAATTATAAAATACTAATAGAAATGAGGAATGTGTCCCTTAACATAGTGATTTTTGAAGTTTTTTTAGAAATACAGTAGATTTCATTTATAACAACTTCGGTTGTAACGACTTTTTGGTTATAGCGCCATAACATGAATTTAATATACACTAGTCGGCTACAGTAACGTGGTCCTTGAAAATATTACAGAAGAAAGAATGAAAATGCACTCGAAGAAAGAAAAATGCAATCAATGCTCGAAAATTACGTCAAATAAATATACCATATTCAAGACAGGCACCCCTAATATATACTCTCCGGTATTCGCTAGTTTAATTTATACTTGATGTTTCCGGTACTCTTGGGCGCTATAAATTAAATAAAACTTAATCGTATAACGTCTTGTAGAAACGTATCTATTTTGTAATCAATGCAACCGTTATTTTCGAAGTTTGCAAAAAACTATAACAAGTATATAAAATATTATATTCTTTTTAAAAACGAATTGCCGGGCTTAGTGTGTGCCCCAACAAGTTCAATTTATTCAGACATGCAACTCCCTCTCTTCGACTTTAATTAGCAATACATAAATGTTAAGTATTGCGCATCTTGAGGGGTGGTAAAACCAGGTGCAATTCCACAGTAATTTACTAGTACTTTTAGAGGAATATTATTTGACTGTAACGACTTCGGATGTAACGTCGATGTCGGCAATAGCGATTAATTTAAATGAACCATTATCACACAAGTTGCTACATTTGTTTACATCATCAATAATAATACGATTTTGTTTATAAATGTTTAGGTAGGTAAAGTTAAATATAAGAATCAGCTTTTGAGTATTTTTCTTGTCTTCTTTCTTTCTTTCGTTGTTTCTCACATACTTTCTATAGGTACAGCGGCTTCCGGATATAGCGACGGAATACAGTGGTCCCTTCATTATCGTTATAAATTAAATCCACTTTATAGGCAATTACTGCAACTATTCTAGTGTATAAAATTCATGAAATTGTATCACATCAATATCAATATTAATGTCATTTGGTAAAACCAACTATTAAAAAAAATGGTTGTTCATATTGTTAATCTTTATGTAGATATGTGATGAATGTGATACCTCAGGCAATAAAACTGCCACCAAGTGACCGCCTTTGTCAACATATAACTAAATTGTCTATATGAGCACCATTCAAACGAAACCCTTTTTAGATTTTGCTAACCACTTGTGCCAAACAACCTTAAAACAGTTTGAAAGCAGTTACAAGGCTGTTTTGTAAACAGTTATAAATAGTAGGTGCAATTTTAAGTACCTCTTCTTGAGAACTGATGTCAGCCATTAGACCAAATCAGGCAATAAATCTCTTTTATTACCTGAGCTGCCACTTTAAATAAATTAGACAATACTACACAGAAAAAAAAACTATTTTAAAACAAGAAAATATATTGCTTTGAAGATATTTACTCATTTTAAATAAATAAATACTTCTTTTTAGTATTTTGCTTTGTGTTAAGAAAACAAGAATATTTCCTTCAACACTTTTATTTACTTACTGCATTTGATTTAAAGAAAGAATTTTTGTTTTGAAACAAATTTATATAGGTTTCGATCGAAGACTAACTCTGTTCTTAAAACAAGTCAAGGAACTACTTGGAATGAAAATGTTTCTTTTGCTACAACTTTTTGAATGGTTACAACAAAAAGTAATTTCTTAATTTAAAGACATTTCTGTTTTGAAACAATAAAATATTAATTCTATTCAAGTAGCCGAAAACTGGATTGGATAAAGCACTTCTTCGAAACAAAACAGTTCTGCTTTCGATAAAACATTATCATTTTATTTTAAAGAACATTTTATTTAGTACAAATATGTGACGCTTTGATGAGCTCCATATTTGTCTCCCGTTTCGATTTTCAATATATTGCGTCATACGTTAATGAACTATCAGTGTAAAGTGAGTTGTTGGTGCACAATAAAATTTTCTGAAAAAGCAGGGGTATATTTTTATAATAAAATGGAAGAATTTTTAAATAAAATTGGCTTTGGAGAATTTGGAGAAGCATTTGCAAGTAAGTACCCATTAAAATACTTAATTTTTACGAATTTATTTATTAATTACCTATATTTAAAATAGAAGTATGAAATAATGCAAAATTTTGCATGGTAAATATGTAATAGAGCCGCAATATTAGAATTAAGTTTTTAATTCATTCTATATCACGTTATCTGCTGTATATAGGTACATAAATATCTAAAAATCAATTTTATCCACAACGAATCCTCAACGAAGTAGTAGTAAAATAAAACTGTTTTTTAAATAGCAGTAGGTATCTAGAGTTTAGCAAAATTTGTAAGCGCGCTTTATCTCGATAAAGAAAAAATGGCTACTACCTACTGCTATTTGAAAATCGTTTATTGTGGATTGTATATGTATAGAAAAGGTTATCTATGATAGAAAATTTACACTTTTAGCAAGTCGATTGTTTTATGATGAGAATCGTTTGATCGATAAACCAAGAATTCTAGTTTTGATTTTAAATTAAAAACAATAATTTATATTACAGCTACTGGAATAATTTGGACTAAACAACTTCTTATCAAAATGGCAAACTTGAGCAATCACTACGTTACATTAAAGAGCTTTAATAAGGTCAAATCAGTAAATGGAAGTAAAGTTCTTATCATGGATAAAAATAAAAAGACGCATTTTCCAGTCATGATGCGTACACTCCCTACTGGTGAATCATACGTAACACTAAAATGTCTTCAGGAATTTTTTTAGTTCCTTTCATACTATTGTTCATGTGTGTATCGTTGTCCTTTTTATTATTTTATGTTCAATAAAGATATGTTACAATAATCACATCTTATTTATATACCACTCCATTGATTTGTAAAATTTCTTTATTATTAAAAATAAAAAATTAAGAAAAAATTAAATTTTCAAACAAATTTTTGTTATTTTAGTATGAAAATGTTTCATGTTTAATACAAAAATATACCGCTTTAAACTCAAATATTAATCGTGTTTATTATGAAGAAGTACCATCTTAAATGGAAACATCCGTTTCTTGTGTTGAAGAAAAATATTATTTATTCCAAGCCCGCAAATCTTATTTTAAGAAAACGAAATTGTTGAAATCAGTAGATAAATATTCTGTTTAAAGAAATACATTATTCTAACGAAGAAATATTATGGTCTTCGTAAGTAAACTCTTTTTCGCTTCAAACGTTGCTGTATTTAACTGAAAGTATATATTCTTAAATGAAACGCAGCATTTGATTACCATTAAAACTTTTAAACTCTTTATTCAAGAAAATATTTATTTGCGTATATATGAAACAAAGATTTTCTTGAATGAAGTGTTATTTATTCACATTAAATATACTCTTTTTTCCGTGTAGGGTATGTTCAAGTAGTGTCACCATTGGTCTTTTCCAACTTCCGCATTGTTTAAGATTGTTTATTATAATATGATGTGGAAGTTGTCCAAAATGTATGGACTAGGATATAAAAGAAAAGTTATAACAAATTTCAAAATTCGAGAATAGGTAATTTTTCTATTAATATCTACTAAATTTAACTTTGTATTATCAATCATGACGTTGCGAAAAGTGATTTCTGCTCGCGATAAAAATGATGAGTATTGTAGGTTTTTTGATATATCCAACATAATTTACAAGAGAAAGATAGTTTAATATTATTTAATTACTTCCTAATACTTAATACATAATTCCAGAATTAATACTATTTATACAATAATTTTCGTTAAGTTAAAAAAGAATCATGAATCTATGACATTTAAAACACTAACAATGTCTTACTTGAGTGTACAAACAGTACTTAAATATTATCGTTTTCTTGTCATTTACATGTTGACGATTCTAAAATTTCATATTCGGTTTTACGAGTTTGTTTTACTGCCTTGTTTGTGTAGAGAAGTGCTTTCCTATAATGTGGCAGTTTCGAATTGAACCAGAGGACGTTTCGAGATAGGGACCATCATCTCGAACCCCCTGTCGTCTTCACATGTGCGTGTGCAGGTCGTGTCACTCTCTTTATGCAAGATTTGTTAGTAATTCACAGGCTAATATTTTTTTAAGTCGTGCTTAACTCCACCAATAGCGCCATAAGCCGATTAAGCTCTGATATAAGAGTAAATTCTTGTGTTAAGTACGGCAGGTTTGCGTTTAACTGTCGCAGGAATGTCGTTATGGGCACCTCGCCTACCACAAATTGTCACAGCGACTACTGAGACCACCAGCAGGTCCGTTTCGCAGGACCGGATTCGGTAACACTTCAACTACATTATGACTACCGAAGTCAGCAAATTTATAATAGTGAACACTCAAACAAATTAAAAATCGGAATATGAATAAAAAAATAGACGTAAAGTAAGAAAATTCATTCCTTTGAAAATTTCTTTATCTATCTAATCTTCTTATTATTTCTAAAATGTCTGTAGATAAATAAGAGAACGTTCGAAACTTTTAACACCTTTACACCTTCATATTAAAAGAAATAAAGCCAGTCAAATACGATTTTGACAAGTGTCACTCATTAAATAAGTATTGGTTCTGTTACAGTTTATGCTCTGCGTCATTTACGTTACTATCACAAAGCATTCGAAAGAATATATATGAAATTCATTTAAGCAATTAAATTGAAAACTTTTTTATCTAATCTTCTAATATATAAAATTCTCGTGTCACGGTGTTTGTAATTATACTCCTCCGAAATGGCTAGACCAATTTTCCTGAAATTTTGTGTGCCTATCGGTTAGGTCTGCGAATCGGCCAACATTTATTTTTTATCCCCGTAATGTTAAGGGTGGTCCACCCCTAATTTTTTTTTTTAAAAACCTATTGTAGTTTTTTATAGTCCGGTTTGTGTAAAAAAGTGGCTATGGTAATAAAACTGTCAAGAGATAAAGTATTAGCTAATTATACTATCAAATAATTGGGATCTGCAGTAATAGGAGGCATTGCTTAGCATAATCATTTTTGAGTCCATTTTTGAAGCTGAGATTAACGTAATTACAATGTTGATGTTTTATTTAGATACCTGATGATACGTAGGTAATTATAGAATTTTAAAAAATTTTAAAACATCCCTAAAAACGACTTCCAAATTATTATGAGCTTTGTAGGTCTAAGTGGTAAGCAGAATAGAATTCATGTGTCTTTTGAATGATTAATAATATCATACTTCCGCTTTATTGTGTGTAGGGCGTAAATGAGGGCGGCCATTTTTAGACAGTTTTTATTGCCTGACAAACCACTTTATATGACTCAGACTATACGTATATGAGACCTCCAATTTCTTCATTAATCTAGAATATCTTACTATATTTATTATTTAATATTATTAAACCCATATTTTTGTATTCTTCATAATACGCCTTTTAGATGGTACCCCTGTACCCATACCCCTACTGTTAGAAATTAAATAAATTGGAGTTCCTTATTGGCTTGATATCTTCTAATTGTATGAACTTTTAAACCAGTTAATTAGTTATTAATATACTATTTTATGAGACGAATAGTTTTGTCAAATTTTAAGGTTGTTTGTGGTACTTAAAAAACTGTGAGTATCAGGTACCCTAAAAGAAATATAGGATTACTAGCAGCAATACCCGGCTTTGCCCGGGTAAGAATATATTACACGTTTGATAGAACATTTTAGAATATTCGCGAATTTAGATTTAAAAATTAAAAACATTCTCTTCTTCAAGATTCTGGAACATTCTTGAACATTGCCTAAATATTCTGCAATTTTTGTAATAAAACATTCTTTTTTTAGAACATATTTGAACTCCCTGTAACTTTCTAAAAAAATCTGCTTTATTCTCATCCCCACTCCGTGCTGTTTGCTGGGTGAGTAATGACATCAGTAGACGCCTGGCGGGGATGACTAATCGATTGATAATAATTGATCAGTTATCGACCACTGGAGAGTTGAAGATTATTACAGTACTAATATCGCTATTAAAAAATGGCGATTGGTGGTAGAAGGATGAAAATTAAGGGTTATATGTATTTTTGTATGCTGTATCATAAAAAAATAAAAACAAAAAATTTTGTCTAAAAAATTTAAAAAGAAATTTAGGGGTGGACCACCCTTAACATTTAAGGGGATAAAAAATAAATGTTGGCCGATTCGCAGACCTAACCGATATGCACACAAAATTTCAGGAAAATTGGTCGAGCCGTTTTAGAGGAGTTTAATTACAAACACCGTGACACGAGAATTTTATATATTAGATTTACAACTCGATGTAATCGGCTTCAGTCTTTTAATTCTAACTCAAGGATTGGAGAGTTGTTTGATAGGATACTATCTAGGGGTGTAGGTTATTTAAATTATAACTCGATTTAGATCCACAAAGGTCTCTGTAGATCTTAAAATAAAAACGTGAGCTGTCATAAAAAAAATCTATTGTTAATTTCAATTTAGTGCTAGTCAGTGAGGTCGCTTCAATTCTTTAGTGCAGACACAAAGATTAGGAAGTTGATTGATAAGATGATGTTATTTGGAGATTTAAGTTATGAAAAATAAAACTCGATTGAAATCTGCAAAGATCTAGAGATATTTCTATAAATTTCTGTAGATCTGAAATCAAGTATCTTAAACGAATTATTACTACCTCATATCTAGATAGATCTTTTGAGATCTTCGTTGAACTATCTCAAATATCTGTTGGTGTGGAGTTTACTACATTTAATCAGAAGTTGGTGTTCGCCATATAAGTACACAAACATTTGTATTGACGCCAACTTTCTGTTGTCGAATAATTTGAACTTTGTAGCAAGCCTCCGAAGGGTTCTCCGGAACTTTGACACGGCTTGAATAGCTTAAATTGCCTTGATTTGAACTTATTTCATGCAGTTAATTTACTCTCATTTAAAAGTGTTTAAGTTACAATATTCGAAGCCAATATCAAGAAAAGTTTTTAGAACTTTGTCTGTCTTACCTACATTACCATATATGCAACAAATAAATTTCAAATTTAGATAAGGTTCAGAAATAAAATTATTATAAGGAGTTATGAATTAAATTAAGATATTAACATAACTGGTAACTGGTAAATTTTAAAACAAAACGTGATGAGGGGTTAACAATTGAAGCTTTAGGTACATTCTATTTTGGAAATGCATATTCAAATTAATACAGTCCGGTCCTGCGCCTTTTCTGTTTTTTAGCTGTGGAAACTTCACGCATAATGATATTTAAAATTTGTTGATTTCTCTGCGAGGAATCCGTTCTTTACGGCCTGTTTTCATCACGTTTTTCGATTACCATTTTTATAGATATTAAATCTTACGGAAATGAGACAGCGTTACTTTTCGTGTCGTTTTCTTCGTGCATATTTCATCTCGAAATGAATGTGCCTTCGCCTTAACTCATTTCATTTCTACGTTGACTCATAAAAACTGTATGTAGGCATAAGACAGATAAAGCCGTATTTCGTCGCATTAACTGATTAAAAGGACTGAGAAGAATTTCGTCACATCAAAGCACATTAAAAATGGCTAAATAAGTAATAACAACTTATTTGACAGTCGCCTTCTCTATCTTTATTTCAGGAAATAAAGATTTCTGTTAAAACAGGAACTTATCAACTGTAAGGTCTAGTGAAATCGTCCGAGTTACAGTAATGAGTATCGTACATTTTTTTAAAGGTGGTAACTCAAATAGTAAAACTGCCACAAAGTGACCTTTTTCAATGCTTTGCTAAAATTGTCTACCATAGCAATATTCTAGGGAAATATATGTTGGTTTATGTTAATCACTTAAAATAGTTTGAAAATGTCTACAGGTCTGTTTTCATATAAATGATAAACGGTTGCCAAGTGGAGGTAATTACCGTAATGGATTTTCAGGTAATGGAGAGTTTTTACGACACTTATTGAATCTCCGTTGTAAAGATGGACTCAACAGAAATTTTTGTTTCTTAACATTGTCACTATATAAAGATTGGATTGTCGTCCTTTTTGACGAAATGATAATATTTTAGATATTTTATTGCTTCCGCAGGTACTTAATCAAAAAACAATACAAAGTCGTCTTACAGTATTCATTCTGCATTTCTGGGGGGTTGGTAGTAAAATATTTTATTTAAAGTTGATTGTGACACAAGTCGACTTGGGTCTGTTGTCTATTATCTATTATGTAAAGCAAAATTTGAGTTAAATGTAGTCTTTTGAATCACACGTTTCAATTGACTCCACGATTTCTTTTTTAATTCTATTTCAAGCCATACACGTTATATGGATTCTTAATTGTGTAGCTAGGTAATCCTCATCTGAAATTCAAAGTTAAAATTGCACTAAATATTATGTTATCATTCAAGTGCATACATTAATCATAACTTCATAACAGAGGAGAATAATATCCTAAATCCATATCCGCTTAACATTATCAGTGCGTGACCGACCAGTGTTTACTTACAATCTTCAGAAACGCGAAAACGTACTTAGCACTGCCTTATAAGATGCAAGATATTATACAATAACCAAATCGCTTACAGTACTTTTGATATACTTCGCTGATAAAGCATATAATACATTTCGCGTAATTAGTAATGGAAATTATTGACCAAATGGATAACTACTGACTGCTATAACTAATCCGAAAGCACAAGATACTAATCAAGGTGTAAAAAGGAATTCTAATGCATTAAAGAGGAAGTTGCCACTTTAATTCTAACTCGGGCAATTATATGTAATACCTTAGTAGATAATTATGTAACACATAATATTTTCAATATCCTCTCAGATTCATTTGAATACCACTTATATTCTATAAACATTCCAACGTCCTACTACTATTAAGCAAAAATCAAGTGGTGGCTCAGTCAGTCGGTGCACAGTGCACACTCGTCGGTCGCCGCAGCTCCGCTGACCAAAAGCAGACCATTGATTCGTTCAGCCCCTAGCGTTACATTGGAGGTAGCTCTACATCGAGTCTCTTCAGTGGTTTATAGTGCATAACAACTGAGCAAACGGTATATTTTGCTTACGATCTACTAAATAAATTCTTATGCTGTTTTTCTAAGCAATGGGTTGTTATAGTGTTATAGTCAAGGTATAATAAATACTCAAAAAACGACTGGATTGGAGATGTGACATTAAAATACTTTTTTGTTGTTTTCTTCTGTAGGGGAAAGTGGGGTAATTGGGAACACTCAACTTCAAAGGCATAGAAATACACGATAAACATAACAAATGTTATTAGGTAACTTTTATTGAAAAATAAACTAGTATCTTACATACTAATAGTTAAACCTATTAAAAGACTTATGGAAATCAAACTTTATATAAAATATTACAATAATAAAGAACCTCAACATTCCTATTTACCCAACACCCTCTGGGGTAATTAAGATGGGGTTACACGGGAAATAGGAACAATGTAGGGTAATAAGGAACTAAGTAAATTAAATGGCACCTAATTATTTATTTTTAGTTACTTATAAGTGATGAGCAAAGCAAGACAGAGACCAAGACTCGGATAGTCGTGGGCTTGGTCTCGGTCTTGTTTACTCAGTCTTGGTCTTGGTCTTGCTTACGCAGGCTTGGTCTTGGTCTTGGTCTTGCTGAATTTCGTCTGGTCTTAGATTTAGTCTTGGTCTTGCAATAAGGTCTTAACGAACATTTTTCAAAAAATTTTGTAAACATGTTTTCATTTGGCAAACATTTTTAAACCTAAGTTAATTATCCACAAATTAAAAAAAAGGTCATTAAGATGTTATTGCTTATTAACTTATTATTATTCAATCATAAACTCAATTATTAATTTATGGAGTACTTTAGTTATGAGCAAAGCAAGACCAAGACCAAGAGTCGGATAGTTTTGGGCTTGGTCTCGGTCTTGTCTACTCAGTCTTGGTCTTGGTCTTGCTTACGCAGGCTTGATCTTGGTCTTGGTCTTGCTGAATTTCGTCTGGTCTTGGATTTAGTCTTGGTCTTGCAATAAGGTCTTAACGAACATTTTTCAAAAAATTTTGTAAACATGTTTTCATTTGGCAAACGTTTTTAAACCTACACGGAAAAAAGAGTATATTTAATGTGAATAAAATACACTTCATTCAAGAAAATCTTTCTTTCATATATACGCAAATAAATATTTTCTTGAATAAAGAGTTTAAAAGTTTTAATGGTAATCAAATGCTGCGTTTCATTTAAAAATATATACTTTCAGTTAAATACAGCAATGTTTGAAACGAAAAAAGAGTTTACTTACGAAAACCATAATATTTCTTCGTTAGAATAATGTATTCCTTTAAACAGAATATTTATCTACTGATTCCAACAATTTCGTTTTCTTAAAATAAGATTTGCGGGCTTGGAATAAATAATATTTTTCTTCAACACAAGAAACGGATGTTTCCATTTAAGATGGTACTTCTTCATAATAAACACGATTAATTTGAGTTTAAAGCGGTATATTTTTGTATTAAACATGAAACATTTTCATACTAAAATAACAAAAATTTGTTTGAAAATTTAATTTTTTCTTAATTTTTTATTTTTAAAAATAAAGAAATTTTACAAATCAATGGAATGGTATATAAATAAGATATGATTATTGTAACATATCTTTATTGAACATAAAAAGGACAACGATACACACATGAACAATAGTATGAAAGGAACTAAAAAAAATTGCTAATTTTTAGTGTTACGTATGATTCACCAGTAGGGAGTGTATGCGTCATGACTGGAAAATGCGTCTTTTTATTTTTATTCATGATAAGAACTTTACTTTCCATTTACTGATTCGACCTTATATAAGCTCTTTAATGTAACGTAGTGATTGCTCAAGTTTGCCATTTTGATAAGAAGTTGTTTAGTCTAAATGATTCCAGTAGCTGTAATATAAAATATTGTTTTTAATTTAAAATCAAAACTAGAATTCTTGGTTTATCGATCAAACGATTCTCATCATAAAACAATCGACTTGCTAAAAGTGTAAATTTTCTATCATAGATAACCTTTTCTATACATATACAATCCACAATAAACGATTTTCAAATAGCAGTAGGTAGTAGCCATTTTTTCTTTATCGAGAGAAAACACGCTTACAAATTTTGCTAAACTGTAGATACCTACTGCTATTTAAAAAACAGTTTTATTTTACTACTACTTCGTTGAGGATTCGTTGTGGATAAAATTGATTTGTAGATATTTATGTACCTATATACAGCAGATAACGTGATACAGAATGAATTAAAAACTTAATTCTAATATTGCGGCTCTATTACATATTTACCATGCAAAATTTTGCATTATTTCATACTTCTATTTTAAATATAGGTAATTAATAAATAAATTCGTAAAAATTAAGTATTTTAATGGGTACTTACTTGCAAATGCTTCTCCAAATTCTCCAAAGCCAATTTTATTTAAAAATTCTTCCATTTTATTATTAAAATATACCCCTGCTTTTTCAGAAAATTTTATTGTGCACCAACAACTCACTTTACACTGATATTTCATTAACGTATGACGCAATATATTGAAAATCGAAACTAGAGACAAAAATGAAGCTCATCAAAGCGTCACATATTTGTACTAAATAAAATGTTCTTTAAAATGAAATGATAATGCTTTATCGAAAGCAGAACTGTTTTGTTTCGAAGAAGTGCTTTATCCAATCCAGTTTTCGGCTACTTGAATAGAATGAATATTTATTTGTTTCAAAACAGAAATGTCTTAAAATTAAGAAATTACTTTTTGTTTAAATCATTCAAAAAGTTGTAGCAAAAGAAACATTTTTATTCCAAGTAGTTCCTTGACTTGTTCTTCGATCGAAACCTGTATAAATTTGTTTCAAAACAAAAATTCTTTCTTTAAATCAATTGCAGTAAGTAAATAAAAGTGTTGAAGGAAATATTCTTGTTTTCTTAACACAAAGCAAAATACTAAAAAGAAGTATTTATTTATTTAAAATGAGTAAATATCTTCAAAGCAATATATTTTCTTGTTTTAAAATAGTTTTTTTTTCTGTGTAAATTAATTATCCACAAATTAAAAAAAAAGTCATTAAGATGTTATTGCTTATTAACTTATTATTATTCAATCATAAAATCAATTATTAATTTATGGAGTACTTTAGTTATGAGCAAAGCAAGACCAAGACCAAGAGTCGGATAGTTTTAGGCTTGGTCTCGGTCTTGTTTACTCAGTCTTGGTCTTGATCAAATTCGTTTGGTCTCGGTTATGGTCTTGATCTTTCTTTTTCGCAAGACCAAGACCAAGACCAATTTTGCTCATCACTAGTTACTTAATTCCCTATTTAGTTGAACGACACGATCACAAACATATCGTTGTCTGTAAATTTTTCATCTGCCCAGTTACGACATAAAAAGCACATAATCCAGTCTTCTGTTGGTGGTGATTAAAATTTTTTGTCACAAAATATACAAAAATGGTCATCTCCAATTTCACTTTTAGTCTTTCAAATTTCTGATTGCTTCCTCTTTGGTTTTATGTTTTATTTTTGGTTAAAGCTTTTTCAGTCTTCATTTTTCGTTTTTGTACTTTTTTCTCAGTCTTTTCTTTTTTATTTCTTTCTTTATTTTTTCTCCTATCTGTTTTTTTTATTTCTTGCCTAATTGCTGTTTTATCGAACTACTAAATAATTCTGAGTGTTTTTTATTCGATCGCCTAGATGCCTTGAACTTACAGATTTTGCAGGTATGGCAGACAAATTGACAATATGAACTTACTATTACAATGTGCCCACAACTTTCACCCTCCAAAGTTGTAGTAACACTAAACAGCCTTCGTTTAACTCAGAGCCTTATTAGAGTATGCTATAATACCTATATAAAGTGGAACGACGGGAAATACGAAATACTACACCGTTCCCCATTGCCCGTTGTTCTCAATTATCCCACTTTTCCTTACTGTTTGGCGGTGAACCGCTTGAGTTAAGAATCAAATAAGAAGCTAATACTGAAACTAGGAAACATGGAAATTCCGAAGAGGATTTGAAAATTCATTACATTCAAAAATGTTAAGAAAAGCAGATATCAAAGGATTTTGGATTCATTATATGAACACACAATAAAGGCGTAACAAAAATCAAAAAGTAAATTTTTAAATTAATTTTGAAATTAAGCACCTTCCATGCGCAATCCACGAAGTCATAATGATCAATGGCATATTTATTTAATGAAACCGCATATAAAGGAAATAGGAAAGCCGAATTACATAGTGGGTTATATGTTCTTCTGTACATAATCCTAGTTGTTTTATGGTATTTACAAAAGCAAATACACTTTTGAACATTTATAATTAAATATAATTATTTCCAAAAAGCAATTAATCATCTTATGTTAGCAGCTAATCAACATTGTACAACAGTTTCATTTATCATTAGTGTCTATTATATTAGCCGTATGACAAAATCTGCATCTCTTATACGTATTTATACTAAACACAATCGCCATGTTAAAAATGTTATCTAGGACACGTTGTACCACTTCATTAATCAGCCAAGTATTCATTTAGCCACAACATTTTTATAAAAAGTAGTTAACGTCAACCTGATTCATGTAAGCAGTGGAGGGTTCATGTTTATTCGTTTTGTTGGCTTTTTTAATTTACTTTTCGCATCGAGGGTATCATATATAATCCGAATTCTTTTACGCAAGACTCGCCTAATGGCACTCACGCACATTTCCACTTAGTTTTCCACTTATTACACTTCCTCGACTACACACACATAACTTATCGCATCGCATTATTATGTAAAAGAGCCGCTGCCCAAATGAGAAATTATTCACTTCTTTCTGGCTTTTATTATTTTATGTTGTTTTCACGTCATCCTGTACTACGACTTGTGCCACCACGTTAGTTATGTATTAGATCGCTTTGTTTCATGCACTCCTTGCCACTGGCTAAGCACTTGATTATGTTATGATAAGAATAACTTTGTAATGTAACCTTTTCGTTGACTCATATTATTATTCCTGATTATAGCAATTAATCATTTACTTAAGTTGAAGCAATAAATAAAAACCAATTGAAAGAAACAGATGTACTCAAAACAGAAATGCATCTTCGACATTTTATTAGTTTTCATTCAACTACAGTCAAACTTCTATAGGTAACTCCAACATCGATAAGCCGAATTTTTTATAAATCGAACCAAATTGATTGGCAATAACAATGTAATTTTTATTTGACACATCGAACTCTTGAACGTCTATTACTCGAGTATCTTGATAATTCGAAGATTATATATTTTGCGTCAACTTCGATAAATCGAATTCTCTAGAGGAATCCCTTAATAATGTAGGATTTTAACATTTCCTCTTAATAGCGATCATCAATTAAACTCACTCAGAGAAATTCATTCTTTGTTGGAAATATTAGTAGACTTCTCATTCTTTCTCATTTCTTGTTCATTACAATCCTGTTGGGTTAATATTAACATATTCCTTAAAATTTGCAACTAGCAATCATTAGCCTATTCACTAATGATAAAGTAGGTGATTAAAAGATTATGACGATGTTTTTAATTATAGTTATGGTTTAAAGCTATACCATCACCAGGGGTGGATTCAACATTTGAAAAGAAAGATTTCACAAAACTTTATGCCATTCTTGTGGATAATCTTTTTACCTATTCATGATATATAACTTCTTAACTCTTACCTGTATAATTGAATTTATAAATCGATCCCTATATAAAAAGTCTCGAAAAATGTAAAATGAAACTATTGCTTATACAATTTTGAAGTAAAATATCTATAGGCGCGAGTAAACCGAAATGTTGGCGTGGCGATCGTGGCGATTGCATGCCGTGGCAACCCTTGCTTAATTATGATTGTTATGTACATTTCACCTAATAAAAAAATGAATGATATTTCATTTTTACATGAGAAATTATTTCCGTACAGTCACAGAGGTTCAATAATTTTTAAAACCAATAAATATAAACTACCATTGATTTTGGTTGGAGATTTCAATGTAAATTTATGATGATCAATGCCATTAATTACGTTCATCCAAAAAGAATTTCAATTGCAAATAACAATCCAAGAGAACCTACTACCAGATATGCAACAACAAAAAATAGATCCTGTATTTATTAGATGCCTTGATAAATGTTATGTCCAATACTTTTGAACATACTTCAGTTATCCTCGACCAATTATCACAGTAATGCTGTCAGAGGCAACATCGAATATAACTATTACTGAAGTCACTGATTAAAAAAATTGAGTTGTCGCAACTTGAAGTAATTTTTTGAATTTTTAATTGTTGTATTTAATAAAATAAATGTTTATTAAATAAATAGTCATCATTTTGTGGAAAAAATTGGTAATATTTGATTTTTTCATTATGCCATATTTAGTTCCTGTCGTAATATTGTCTTTCATGCATATTATTTGTGCAAACTCGATGTTTCACATCTGCCAGGCGTCCCGTGACAGCTCACATTTTTTGTATAGTAATATTTACTGACAATTATCAAGGAAAGTAACTCGTCACATTATTATAATGAAGATACAATCATCAACTTAACTTTTTTGTTACCTAATAATGGTATACGTTTAATAGCGACTGTAAAAGAGTTAATAATGTCTTTATGGCTACTATACTTATTATGAACATTGTGACCGCATTCAAGTAGAATTTAAACGTTGCAATAAAGAATTAACTTGTAACTGTAAACGGTTGTAAGTGTAAGCGCTTTTCAGTATTTTATTTAATGTAACATCATATATATAAAAAAATTCACAAATATAGGTACCTACCCCCCGATTTTGAACTAATTTTTAATCTCATCGGCACGCCGTGGATATGAGTATAGAATACCAAATAGTGATGCATGATTTAATTAATTTTATAACCGGAATAATCGATTTCGTTTAAGAAACAATCAAATTAATTCAGAATTGTACCAATCGTTAGTTAATGATGCAAGTATTCGAATACAAAAAAGAAAGGTATTGTAAACATAGTGCTCATATTTTTCCAAAATTATATTTCTTTTTAATTGTTTTTTATTTCATTAATTACATTTGTTCTAATTTGAAAATGCAACGTAATGGTTTTACGCTACAAGGAACCGCCACACGGAAATGCGACATGATTGCACGGCAAAAGTGTGCCGTGACCAACTTGCGAATTTCCGTTTGGGGGTAAAAGAGCACTATGTGGGTCAGTATAAAAGAATGAGTTTGGATAAAAAGAAAAAGTCAGTAAGATCGAGCCAGCGAGTTCGAGGGGTTAGGGGGGTGTAGCGGTTTACCGCTATCACTCACCCTAATGCCCTGATAAGAGTCCCTGCCATTATCAACGCCCCTAATTGATAATTATTTAGGCAAGTAATTTTAAGAATTATTTATAATTAGTTTATAAGTGTTATTTGTTTCATAAGTATTATTTGTTATTAATTATTATAATTCATTAAACCATTAAAAATCAACCATAAAAGCTCAGCTTATTCGTTACAGTATTCGATTCTTTCATTCTTTCATTAAATGCAGTAAATATCGATAAAAAATTAAAAATATTTATTGCAGTTAATCGTTAATCCCTTGTGTGTTGCAATCCAACAAGTTGTCTGCAAGAAATACAAACACAAAATGCGATTATTTAAAAACAAATTAATGCACAAATTTAAAACAGTCGAAGTAATCAGTTATAATATCCTTAAATTGTCCATCACTAATAACAACCAAACGAAACTGCTGGTACTGATTATAGGTATATTAATAGCGTCTGGGGTCTTTTAAAGCTAATCTTCACAGCTGGTATTTCGTGTCCATCCTAAAGTTTTACTTGGACAAATCAGAAAAAGATGCAATTATATAATTGTTTTTGAGAAAATAAAACAAATTTACATTTTGTAAACCATGCCAAGGATCTGGACTATTACTATAAATTATTAACATTGTAAGAAAATCAGAAATAAAACACACTACTTTTATTAAGAAATACTTTATGTACATTTTGCCAATTTGTGGCTTCTTCGGAAGTTACATTTAAACTTTCATTAATTAAAACAAGTTGGTGAAACGTACGTCAAGTACTTCCTAATAAATGTGGAAATCGATTAGTGTGTTTTTATTCAGATTGATAATGAATTTCTATATAGTTAAAGTGAAAACTATTATGTAAGAAAATTATTAAATAAATAAAAAAATTACTAAATAATTAATATTAATAATTCTCTACTGCTCAACAATTAACAACTTAACAGTTTTCAAATATATTGAATTTTAGAAACAGATTGCTTGCTCGGCACTTGATGAAACATATTTACTAAATTAGTTGAAAGAAACACTTGGTATACGTTTCATAAAATTTATTTTAAAAACGGTTAAACAAACTAGAAATACTAGCGATAAGCAGAGCCCAGTACCTGAACCAACAAATTTGTAACGACCCACTAGAATTTGGGATTTCCCCCGTATTAAAATATGCCTTATAAATAGGACAAACCACTTCTCAACCCTTAGTTATTATACTCATCCTTTTGAAAACGACGTCATAGTCGAAACAATTGTCAAGGTTTTTAAAATAAATTTTTTGAAACGTATACCAAGTGTTTCTTTCAACAAATATATTTAATTGTGAAATTAATAAACCAGTCAAATTTATTTTTCGAAAATTTAATAAGATGAAATTTAAGCAACTACATACAGACACCCAAACACACACACTACATATACGTATATACAAACGGTTACTGGCAGATTTTACGACATGTATTTAAAGGCATTCCTGATGGTCCGGTTGCCGCGTCATTTATGAATGGACCCCCTTCAGATCTGCTTCAGACCCAGGCCTGCATACAAACGCTCATATTTCAATCTCCACGAAATGGATTTTAAACGAGTTGCCTTGTTAGACTCTAGGTGAGAAATTTGTTGTCCCGGGGACTCCCTGACGCGCTGGGCCGCGCCAGGATGCTTGTTTCGAAATGTACGACTTGTGTAGATGCATAAAATAAAATGGATTTTAATTTAATCGATTCCGATTTTTCAACCATGGATTGTTCTACTGCATCGTTACCGAGAAACGCACGTACATAGCTCATCGATCTGTCAAAACAGATGGTATTTTTTTGTATCGTTTTTTCTTTGTTATTTATTTAACATTTATTGTGTATGTATCGAATTTCACAAAGTAATTATTATGCATACTGTCTAATTTTTGATTTTTGAGTGCCAATGTCAGTCATATTCGACCAAATAAATTGATAAATTTCTTGAAAATTTTATTGCCTTAGCTGTAACTTTAAATAAGTAGGGTACGTTAAAATTAGTCATGTCAAGTAAATACTCGAAAAATACAGTATATATCTACTGTTGTCTTTTTGAAAATCGATAATTATTTATAAGGATATTAACAAACGGAAATTAACATTAACGTTACATCACTTTTGTGTTCTTTTATTAACACGATGCCTATCGTTAGTACTTAATATTACTTGCATACAAAATTAATATAATTACCTAACTGCGTGTGACCTTATCTTAAATAACCTTTAATGGATGACTAACTGACTTAAAGAAGAATGTAAATTGAATCTAACGTTAGGTAAATTATTAACGCATAAGCTTGACAAATAACTTTTCGTACCAACTCAGCAGGATATTGAGAAGACTAAATAGAAATCCTCCTCGAAAGATTAAAACCACGGTATCAACATTCATAACTTCTGATTTTAATGGGCCAAGAACCTTTAATATTGTATTTCATCTGATTAATACCAGGTGACGAGATCTGGTTTCATGACATAAAACCGTGTAACTTTTTCAATCTTGTTCTCTGCTCACCCAAACACATTTCCGTTACTTATAGAATGCCTAATGTATGAATAAACACCGATCCTCTCTTAGGGAGATCTTATATATTTTATACCGCTAGAAATAAAATGCATTAGGTATAGGTAGGTAGGTAGTGTAAAATTATTTTGAAACTGAGTTTACGCCATTGACAAAGTTTGTTTGAATCAATCCAAATTATAGCCATAGGTCTATAAGATAAAAAAAGTTTTTAAATACAAATACAGGCATATCCGTCTATGTGCATTTTGAAATACGAACACCAATACCTATTATCTATCGTTTTTTAAGATTTATTTGATCGAACAATAACCAAACCAGTCCAAGTTTCAGAATTGAATTCCTTCTACTAATTCATATATGTACTTCTACCTCTACCTTGTATATTGTTCCAATCGGGATACGTTTTCTTCATTTTAAAAGAAATTAAATTTAACTCTTTAGTAGGTATCTACTACTATCTGCTAACGGCTAATATCAATAAACTTTTTTAGATTTATTTCCATTAATACCTACCTGGCTATATACTTATACAGTACGTAATGGTACTAGTGATGGGAATTGTCGTTACTTTTCAGTACTCGTATGTAATCGTTACTTTCGGATCTGGTATTCGTTACTTTGTATTCGGTACTTAGTAATCATTAACGATAGCCGGCAAATAGGTAGGTATTAACATCAGCTGGAACCGGTAATGATGCGGTTTATATATATATATACTTTCACAAATGTAAATATGTATCGAGTACAGACTTTTATACTACCGAATTTGAAAAGTGACCTGTACTGTATAATAACAGATACGTAAGCAGACTTGAGAAGAGTAATAGGTAAGTTGAATAACAGAGAGCGCTGAGATTTCTACCTCAGTACTTTCGCTCCTATTCGAAGTCGTTGGTGTTCGTACGATACCAATAACAGAAACAGAGTACGAGATACGATATACGATTTACGATATATATACGATATACGTTATACGAATTAGCACGTACGCAGATACGTAAGAAGCGAGTCGGTACCGAGTAACGATTACTTTTGAAAACGAGTAATCGTTACTTCGGGTATTTGGAAGTAACGGATATAAAGTATTCGTTACTGTATTACCCGCCCATCACTAAATGGTACGTAAGAGCATTACCTAATACCGGTCGGTAGGTACCGGAATGGGAATAATAAACATATTATTACAGAGCACGTCACGAAATGGGAACTAATAATGTAAAATTTTATGAGATCCCGAAGTGGGAAGACATCTACTAGTAACCTGCGACATTGCAAGGTTTGATAAAGTCAAATTCTTGAGGTAGGTAAATATCAACTGTTGTAGGAAAAAGTTGACAAGTTATCGTAACCGGTAACATTATTTTTGGAGTCAACATGTCATGAAAGAAAGGGAAATATCACAAAATATGACGACATTTACAGTGGCGGTGTTAGAAAACAAAGAGACACTAGTGAACTGGCAATTGTACCTACATGAAGAAAGGAAAGATTACCTTAGTTCTACAATATACTCGCTACTACTACGTACAAATAACAGGCGCTTGTCGACAACGGTCGCGGCGGCCATTCCAAGTTTCAATGCCGCCAATCATTATCGCCACTAATAAGAGTTACGAGTGGGTTGCCAGGCAACACTTGTGAAGCGAGGGGAACTACCGGCGGCATCGTATGAACGCAGGCGCCGCGACTAATTGAATGGAACTGCTGATGCTCGGCAACTCGGCATGCATTACCTTTTTACATTTTGTTTGCTTACCCTCCCGGTGGCGGCGCGGCGCGGCGCGGCGCCGGTTGTGGCGGCGGTTCGTTACAGTGGCTACTTTGTTTTAGCGCCACGCAGATTATTATTTCGAGTTACTTGGTGGCATTCAACAGGCGCAAGTTCTTAATAAACGTTTTAAAACTGGCCAGTAAACGCTTTAATCAGAAAACAATACCATCGCGTTTTATTATTCACGCTAGCTCTTATACCTAGTTACGTTTGTTTTCTTTTTTCTTTGCTTTACATGACTGTGATGAGTTAGAAAACGTTACTGAAACCATATTGAAATTGACTTTCTTTTGTTATTACATGCAACGTTATTGCAGTTTAAATAACTTTTTCACTTGCAATTATTACGTAGGTAGGTATTTCGATAGATTCGACCTTAACTTGTTGAAAATCAATTTTCACAAACTTTATTCCTAAATGTGACGGCCGTTCCGCCAAAGAAGTAGGTAGTTACTCAGAGTCTAATGAGGCCTATCTTTGGCGAAATTATCGTCACGTTTAGATACTACGTTTATGAAAATCTAAAAAGTCTTGTTTTTATGGAAATTAGATATTTACCTAATCGCAATTTTATAATAATCTACAAATCTGTGAATACAACCTTTAACAAAAGTAATGTAAGACTTGAGATTCCTACAACTGTCATCTTTATCTGTGCTTTAAGTATCTACTGTAAAATGTGGTCATAACGTTTTCGGGGGAACCTTGAAAGTCGATAGATACATACCTAAAATATTGAAAATCAGCCAGAAAGCCTTATGTGTAGAAAATACAAATTTCAGAAGGCCCCTCAGACAGGTTAACTTACAATTGAAGTTTTAAAGGGGGGGGGGCATCTTTTGATACAGAAGCGCAGCCAATCCAATCCATAAAGTTAAAATAGTCAACTTCAAAAATTCCAATATCAAACAAAAATTTACTACTAATATCTATAAATAAAACATAAAAAAGCTCGAACAAATTAAACTCTAAGCTAATAAATGTTCAAACTGGCCATCTCCAACTTCCTTAAAACTGTGTCTATAAATTTTGTTCAAATTTTTGTCCTATAGGATCAGGCATTTCAGGAGTTATTCTTCTGTCTTCAACAATGATATAGTGAAATAATGATTCACACTCGGTATTATGAATGTTAATTTTAGGTCTAGTTGGCCATTCTAAAGTATCTCTTCGATCGATAAATTGAGACAGACGAAAAATTGAATATTTTAAAAATAAATCATTATAACCCTGAAATAATCCCTCTCATCATGCCAGAGGCAAAGCAGGTTATCGAAAAACAAATTATTATAACATTGAACAGAAAATGGCCAGCAAAAAGCAAAAACTATGGCAGATCAGAAGTGATATTTTTAAAAAAAACCTTAGTTACAAACTTCCAACGCAAGAAACAAATTATAATACTACAAAGACTCAGAATCAGCCTAATAATTTACAGTTACTTAAAAAAAAGAACCACTCCACAATGTAAGTACAAAATGCAACACCAACTCCTTTTAAACGGCGGAACATGTTATAATCGACTGTCCAGGACTAAATACCCAAAGACTAAAACATAATAGTTCCCCATTGATAAAGGAAAATTTAAATATCCCAGAATTGTTTAAAAATGTACTGCAGTTCCTGAAAGAAATCGAAGTATATGATTAAATACTTATTATACAAATGAATTTTCTCATGCAAACAAAATAGTTATAATTAATCTATAGTCACTCATGACCTGGTAGTTAAACCATTTATAATAAAAAAAGAAAACGCTCCAATTATTTTTATGTTATATCTTAAAAATGCGATCTTTCGAATAATGTACTTATCGCACGATTCTATTTTAAATTTTAAGGGTGGATTATTGTAAAAACAGGAAAAAATGATACCTCCCTTCTGTATTAAATGATGCCACCCCTCTTAACTTAAGTTGACCTGTTCAAGGGATATCGACTTTTCTACTACTCGTTTTCAAAAACCCACCCTGTCGGTATAACTATTTCGTATACCGAATGTAGTATAGTACAGCAGTAAAAGATCCACCAACCAATATTTCAGCTCCTTCAACAAAAACCATTAGATAGTGTTGATTAAAATAATACTTCCCTTTGTCAAATTACTTTGCCAAATTGTTAGATAATAAAATTTTTTTGTTTTAATTTCAGATAGTATTAAATTCCATGCACCGTTACCAACCGAGGATACATTTGGTAAAATGGCGAGACCACGCAGGACCCATTACGGATCTTGAACAGGAACAATACAGGACGTTCATATTCTCGGAAACAGTTTTCACCGCAGTCACGGCGTACCAAAATCAACTTATCACGAAACTAAAGATTGATTCGAATCCATTTGCGAAAGGGTTTCGGGATTCATCGAGACTCACCGATTTTGACAGGTATGTTTCCAATATGACACAATATTTGTTACTTGCCTCAGTAAAAAGAAATTAGTTTGTATTAAATTATATTAATGAAATCAGTAGTTTCTAATAAAAAATATGTTGCTTTCTTTGGGGTAGATAAAATCACAACTTTCACTACCTTCTAACCAATTGAATGAATTTTTGTTTTATTACAATTTTTAATAAAATAAAGGAATTTTAGTCGTAAAGAATGACTTTACTACAATTAACTGCTTCTGTCTCGACGTTATATAGAGATGCATTCATAATACATGAAACACAAAGACTTATAAGCAGTGGCGGCTCGTGGTCGAATAGGAAGGGGGTTCACAAAGTTAATAACATGTAGGTAATATCTGAACATGAAGCGTATTTCACGATGTTGTAAATGCACCGCAGGCGAAGATTTTTAATATTTTTAGGAGAAACAAATACTTATGGCATTTAATAACACAATAAATAAAAACCTTACGTTTACTTATACAGGAAATCCATTCGTGTATGGTTTGCCGACAAATGTGACAAATCCGTAACCCCTGTCTTTGTCCACTCAACACTTTCATTAGGATTACCGGCAAAAATCAGGCACGGAAAGCAAAATAATGCGTTTAATTTATTACACCCACACAACCACGAAGTTTTTTTATACTGTTCTACTTTAAACACACGTTTGAACTTTTTATTTTTTAAGGTACACTCTTGTGTCAGCTGTAGTCTTGACGAGGTGGATCCCTTTTCTTTTTTTCGAAACGATTTTGAAAATTATTTGAATTTTCTTTAATATATTTTACCGAACACGACTCCATCATTTACGTAATATTTTAATTAACACGTATTGTGCAATAAATTGTCATTTATAATTAGTGGACTTTGAACTCTGAAATCTGAACATGCTTCTGAACATAATTTTTTTACTATCGGTTCCTACCAACACTAGCTTCCAGAGCCTTTAAAAATGACTCGTACTGGACATTTTCACCAGGTGGTAGGCTAACCGAAGTTGCAAAACCCCGGCAGACTGTCGAGTACGCGTGCCGACGTAGCACGACATTATTCCGGCTGATTCCGGCTTCTTGTGCAGTGCACCTAAACGGTGTATGTTGAGTGTATTTTATCTTCCATTTCACGCGTCCGACGCCTCTCTCTCTAACACATGGACATCACACGGAGTATCGCTCTAGTGATAGGTATGTTCAGAATCAAACTTGAACCAAAAAAGTTAGGTAAAGTCGTCAGCGACACAACAAAAGTTTAAATATTTTCTATGGGTTACGGGTTGGTGTTTTGTAACTATGAACTATGAAATGGTAAAAGAGATGTATATTATACGATAATCATCAATAATATAATAAATATTAAAAGGATAAAATTATATGGTGTAACTAGTTCAATTTTTAAGGAGGTTCACTGAACAAATGCATCTACAGTAAAACCGCCACTGCTTATAAGCTAATTTAATTTAATAGAGGAGGGGTGGAGATTTTGTCGACAATGTAATTAATATAATTACAGTATATTTCTAATAATATTACAATGATAATGGCAACTCAGGGAGTAAAAACCCTTTTACTATTTTACACAATTTTATAGCGACGCATAAGTAGCTAGATTTAACTCGTATAAAATATACACCTACCACTATCTCAAGCTTCATTTGTGGCCCCTAAAATCTTGAAAAAATTGTTAACTTTACGCGAAACGACAACGAATAAATAAAAAAAATAAAAGATTGTTCAGTCCTTTAAGTTGCTATAATTACTACGATGGAGATATGTATTCGGGGAAGAATTATAAAGAAATGTTTCAATTACATTTTTAATTTCAACACACATATATATTGTTTTGTTCTTAAACTATTTTTTTAATTTCCTTGAATTTTATATAACCAATTTCTAAATAACGCAAAATCTATATTGTTACGTAATTTACAATATCACGTATTTTTCTCTCAACACTTTTTATTAAATTAACTTTATAACAACAACGATTCAATAACTATCTCAATAACAACAATAACTCAATATCTATTTCGCTTGTCAATCGCTTTTCTTCTCTTCGAACTTATCTCTGTCAGTCTCTTCTATCAAATACTGTCAAACTCTCCAACGCTGTTCCTTATATAGTATTATGGACGTTTCTAGGCAACTCTCGAAACGTCCAGCAACTCTCGGACTTTCTGGAACGCGTCATAGGTTACTTCCACACAATTTTCGCAGTCGGCAGTTGTCAACGTCAGAATGACACATCTGTCACACTGCCCCCCTCTAGCTCTGATCGTCCCGATCAGTTTCTTCCACTGTGTATGGAGCCAACCGGTCGAGGTGTACAACTTTCATCTTCGATTTGGGGCCTCGTTGTATCCTGTAGACGACATCGTTTATCCGGGTAATCACTTTGTACGGGCCCTCCCAATTCCGTTGTAATTTAGGGCACCTTCCTTCCTTGCGAACTGGGTTATAGAGCCATACACGATCGCCCTCCCTGAATCCAGTGGAATTCGCTCGCTGATCGTAGCGGGTCTTCATCCGGTCACTTTCGAATTTAATTCTTGTTCTGACGGCTTTATGGATGGTGTTTAGCCGCTCGCGTAGTTTAGATACATAATCGTCCGTGGACAGCGAAGAATCTTCAGGTCGGCCAAACATCAGATCAGCAGGTAGTCTCAGTTCTTTCCCGAATAGCACGCAGGAAGGTGTCTGTCCGGTGGTCTCGTGTATGGATGTCCTATAGGCCAGAAGGAATTAGGGAATGTGGCGATCCCAGTCGGTCTGATGATCGTTCACGAACATCCTCAGGTTGTTTTCTATAGTCGCATTAAATCGCTCTACCATGCCATCAGACCGAGGATGCAGCGGAGTCGTTCTATTTTACCTTATTCCCATCAATTCACATACTCGTTGGAATATTTCTGATTCAAAATTTCGGCCCTGGTCTGTGTGAATCTCCATAGGAACTCCATATCGGCTGATCCAGTTGTTTATTATTGCCTCCGCCACGGTGGTTGCATCCTGGTTGGAGATTGCATAGGCTTCCGGCCACTTGCTGAAGTAATCCATCACAACGAGGATGTAGCGGTTGCCATCTTCAGTTCGGGGAAAGGGACCAGCGATATCCATGGCTATTCTTTCGAATGGTGCTCCGACGTTATACTGGTGCATCTTTCCTCGTGTCCTGGTTCTCGGACCTTTGTTGGAAGCACATACTTCGCATTTTCTACACCAGTCTTCCACATCCAATCTAGCGTTCACCCAGTAATATCGTTCACGTATTTTCTCTAATGTCTTCTTCACTCCAAAATGTCCACCTCCAGTCCCAGCATGCAGCTCTTTTATTACTTCTTTCGTCTTCTTCTTGGGCAACACAACTTGTAGGCGCTTCTTCGTCCCGTCTGGACTTTCCCATATTCTTTTAAGGACTCCATTCTCGAGCTTTAGTGAATCCCATTGGGCCCAATAACATTTCGTAGTAGTACTAAGGGGGCTTACGTCCGCCCATTTTGGTCGAGATTCTCCTGTCTCTTTCCATTTCATGATAGGCCATAGGTCATCATCGGTTCGCTGTTCCTCCATCAACACTGTGTCTTCCCAATTCTCTTGTCTCTCCACGGTGGTATGTAGGCATGGAACTTGTTCTAACCCTTCTTTTCGTTCCACAGAAGAACAATGTTTGCAATTCCGTGGTCATGGTCGTCTTGATAAGGCGTCGGCATTACCATGGTGTTTTCCTGGCCGATGTTCAATTTTGAAATTGTACTCTTGTAAACGCTGTAACCATCTGGCCACCTGTCCTTCAGGGTTTCGGAATTGCAGCAACCATTTAAGAGAAGTGGTCAGTTCTCAGCAGGAATTCTCGCCCATATAGATATTTGTGGAAATGTTCTTTAGTTTTCACCGCGGCCAATAGTTCTCGGCGGGTCACACAATAGTTCTTCTCGGGCTTTGACAGTGTCTTGCTAAAATATGCGATTACTCTTTCTTTGCCGTCTTGAACTTGAGAAAGAACCCCTCCAATACCCACATTGCTCGCATCGGTGTCGACTATAAATGATTTTCCAAATTCGGGGTAAGTCAAAATCGGGGTGTTAGACAACTTATTTTTAAGAACTTGAAAAGCTTCTTGACAGGTGTTCGTCCAATCAAAAGGCACTGCATTCTCGGTAAGTCTGTGCAAGGGGCGAGCCACATCTGCAAAACCCTTCACGAATCTTCTATAGTACGAACATAATCCTAAGAAACTCCTCAATTCATGCTGGTTCGTTGGTTGCGGCCATTTACGAACTGCCTCGGTCTTGTCAGGATCTGTACCAACGCCTTTACTTGATATGACATGGCCTAGATATTTCACTTCAGTTCTAAACAACGCACACTTTTTGGGATTTAATTTTAGTTTTGCTGCTGTGAATTTCTGAAGTACTCTGCTTAGATTGGCGAGATGGTCTTCAAACGTTCGTCCAAACACAATGACATCATCCAAATAGACCAAGCAGATTTCCCAACTCAATCCTTGTAAAATTGTCTCCATTAATCTTTCAAAGGTAGCTGGTGCGTTGCATAGACCGAAGGGCATTACATTGAATTGCCAGAGACCGTTCCCAGTAGTAAACGCAGTCTTTTCCTTGTCTTCAGGATGTACTTCGACTTGCCAATAACCGCTCTTTAGATCCAACGTCGAGAACCATTAAATTTCACTGGACAGACAATCTAACGTGTCGTCGATTCGTGGCAAATGATAGCTGTCTTTATGTGTTACTTCATTTAATCGTCGATAATCAACACAGAATCTCGTTGATCTGTCCTTCTTACGTACCAAAACGATAGGGGAGGTCCATGGACTTTTCGATGGTTCTATTATCCCTTTCTCGCGCATATCCTTAATCAATGAATCGACTTCTTCTCGTTTGGCCCATGGTACTCGTCTGGGTGGCTGTTTGATTGGTCTTGCATCTCCTGTGTTGATTCGGTGGTACGCTAAATTGGTTCTTCCATAATCGCTGTCATCAATCGCAAAGACGTTCTTGTTAGTTCGAATTAGGTGTTCTAGCTTTCGAGTTTCTTCTTCAGTAAGATGTTCAGTTGCCTTGTTGATTAATTCTTGTAATGCTTCTGGCAGCATCCCGTTTTCTTCCCTCTGTTTTCTCATTTGGTCCAAATGATTGATGGTGGTGACTGGTTCCAATGTCCCTATTGGTGTTCCTTTGGAAAGTTTTTGTTCAAAGCCTTTCAGATTGACAACTCTGATTGGAATCGTGGTCGAGCCGGTTTGTACCACAGTTCTTCCGACAAGGATAGCCTTCTGCCTCAAATCTTCGTTGTCTTGCTCTATGACTCCAGTGATTTCATAAGGGACATTATCCTCTATTGTAATTCGGGCAACAGCTTCGGAGTGTCCCGGTAAAACTTGATCTTCAGCAACGACGACCCGTAGTGTTCGCTGATCAGTCCCATTTCTTTGTAGTGGCAGTTCTTGATCTCCTATTCTTAAACATTTTGTGCCCATGTCTAGCTGGATTCGGTGTCTCTCCATGAAGTCGAGTCCCAAAATGATGTCGTCGGTGATATCGGCGACCAGCACTTGTTGGTACAGGCTTGCGTCTCCAAGACCGATCACCACTTCGCATTCTCCATGAAACGATGTTGTTTCCCCTGTCGCAGTTGTTAAGACAGCATTTATGGTTAGCGGTCGAATCCTCCATTTACCGATTATTCGAGGGTTAACTATCGTTCTTGATGCGCCGGTATCCACTATCAGTTTTATTTTCCTGTCGTCTACAAAACCATCCACAGTAAGTGAATTACCAGTGGTTGTTTTCGATAGGGAAAGATGATGATTGGGGCTTGGGGACGCAAAGCCGGCTTTCGCCCCGTAAGGCCGGCTATTCTTAGTTTCCCTGCTTGTTTTCTTCGGCGGCTGACGCCTGTCTTCTTCCAGATGGACAGCCGCTGCTCAACCCCCCCCAAACCCCGTCGTGAAAGCGGGGTCCCCTGTTTGTCGCAAGTCCAACAGCGTGGGCGCTCACTCATCTCTTCTTTCGGTTTTGAAGACATGACTTCTTTAGCTATTTTTACCATTTCTTGCCGAAAAATCTCGCCATCTTCTTCAAAATTCAACCCAGCCTGCCGGATTCTCACATGTCCTTTGGATGCTTGTTTGGCTGCTTCATATTCCAGCGCATGCGACAATGCTTCGCCTGCAGTTTTATGTCGAGACATGCGCAGGGCTTGCTGTATTTCGACATCTCGCACTCCATCGACAAACATTTGGGTGGATAGCTGGTCTGTGAAGTCTTGAGGGGCACTAGGATAAGCCAACCGCACAAGCCTTTCGACGTCCGCTTCGAATTGTTGGAGGCTTTCGTTGCTACGTTGATAGCGGCTTTTTAACTGCGCCTGGTACATTTGTTGTAGGTGTTTATCACCGTAGCGCATCTCCAATCGGTCCACCAGAATTTTAAAATCGTTTTGTTGCATTTCTGGTATACCTTGCAGAACGTCGAGAGCATCCCCACGTAGCGCTATGATCAGGGCAGTGGCTTTTTCCATTTCATTCCATTCATTTGCCTTGGCAGCAGCATCGAATTGTTTAAGATAGACTGACCAAGAGACCTTCCCATCAAATGTTGGTGGTTTTATTCTTGATATTCTTACACTTCCTACTTCGATTTTGTTTAATTTTGGGTATTCTTGAACGGTCAGATTGGCCTTCATATCGTCTAACTCCTTTTGAAACTTTTTGTGTACGGCCTTTAACTCTTCTTGAACTTCTACTCTTACTTCCTTTATTTCTTCTTGAACTTCTACTCTTACCTCCTTCAATTCTTCTTGAACGTCTTGAACTTCTACTCTTACTTCTTTTAACTGTTCTTTCAATCCTTCTTGCTCAATTTTAATTGTTCTCATATCTTCTATTAATTTCTCTTGACCTGCCTTAATTTCTTCTTGACATGCTTTAATTTCTTCCTTCATTTCTTTCTGGACTGCCTTCATTTCTTCCTTTATTTCTTCCTGGCCTGCCTATATTTCTTTAAGCATTTCCATCAAAAATTTCATTTGCTCCTCCATTTTTGCCGCTTGACTTCTTGTTACTGGCATAAATCCTTACTCCTGACACCAATTGTTACGTAATTTACAATATCACGTATTTTTCTCTCAACACTTTTTATTAAATTAACTTTATAACAACAACGATTCAATAACTATCTCAATAACAACAATAACTCAATATCTATTTCGCTTGTCAATCGCTTTTCTTCTCTTCGAACTTATCTCTGTCAGTCTCTTCTATCAAATACTGTCAAACTCTCCAACGCTGTTCCTTATATAGTATTATGGACGTTTCTAGGCAACTCTCGAAACGTCCAGCAACTCTCGGACTTTCTGGAACGCGTCATAGGTTACTTCCACACAATTTTCGCAGTCGGCGGTTGTCAACGTCAGAATGACACATCTGTCACAATATTAAATTTATATCTAAATTAAATTGTTTATTTCATTCATTTGTATAGGTATTTTTCAACACGTTAATTCTTTCTTTGACTGATCGGTCCAGTTTTGTCTTCTAAGTAGGTACACTTTCGCCAGTCCTTGATGTTAGTACAATAGGCGCATGAATGTTACCCTTTTCCCTTCGAATACTTTCCCTTTTATTCCATTGTAGGTTCAGTTTCTCTAACCAGAGCGACTCACATTCAATAATCAATTTTAAATTGTTTGATCATACAACTGTTTTGTATATATCTGTGGCACAGTATCATCTTTTTAGAGTGATATGAATGAGTCGGTTTTTTAACTTTATTATCCGTAGCAATTATTTGTAGTATCTATGGTTGTTGAAAGAAAAATCGTAAATCTCTTTAATAATAAGTAATTATTGAATGTAAGAGCACATAAATAATATATTTTAAAAACAGACTTACAAACAGTCTGTACCAGGGATAAGTGAGAATGTAGAATTCAGATGAATGTTACTTCTCGTCGGTTCTACAATTTACTAGTTTGCGTCATATGTATGAAACGTCTTTATCAGTTGGGAACGCTACGGTCATTCTTTGCAAAGAAAGATCGTAAAAATTGGCTTCCTAAATGAGTTTTCGAGTAATTACTGGAATTACTGTTCGGTAGGTGCTCTTTACGACCCATAAACCTGCACGGTAGCTAATGGCTTACAGACAAACCGACGAGACGAACGCATGTGTCGTTATTTAGGAATGCATCATTGATTTTCAATACATATACATAATATATGTATGTGAATACATACATACTATACAGGGTGTTACAACCAACTAATGCGAAATGACGGGGTTAGGGTGGGTTAGGCAGAGCCGTATCCAGTCTTATTGTTAGGAGGGCTGGGTTATATATGTATACAATGTAAACTCTCCATAACGAAATTCAAGGGCCGAGCATTTTTTAATCGTTATAGAGTTATAGCTATATAGAGTGAAGAAAGAAAACAATCAAATTCACAATAATTTTTAATACTAAACACACCGGCATATTTAAGGGAACATAAGATATAAGTAAAATTTATTTTTTTCTTTTATGGTGCACATATTGTTAATAATAAATATATCACAAATAATCTCTTAAACCGATATTAGATGAAGTAATTGGATTGGGTATGGGATATGACTCAAATGAAATACTGGTTTTGAAAAGAATAATTCTTATGCACAGAGTAGTGTCAAAATGTAATGAAAAAATCGATTTTAAATTTACTTATCTATTTATGTATAAAAAGGACTTCCCAATTTTTTTTTATTGAAAAGACTAAAGGTAGACAATAGCTACAATAGCTACTTAACAAAAAAATAAACAAAATAGGTTGACAAACGTAGGAAAAAAGTTTAGAGATAAGGGGAAGGCAACTAACTCTACCATAATATATTCCGTGCATTTGAACTTGATGTAATAGAAATTTTTATGTTCGGATCAGCAAATTCCATATGGTGTACATTTTGCTGTAAAAGTCATTCCTCTTGGGTTAGAGCACGTTTTTACTAGTTTATGTATTTTTTTTTGTTTTCGTGGAGGAGACGAAATCTTCAAAAGACACCCAGACGCCCGTTGGATATGCCTTAAGAAGGGCACCTACTGACTAAAATCTCTCCCCCTCGGGCCGGTATAGGACCGTTAGTTCGGGTCCTCTTCAGCCGACTAGTTTATATTGAATTCCTTTCCTAAAACTAGTTTTAACTAGATAAAACGCCTTTAAAATTTTTTTATTCTGACTAGGTGTGATTATTTTTGTAATCGGTAGATACTTTAAGATCATGAACACGACAATGTCCTCTTCGATCATGTTCTCCTTTCCTTCCATATGATTCTAAGAACGATAATCAAAGCATTCTTCGGTTGAAATTATTTAGAAAAATATCATGTTTTATAATTCAAAATTGAGAAACATAATTTTTGATCATGATTAAAATTGCTTAATATATTTTTACTAAATGCGGGAATCCAATTAGTGTTTGACCGGTTTTTATTGCTATTGAAATGGTAGCGGTAATTTTCGTAGTTTATATAAAGGTTAATAGGTAGATTTTCTTATTAAATTAATCGTTTTTTGTTTAACTATTACATATTCGTCGTTTTCTTATGCATGTTTTTTGGGTGATCATTTGGATGGGAATGGTAGATAAATTTTGTCACCTTGCCGAAAACAAATTTGTCGAGATCGTTTCGGGCGGAGCAGTCATGAAAACAATCAATAACATTGAGACGGAATGATTGCGCGGTGAGCTGATAATGAGAGGCTTGGGATCTCCGCCTACCGCTTCGGGCCGAACTAAAGTGAACCGCTATGCGTAGCTATAGATAGCTATAGCATACCGCCGTTAGTACCAGATCAGGCTTCTAATTACAGTCGGCAAAAAATAAAGCGGCGTTGAACAGCAGCTTCGCCTAATAGAAACAATAACTCAGGAAGGTCCCACCGAAAATAATAGTTGCACATTATTTCTAACTGTTTTACCTTAAAAGCTCATTTTTTAAATTGCCTTAGTATAATTTGAAATGAGCCTGGTACCTTTTTCGAACGCATTTGCGACTTTTTTAGTTTGCAGTATAATTATGAAATAGGTAGTATTTGTGAGCAGAAATTAATGGTTCCAATTTGATACTATGATTAATATCAGTCGAAAATGTTGTGTAATTTTTATAAACGTTTATTATTAGATGAGAATGGATATGAGGTATAAAAAATGAAATTGTTTTAGCGTTTGTGGATTGCGATTAATTATTCATACAAAATTAACATTCCAAAGTACCACGTCACTGTATTGAAAATTTTAGAAAGACTAAGATCAAGAGCAGTACATTACTGCCCATACAAGACCAAGAGTTAAACTGATTGAACAGGATAAACAGCAAGACTTATTAATAATATTCTCGCACAATTCTCACTTGAAGTGTAAAGAAAATAAAAATTAAAATATTTTTTTTTGTGAAATCTAACATTTGTTGAATAACCCGTATATTTATTTATGTAAAATCTGAAAGTGTACATCCTCGTAGATACTTACTTAAATTCATTTTGTAATGTACGGAATCCTGTAAATTTACAATACCTATTTGATCGATGAACCATGAAAAAGTTTATATTTTCCTTGTCGTCTTGGTCTTAGCTCATCAGTCATCACTAATTTAACAGGATTGTACCTAGATCAAGTGCTAGTTTTACTTATAGTGGTACCCTTAGGCAGGCAAGTGAGAATCTAGCGGCTTTTTAAGGGCAATGCTTTCTAAACCTTCTCAAAAAATTAACCCAATAATCCAATACCCTTTCATACACATGCCAAAAGTAAATAAATATCAAAAAGCAGGGTTTTATTGTGTTCGTTGGATTAAGATTTTTTTTGTCTTGTATAAGTAAAATAGACGCCCCCAAAGCCTGGCGCCCCTTAAGGCCCGAACCGCCTAGATCTAACTTCGCGGTCGGAGAGGTTAGGTTATGTTAGGTTTCTTAGGAGGGGGGGGGGAGATTAGGATAAGTAGTAATTATATATTAGTCAATAATGTGACCACTGTATTTTGTCGTGGTGCTGCGTGATAAGGTTGAAAGTAAGGGGCGGACTTTTCCTGAGACCTCGAAATCTCCCGCTATTAAAAAACAATTTTTGCTTCTTTTCGACCTCCCTGATGATGGTATATCGTCAAACCATTCAAATCATCTTCCAGATAAAAACAATATATACGCTAATTTTCTACAAATCTTAGTCTCTGAATTTTCCGTAGCTACTTGCAGCTATGTAGGTAGGTATGGCTTTCTCGTTTTAGTATTTAGTATTTCACAGGAAGAGGCTTGATACCTCTAACCTTCTCTGAACATACCCCTCAATTGTGACATTGGTTAAATAAAGAAGTCTTTGTCATTCAAAAGCATCTAATAGAGTCCAACGTTTGTTTCATAATTTTTACAGTGGGATAATTTTATCAATTTTCCTGCATTTTATTGATTAACTTATGTTGAATATGTAAAAATAACATTATTTAAACGTTTTATTTCCATAAGAAGGCCTTTGGCCCACATATATTGTAAATGACAATAGCTATTGTAAAATGTCATGTATTAGATTCTTTACCTAACCTAACCTAACTTATCCTCTTTTTCTTACAACATAAATTTCTCACGTGTGTTGAGCTATAAAACTCACAGAGGAAGTCATCTGACGCTTACCATATATTTAGTGACTAATATCTAAACTGACATTTGTTGGGAGCATTTAATAAATAATTAACATTAAGATATTCTTAGTAGATATCAAAACTTACATAATATATTTTCTATTTCAAAAACCATAACTTAACTGAAATGTACATATCTATTACTTGCAAGTGCGTCTTCCTTCGTCTCAAATAATATTTAAGTACCTAGGTAACTACCACTAAATATAAAATTTATAATACAAATAAAATTGTAAGGGTTAATTTATTACTCTTACTTAATTGAGAATTATACCTATCTTCTGTTCTTTTATAATATTTGTGCCTATCCTACGTATTAAGGACATTTAATGAAAAGGAGCATGCAGAATTATAATAATTCCGTCATGATTATGTTTCAAACAATTACACACTTAGAGTTGCACCTGTCACTTTATTACTTTATAAGTATTAAAATTCTTCGTCTTCGTTTGTGTGTAGGTTAATTCATTATTAATTTCATCGTTTTCATTGTATGCGGTGCCAGTCAGTTGCCACCCATGTTGGCTGATTGTAAGTGAAGACGGCAAGGATTTATTGTCGAAAACGTTACCAATAGGCGGTTAAGTAAAAGCAAAGTTATAAAACAGTGTGTACGTAAACGGAACAAGCCGCCTCCCGGTCGCCCCCGTGCCTTCAACTCTCCTCTCTCGCCCCGTCACGTTGATTGTTGGAAATTGAGCGAAGAATTAGCTTATTGTTGTATGTATGTGTGTTTGTGTATACCTATTTATATGTGTATGTGTGTGTTGTGATAGAATTTAATTTACGTATTTCAATCTTCGCGAGCCGCCGGTTTAGGGGCGGAGAAGTAGAAGCCGCTCTGTAATTTCAAGCAATCGTTGCCTTCATGACGATGGCTTGATGATATAATGAAACCGACATATTTTCTCACACCTCACCTCAGGTAGACAACCAGACGCTCATTTCACTCACTCATCTACTCTTCGGCCTTTCAAAAACTTGTTGCTATGTTTTCCCACTTATTTTCTTGTTGTTCGACCTTTCGCTGTTCTACCACAATTATAGTAACTCTCATCCAGAGCAATGACTTTAATCATTTTTTCTAAACATTGATATATATCTACATCTTTGAGTAAATAAGCACTTACTGTCTAAAAATACCTGATATCTCTGTCTTCAACTTTTCCAAACTGTTGTGGATTATGATTAATAAATTTTTGTGTACCTACATATTTTTAATGACTTGCAAAGTTTGTCATGTGAGAGAACTATGGAAGAGATAAATTATGGGAGAAAATTAGAAAGGTTAAAAGATGGGTATATAAGGAAGAAAAAGGGTGCTAAAAATATACTTACCTATAGCACGAAGAAAGAGACAGAAAATTAAGAGAAAAGCAAATGGGCGAGTGGAAAGAAGTGGATAGGGCTGTAGAGGAATAACGGTCATGGTAAGATGTAATGAGTTAGATGTATTAGGCGGGAACACAAGAAAAATAAAGGACTTGACATACGCAACGGGGATAAAGTTTCCGTTATGGGATTCGTAGCAAAGGGATCTGATACTGAATTATCAAGGAAATAAGTATATAATATTTCAAGATTTAGGGAGGGTAATGAATGTAAGAGAAGTAAATATTGGATGATATAATATATACAGGAAGAATGAAATTATAGTGAAAGAGATAATAAAACTTTACTAATGCACGCGTCTGTAAAATGCAATGAGAAAAAGGAGATGGAGGAGTGTGAGCGGATGGAGAATGATAGTGGCTATGGTATAAAAAAATTGAAAAATTAAGGAAAATCTTAAAAGAAAGGAAAGGGCCTGGGAATTAGTATAGATTATCTAATAATTTCAGTAAAGCTTACAATGTATATCATCACAATCATAATTAATACTATAAGAATACTCAATTTGATACTTCAATGTTATGTAGAAGAAAATCAGAAAATAGTATCTGAATTTCCAAAAATCAAGCAGATATCTACTGTATTCTACATATCTACTTTTTATTCAATAATTGAGTTATTGAAAGCTAATTATTGTAGGACTAGATGTTCAAATTTCGTAGAGTTTTTCTCGGTACGGGATAAACCGAACTCACTTAACCTAACCTAACTTAATCTAATCTCACCAAAATTATCTCCTTATCTAACTCAAATTTTCCAATGGTTAAAGCACGGATTTATAAGGTCCCTCAAATTTACGCCATATTTAACAACCTATGTTATAGTATTGTTCATGTGCATGTTTTGCTAAAAGTTTGTTTAAATAGGACCCATATTTACATCTTATGTACCCCAATTTTTAGTTTCTGCTAATTTGGACCTCTTGCAGTTTGTAGTTGACCCTTGACGGTTAGCATTACAGACCACCTTAAGGATTACTGATTACTTACTGATGATACATTCAATAATTATTTAAATTCCTATTCTTATTCTTATTCGGTTCTTTAGTATTTTTAGATAAACAAATCTAATATTTAGGTTCACAGCCACATTTTCTGTTCCTTCAATTATTTTAGCAATACAGAACTAAATACTTAAAAAAAAATATTAGCAGACATAGAGGAGAAAAGCTCTCATCAAAAGGGCTTAAGCCTATTGCTAAAATACTTTGATCTTTGAAATACCAATTACATTTTAAAATCCAAAAACTTCGAATTACCAATAACATAGAGAAGTAATTAGGTAAGTTAAGAAAGAGCCTTGATCACTTTGAAAGTGTTTGGACCCCTTTTTTAAAATAGAAACTAGAAAGCACTTTTATAAAGTAATTCGATTAGGCACTAACCCCCAACCGCTTGTTCACGAAAGAACTTCAAATACAGTGCTACAGGACTGAAGCACATTTTCATGCATAATGCATTGAAACTCTTCCCAACTCTGCTAACAAATTTGAAAGGTGCTCAGTTGTAAAGACCACCCTTGAAGAAATTAATAAACATTTAACAAGACGTCGGTGTAGTATTATATAAAATAATAAAGGATTTTGTTCATCCTTCAAATTTCTTAGTACATTCTATTTTATATATTTATTAAGGGTAGTTTCTACTTTAATTTGAGGTATTTTTTAAATAATATTTTTTTTGTTCTCGTTTGTCAGGTATTCCAGTTTAGCGCATTAAAAATTTAGATACGTTACCCCCTTCACTCTGAAAATTATTAAGTATTTTTTCTTTATTTTCAGAGATCCAATGGATAACCTGTTCTTTGAGCAACAGTTCCTGAGAAACTCTCTGCGGCTCTACTCCTCCGATCCCCTAGACACAGAAAACAATAATGCCAGTGCTTTGTTTTCGGCTGCCATGGTAGAAAAGGCCAGGAGTCATATCCAAATTTGGGGTAGGGCAAGTGGAGTTCAGTACAGTCCCAGTGATCTCCAAGCAATGCTCCTTAGCAGCTCGTCGGCGCAATATTTAGGTCAACGTTCTGCAATGTCCCTTGGTCTTCCGAGTCACCTGTGGAATCAAGGAGGTTCTCCATGGCAAACACCCCTTCACAGTGGACTTCCGCCTGGTCTTCTTGGTCCACCGAATGCCCAAAGACCACAAATAACACCACCACCTCCTCAATCATCAACTCCATCATCGTCCTCGGGATCGCCAAGTCCAACCACTGTTACCACCAATTCCGAACTTCGACTACCAAAAGCTTTCTTTCCAAGCACTTTTCACCGTTTTAACCCTTATGTGCCACCATTAACTAGACAGCCTACCATCAGCCCTAGGTCGTCGAACTGATAGTGTAATGTTGTTTAATTTTAGGGCTTTACGGCCAATTTTCAACCAAAGAAGTCTTTCTGTAATAAGGACTATCCAAATACTGATTCGTGAATTGTAAATATTAGTTAAATGTGTACATTACATTTGTAATTTAATGTCGATAATTATTGAATGTGTCGTAAAAAAGGTGATGTAAGGTAAGTGTAAAAGGACGATAGCATCTCGTGTTTATGGCAGTATTATAATTAGGTATGTATATATTATAAATAGATTCGTATATATGTTCGGTCAGTTGAATCTGTGTAATAATTTTTACGTTTAAAATTATTGTTTATCGTCAACCAGCGGTACTGTACTATAGCGAAAACGTTGTTCCTTTACATGCGCACACTCAGTTTTAGAGAAGATTATTGCATGTACCTTTACGAAGTTAAATTTCATATAGTGTGTAGTGATGGCAATGATTACTGTATTCATGTTTTGTAATTACCTATACATATATATGTGTAAATACATACATATGTGTATATATATATATATATATCATCGATATATTACTAATAAATGGGTGATATAAAATTTTGTTTTATTTACAACAAATATCTATACCATGGCATCCCATGAATAATATTATATCATATTAATAATAATTCAGACACAAAGGTTATTTTATCCTTTATCATACTCTTTCCAGTTGTTATTAGAAGATATGCTAAAATTTTTTGAATATATCCATTTATTCGTGTAGTTCTCTTTAACTAAATTATTTATTTCATAATTTCTTTGAATTGTTTACTTAGGTTTTCTATAAATTTTGGTATGTTGTGCATTTCACTACTATTCTAAGGTTTCGTTACGTAAGGATAACACGAACGAAGTGTCCTTCATTTTATTTAAAGTAAAATGACAAGAATATATTCAGAATAAAATAGCCAAGCGAATCGGCTCCAACAAATTCTCAAACAGTGAGTTCAGTGATATCACAAATCGGTTTTAATGTTTACATTTTTGCAGCATATTTAGGTATGTATTATTACATCAATCTGATAACGGTCATCTATACAATTAGTATAATGACAAAAATAAATGAATTGTTGTACATTTTATGAGAAATTTGCCGTTGAGTAGTAATCATATTCAAATATCAAAAGGTTCCATTCCCACTTCGGGATCAACGACTTATACCTGCGTATTACATAGTTTAATTTATGATATATTTAATTTATAATATATTTTAACATTTTAATAGATATATTAAAAGTAACTTGGAAATTCATAAAATAACAAAGTTAAACACAGTAAAACATTATGTAAAAGACAATGACAAGACTACTAACACTCACTTTGTTAGTGTTGTATTTACATACCACAACCTTACGGTCCTAAGGAATAAAACAAAATCATTATTCTTTTAATAATTAGTCAAGGTGAATAAAAATAGAAAATGTAACCCGACTTAAAAATGAACATAGACTGAACACATCTGTTAAAATTTAATTTCGAAACGATATTCTAATGTAATCCGTAGATATAGATATACGTCTAAGACAGGGATCGACATACTTTTTTAGACAAAAAGCCAGATGCCTGAAAAGTACCTATCGATTTTTCAGAAGCTTAAAGAGCTGCGGTTTTCTGTTTCATGTTTTTGACGTAATAGGTATCAAATTTTAACAGAGCAAAAAAACGACGAGTGGTAAGGCGTGCGACTTCCAAACAGGACCGAACGGTATAGTCTTGTCGTCTAGATCAGGGATGAGCAACACGCGGCCCGCGGGCCGCTTGCGGCCCGTTAAACTTGTTTATGCGGCCCGCCAAGTATTTCTAAAATTGAATTTATTTTATCGACTTTCTCCCATCAATATATTGTTATTAAATTAATTAAAAGAAAATTGTAGTACATACTATTAACCGAAACAATTTTTTGTGACGGTTAGGTTTTCCTACAATTTTTTTAAACTTTCAAATTTGTAATACATAATAGCACATCGGAAATGCAAACAAAACAACGGAAGGTTGCAGATGAGCACAGGCATTTCCAAGAAAAGTGGAAATTTGATTATTATTTCACTTTCGTCAAAGATAAAGCTGTATGCTTAATATGTTCAGAGACTAGGCCGACATTAAAAGAATATAACATAAAAAGGCATTACGATACAAAACATGAACAATAATATAAAAACTTAACAGGACAACTCCGTATAGATAAGTTTAATCAAATACTGGCAAAAAAATGAAAATCTTTGCGGACGGAGAGATGATAAAAGAATGTCTGACTGCTGTTGCAGAAATAGCATTTCCTGATAAAATAAATTTTATTTCAAACATTAGTTTATCAAGATCAAGACTGAGTGATGCACGAAAGTGTTACTTTATGTGCGGCCCGCCAAAAAATTTTGAATTTTAAATTAGCCCGTTGATTAAAAAGGTTGCTCACCCCTGGTCTAGATCACTGCTTAGCATTCGGGAGGTTACCGGTTTGACTAACTGCTAATATAATTAAACTCATTTAGATTTATTTCTATTATAAATATGTAGGGATTTTTTCGCGATTAGTCATCATTAGTATGTTTGAATTAGTTCGAGTGGGTGTGCGGAAAAAGAAAAATGAAGAAGACGTAGCTAGGAGACATTCAGTTATTTATTTAATACTGTGAATTGTGTTCGTTTTTTTGGTAAAATAAAAAAGTTCTGAAGAAAAATGGCATTATTGCATTAAATCCCACAAAAATACATACTGTATATTCATATGCCTATATGGTACATATGTACATTACCGATCGGTCCTGAAATGGGAATAACAATGATTTTATTGCAGAACGAGTGGGAAGACACCATCTAATATATAAAATTCTCGTGTCACGGTGTTTGTAGTTTAACTCCTCCGAAATGGCTCGACCGATTTTCGTGAAATTTTGCGTGCATATCGGTTAGGTCTGCGAATATGTTCTAAGAAGTAAAAGAATGGTTAGGTCTGCGAATATGTTCTAAGAAGTAAAATAATGTTTTATTATAACATTTCAGAATGATTTGGCAATGTTCAAGAATGTTCCAGAATGTTAAAAAAAGTTAGAAAATGTTTTGAATCATTATGGGATGTTCTGGATAGTTCTAAATTCGCGAATATTCTTGAATGTTCCATCAAACGTGTAATATATTCTTACCCGGGCAACGCCGGGTATTGCTGATAGTTAAAAATATGTTTCTCATGTGCAAATTTTACAAAATGAAATCTAATCGTTGTTGCGTTTTCGCAAGCTGATTCAGTAGGTACTTCATAAGTGTCCTATAATATACTAGTTGCTAAACTATTCAATCAATTCAAAAATATTAACATATTATTTCATTATTATTCTGGATAATTATATTTAATTAAGCTATAAAATTGAAACAAAATGACACGTATTGTTTTCGCCATTAAAATTAATGTTGATTATCCATGGGGCCTGAAATGTTTAAGATAGTTTGAAAGCTTTTTTAGGTTTGTTTTCAATTAATATTTTTGAGTGCTTATGTTTGTCATTTAACAAAATAAGCTAATACGTCTCATACACATTTTGTTATCTTAGTCACCATTAAAAAAAATAGACAATAGCTATAATTAAGTAGGAAAAATGGTTTTTAGAGAATTATTAGATTAAAAATATTTTGCTCGTAAATATAAAAAAAACACTAAAATGTAATATGTTTTCTTGTTGATATTTAATTTAATATTCAATTCTACTCCTTTGACTTTGTTCTAAATTTGTTACTATTTTCATTATTTCTGAAGAGGAGTCAGTTCTAAGACACAAAAACACCAGTTGGTACTGTTTATTAGTTTGTTTATAAAAAAAAGTGGACATCGTCAATTTACGTTTTATTTGTTTTCCTTGATTCTATTAAACCTGTTACGATTACAACTATTACTGACTTATTCAAGAGAACATATGTTAGTCGAAACGTAAGGGTAATAATTACAGTTTAAAGGTTGGTACAGACTAGTCGAACAGAAGCTGACGTCTAAGTAATACCGTTCGTACCTATAGCCTGGATCATTTAAAGTGACTAATTGACGATGCAAGTTAATACAGTCTGTCAATCTGAATAAAACAAACAAACACCCAAAATCCACAAAACGTTTAGAAACCTAAAACGCGTTTCGACACAGTTACGGCCTCTAACTGAGGATGATACTTTGGGCGTTGAAACGAGTTTTAGGTTTCTAAATTTTTGGTTTTGGGTGTTTGTTGGTTTTATTCAATTAATATTCCACACTACTCCTTCGATTTTCTTATATTGTCAATCTGAAGCTATTGGTGGTTCAATGTGTTTATACATTTAAAATATACATTCCTAATGCAATCGCCCTCTAGTCGATCAAAATTTAATTTTTAGTATATAAGTAGGTATCTACAATAATTTTCGGATGTTCGCCTGTGTTTGACTAGTGTGTATCTTCCTTTAAAAGTATGTGTTTTGCTTATTGGCCGGGATGACCAATGTTTGCGGCTGACATAAATTTTCTCCACAACCGCCGTTCTGTTTGCTTTGAAACAAATCCAGAATTTTATTTGTGTATCCAATGCAGGCGTAAAACACATGTCGATGCATCTAATCAGTTCAACGTTATGCGTCATGTTTACGTAATAATTCACATCTTGGTTTGTTTTCTGAGCAAATGCATTCGCCGAAAGTGCAGCGATCAGAATATATAAAGCCAGTGAGTGCAATGATACAGTCAGTATAATCTGGTAACCCACTTAATTTTTTTATGGCGTTTTCGCAAAAAAATATACACAAAAGTTGCATAAATATGTAATGTAAAAGAGATTAGCTTATTTGGCAGAATGATTAATAACATATGGACTCAAAAAGAGGACAAGTTTTATATAGTAATAATGATTACGTTAAGAGAAGTAATCTCTGCAACTGAGATTCAGGAAGTGTTATATTTACTGTTGAGCCACCACTTCAAAAAAAGGCAATCATTTTGTAATTTTCTACAGTTTTTAATCCGACTTCCGTTCGTTTCTAGGCAAACCTAATTGAGACATATGCGGAAATGGTTTGCAGGGTTTATAGTTTTAAACCTGTTGATTTTAATTTTGAAAACTGAGAACCCCTGCGGTAACACTACATCCTTGAGATCAAACTTAAATTAAAAACAAATAAACTAAATAAACTTAAATAAAAAGTTAGAAATGACCATATAAAAATGTACTGGTTTATTATAATTAAATTGAAAAAACCTGATGGGACGCATATCTAGTTGCTACTCTCTCAATCAATGTAAAACAAGGCGGAAGAGAAAAATGGGTTACATACAAGAAATTTGAACGGTGAAGAACTTAAATCTCGGGAAACCTAATTAAACAGCTCTAGTCACCCCCAATGTCGATTTTTACTCGAGAAAATACAAAATGCTGTTAAATGGCATTAAAAATGAACCATGATGTGGGCATGTATCAGGGACATAGCTAAGGATGGACGGGAGCAGTTTATCCATTTGAAGGGCCTAGTTTTGGTGATGGAAACCCTAAACAGTAGGTTACTTATTCCAATGTGTTCTAAAATATAAAATTTCATTCAAGTATTTAATTTCATTTAACTAAAGACAATATAAATTTTTACAAGTGGAATTTTAAATGACATACATTAAAACTACAAAACTAATTTACTTCATGGACGAGGGGTGGTGAAAAATAGTACTTGTAGGAGTTGTCACTTTCGTCCGGAGACAGCTTTCCATTTGAATTTAAAAAGTACGCTTCCATCCGCATATCAAATACTTAGGTGCTCAATGTTTATACATATAGTAGGTAGTGTTTAAGAAAACCTAGATTTAATAGATAAATAGAAATTCTGTTCTACTATTCACATTTTCTCTATTTATTACGTTAAACTTTTTTCAAGCGGGGCAAAACGATATTGTGTGGTTATGGTATGTCAAGGTTCCTCCTCCTCTCGACTTTATTTAACATAAACCTATAGTATGGGCTAAACTAAAAACCCATTTTTGCTTATATTTCAGAGAAAACACCGTGTTCGTTGGGGTTTTTATTATAAATTAAGCTATAAACATTCTTTTTTAAAAGCTTTTTTTTAGCTTGCAATGTATGTTTGGTCGAGTGGAATCTTGCTACTCAATTTTGAAGCAGATATCTTCAACCGATTGAGCTGAAATTTTGTATACACGTTTAGTTTGGATGACAATACACGATAAACTGGGTAACGTCATTCTAAATCCAATATGGCGGACCATCCAAGATAGCGGAATAGTCATTTTTAATGCATTTCTACAATATGGGTATCAAATGAAAGGGCTTGTTGAGAATAGCTCGAAAAATAATGTGACGTCATTCTAAATCCAATATGGCGGAATATCCAAGATGGCGGAATAGTAATTTTTTATGCACTTCTGCAATATGGGTATCAAATGAAAGGGCTTGCCGAGAATAATTAAAAAAATATTCACTGTTAATACAATATTGCGGACTTTTCGAGTTTTTTATGCTTTCTTATAGTATGGGTATTAAATGAAAGGGTTCGCTACGAATAAAAACGCAGGTTAAAAAAAAATGGTGATTATAAGCTCCATTGCTCTTATCCACCTGAAGTTTGGTGTAGAGACCTCGATTATTCTTGAGGTAGAATTTTTTGAGCCTGTAACATCGGTTGATTAACTTTGACTTGTGTGATTTGGCGAGATGGGCGACATCAGCATTGGTCTGCAACCTGTCTAGGAGAAGGACAACTCCAAAATCAAACAATGATGCGTTCAATAAGATGAACAGACTCAGAAACCTAGCCAGTGATAATTAAAAAGTAAACAATAACTTAAAAATAAAAAACCTTTCATTTAAAAAAAAAGAAAATAAAATTTTCCTTTAAAATTTTAACTATCGACTTATAACCTCATTATACACAATTTATATGATCATAAAAGCTTGTCGCGGGATTCCTACTTGTGTAAATAAACTAATACCTATTTAATTGAGTAACTTAACCTGCTAAGTTTATTTTTTTTTTAATTTCAGCAAACCTCGCGACAAGCTTTTATGATCATATAAATTGTGTGTAATGAGGTTATAAGTTGATAGTTAAAATTTTATTTTCTTCTTTTTAAAGCATTTAAATAAAAGCTTTCTTTAAAAAAGGTTTTTTGTTTTTAAGTTAATTCACAATGAGTTCGCATTAACTATATTATTGAAATGGGTGTATAATTGGGAAGCGTTTCTTATGTGGCAGCTTATGTACCTACCTACTACTTTTCAGGTAGGTAAATTTTGCTTTTATATAAAATTCTGAAAGTGCCCTGAGGAAAGTGCCTTCAGCCAGTAGTGTAGTGTACCCACAAGGATAGGAAATAAATGTGTGATCTGATATATTTTTTATTTGCCAAATTGTAAAATTATAGAATCAGAGGGGTTGCCCCAGATATGACAAAATCGTATCTTTCAAATAGAATGCAAAGGGTAGTAATATAATAGATAAGATACCTATTTAGTAACTGGGGAAATGTTAAAATGGGTGTTCCGCAAGAAAGCATCCTGGGCCCCTTACTATTTACAATATATATAAATGATGTATTTGAGGAAGTACCGGAGGGCACTGTATATTCATTTGCAGATAATACGTCCTTGCTAGTCTCTTATGAAACCTGGGAAAGAGTTACTAATGAAATTTTAGTTAATATTGACAGATGATCTTTGAACAAACTTTCCCTGACTCACAACAAATGTGTTTTTATTACATTTGCAAATGCGGTTGATATATTACCACAAAATGTAAACATATTAATAAGTGGGAAAGTAATTAAAAGAGTGGAATTTACCAAATATTTAGAGCCTAATGTAGATTGTTTTACGAAATGGTCTATTCACATTAATCCTATAACTAAAAAGTTGAGATATCTGGATTTTGTATTTAAAAAACTGTCAAGATTGTTAAAAAAGGATACTCTTAGAAATTTATCATGCACTGTTTAACAGTGTTGCCACATATGGTATTATAGCGTGGGTATCAGTTTACGAAAATGCAGTGAATTGTCTCTCAAATATACAAAGAAGGATAATCATAATTATTTTTAGGGGTAAAAATGAACTAAGTGAGGCTAAACAAATACTGAGTATAAAAAATAGCTATGTGCTAAATATAACTGTAATCATGAAAAATAAAACAAATGTATTCTGCAATTTGATAAGTAAAACAAGAAGAATAATCACAGCTTTACCATATGCGAGGTTAAATGTAGGAAAGAAAAGATTCGAATTCTAAGATATTTAGTTTTTCAATAAACTTCCAAATGAAGCTAAACAATTTAATGGAAGCATACCTAACTACAATAAAAAAATACTTAAAAAATGGATGCTAGAAACCAAATTTTAAAACGTAGAACAGAAGCAAAATTATACTACAGGTAAAATAGCAGTTGAAAGATATAAAATCGTTTTATTTAGTTTTAAGTTAGTTTATAATTTTAATGTATCTATTTAATTTTTTTAAGTCCAAGTCCGTGCACAGGATCTTTCCTCCTGCGGACGTCAATATTAATATATAATTTTGTATAAAATTATTGTACCTATTGATGTACTATGTACTTGGAATCAATAACTAAATAAAAATAAACACATTTCGGTAGAAATATAATATTTGTATAATACCTAGTAGGTACCTATTTCCTACTTTTTGTTTCAAGTAGAATCGAAATAATTGATGTTCCAAATATCTGAGTTTTACTCACATGTGTGGAGTTTTTGACTGCCTTACTTTATGACGGTGATTCCTATACTTTATAAAATATTTTTCCTAGTTAAAAGTGCTTTTGACTGATTTTTAACTGTCACATATGCATGCTTTAGAATCTACGGAAACTAAATTGGCTAACAATAATATAATTTAACTCATTACACTTAAATTGATTTACTTCTAAACATTAATACCTGGGTGATATTCATATTTTTACATTCTCAATCGGCTCCGAAATAGGGATTATAATAAACAGGCCTTAAAATGGAAATTAAAAATACGAAATTATATGAGGTGATGAAGTAGGATGCCAGAAAATAAAAAGTCTACTTGTGACCTTTGACAAGGAATTTTCTATAGGTACCAAAGAACAAGAATAAGGGACTAAGGATTTTCAAATGATATTAAATATATTACTGAATATTGTTTTCCTCATTTCTATAGAATAATGCATTCTTATTAACATTTTTTACAACCGTTTTTTCCTCACGCTTAATTGCTGGTAACAAAACAAGAATGCACAACATTGTTTAGATATCGGTTAACAGTTCTACGTAAAACTACTTTTATTATAGGAATAACAAAAACGTATGCCAAGGTCTCCAGCATTTCGGTAATGAAGCATGCAAAACATTTACACCAAATAGTTACAATGGTCTTGTGAAACGTCTTTGTTGCTATTCAACTGTTGACCACACAAATGTCCTATGCTTGTCAGTTAAATTTATGATACCAATTCTGAAAAGTTTCTCTCTGCATTCTTCTTGCTCAACATGAATGTAAATTTGTGGGGTTGTAGGAAGTAAACAAAACAAGAAAGGGTTGACTCAAGCAAATGGTATAATACAAGTCACTTTCAATATAACACTAGCAAGATGAAATAAATATTTAGCATTAAATGTTTAAATGGTTCTTTCAATATTTATTATATTAGCTGTATATTCACGAATTGAAATAATACGAATGGTACGTTTTAAAAGATTCGTTATAATGTAGGGAAGCATTTATTGATATACAGTAGAACCGTGATAACTTAACCTCGAAAAAAAAAGCCTGTATAAATTCATAAAATTTTGTGTTCCCTTCCCCTCGGAGTCCAAAACCTCTCTTACTTAAAATACGAACCCTCTATAACTTAAACGAATAATTTGGGCATCGCACCTCAGTAAGTAATAAAATTGATGTAGAAAGTGTGAATTGTTTAAACAAAAAAAAAAATAACCGGCTTTTTTATGTAGAATAAAATAATCTTGAAAAATGTACTTTTAAACCTAAAATAAAATACGTATGTACAGGTCAACAGAAATAAGGTGGCCCCTCAGACTTTGAGCGAACGGCGTAAAAGATAGAAAGAAAGCGCGTTCGGAAGGAAAAAGATGCATTTTACCGCTCGGTGTTTGTACCGTGTTTCAAATCGCGCCCGTATTGTACAAGTAAACTTATCCCAGGTGTATTAATCGTTTTAGTAATATTTACACGAAAAGTGGTAATGCACTTTAAATGAAGCAGAATTCCCATTTTGTATTTTAAATATGTAATATTATTTGAATGGGGTTTAAGGTCGGTTCCTCATTAAACATTTTAAATACTTACGGAAGATAAATAAAATTGCTTTTAAATGTTTCATATACCATACAATACATATACAATATACCTCTGCAATTGTTTCGGCTATTTAATGCCTATTCAAGAGTAATCTTATTACTTATAGGTAATGAGATTAGTATTTTTTTATAATATATTTTGTAAGGAATAGGAAAATTATGTACCGCATTTCCCATAATTTTAACAAATTAATTTTTTTTATTATAAACATATATTATGTTAAATAATTGCAGTTGTAAACGCACATCAATCTCTAATGAAGTTTATAGAATAAGTATGTATTCCTAAGTATTTCTTTTATTTGTCCGCTTTTCTTTAAGAGTGTCTCACTAATTATGAAAAGTATTTGCTAAAAGTTGCGCGATCTTTTATAAACTATATAAAATTTAAAATTAGGTGAAAATCATTATTAGGTAATTGTCCCTATCGTTGAAGTTTCTGATTTAATGTTTTTTTCTTATAATACGGGGCGAGTTTACATACAAAGCTATGTGCTTCATCGAAGTACGAAGAGTAAATGGACTGTCCCCACTACAATATCAGCTGTGTCCATCGCGCACCGGTGGGCGTTTAGATTGCAAGGGCCAAGCTATTTCTGTTGGCCTGTACATAATAACATTTCGAAGTTTCATTTGCATCTAACCTAGCTCGTCTAACTCTATAATTCCTAAACAACGCTTATAAATGGACCTCTGTAAGTAAAAATATAAACCAATAAAAACTCCTTAACTTACACCCTTGGTAAGTAAAAACCTCAATAACTACTGTAATTGCTTGAACATTGATTTTAATAATAGATTTATCAAATTGCTTCGTTTACCCGTGAGAGGGTAGTAAAATAAAAATAAAATCATTTTTCTTCAATCATTCAGAAATACTTAGTACGACCTTTGTCATATAGTGCTCATATTTTTCCGAAATAAAATTTTCCTTTAACTGTTTTTTATTTCATTAATTACATTTGTTTTAATTTAACTATGCAACGTGTTGATTTTACGAAACACGGAACCGCCACCCGGAACTTCAACATAGTTGCACGGTATATGTAGGCCGTGACCAACTTCCAAAGTTCCGTTTGGGGTAACTAATAGAGCACTATATGGATCATTATAAAAGAACAAGTTAATCAGAAAAAACAGTCAGACAGCAGTGAGTAAGATCAAGCAAGTAAGTGAGAAGGATTAGGGTGGTGTAGCAGGTAGCCGTTATCACTCACCCTAATGTCCTATTGAAAGTCCCTGCCATTACCAACGCCCCTAGTTGGTAGTTAATTAGGCAAGTAGTTTTTAGATATTTTTGTAATTAGTTTTTAAGTATAAACCTGTATTTATTTATTAAATCTTGAAAAGCAACCATAAAAAAATCGCCTATTTGTTACACCTTAATAAAAATTGGTACATAGAAATGTCTATAAGGGTACTATTTTCTGAAGTATAAACGAATTTTCTTAAACTACGACAAGGGTGTAAACCACCCCCCCCCGTTAGATATAATTGTTCCAGACTTTTTTTTTCGGGTTGATTAATAACTTTAATACCTTAATAGTTTCTTTTTTTTAAAGAAAGGTACACGTGATAGCTTGGTTTTGTCTTTTATTAAAAATTGATATCTACAACAGTTTCGAAAAAAAAGTATTTTATTGCAAGACAAGAATTCTTAATAAGTACGGTTTTCTGAAGTAACCCAAACTGCAGCGTGCTACTTAAATAAAACTTTTAAAATGAAGACTTCCCTACGGAGGTACTAACTTTTGGCATGCTAATAAAATTAATGAGGATACGACTGGAGTGAAAACTACCCCATCCCTAAATAGATTTCATTACAATGTATTTGTGGGGTCGATTTATCCCTCTAATGAGTTATTTTCTAGAAAAGTGTCGTTATTATAAACATTTTGTATCTCTTGGTGAGAAACTGTATCTACAGCAGTTTTGGATATAAATATTAAGTTTCAAAATGCCAAACTATGGATATTTTTTTTATATTAACCTTGTCAAATTTGTTTAAACAGAAAGATAACACAACCAAAATATTTCTATAAATATAAAACACTGTCTAATCATACTGAAACAACATTCAAACTTATAAAATCGTTGAAGTGATAGAGAAATATTGAAAAGAAAAACATCTTCGGGATTAACTCTAAGAGAAAAAAGTTACTAGAAGAAATGAGAAAGTTTCTAGATTGTTAACTCCTGATTTAAGAAAACTTCTTATTCTTTGTCACTTTGTCTAATTTGAATCTGAAGGCTCATTCATTTTTATCGCTGAAGGTCCTCATTTGCCTTGATTCGCCACTAACTATTTCTAATATACTTCAATTAGCTTTTTTTAATTACTCAAATTATATTATTGTAAAATTAATCCTAAATTATTTAATGCCTACACCTATCAACAATGTTTAATACACGATCGACTATATTGTATCATAAAACCGAATACGGGGAAATATCTTGGTGCGCAGTAAAATAAATAGTCATTGATCGATTGGTAATTGAAATATTGAAGTTATTAGAGTACTAGCGACCCGCCCCGGTTTCGCACGGTAATGTCGCAACCACATTTTAAATAGGATAAAAAAATGGTTATTGTGGGTTATTATCCCTAAGAGATAGACATATACGATCACGGACTTTTTTGTAGACCATTTTCAGGTGTACAATACTGTAGTACATTATTTTGATCTACCTCGTAGGGTTCAGCCAGCGTTTGCAATGTAAGCGCCAAAAAATGCGTTTAGTTACGACATCACATTATGAATCTTGAATCACTCCATCTATTAAAAAAACAGCGGGAAGCGACTTTGTTTTATACTATGTAGTGATTAAACAAACACAGTTTCGATGCTTGGCAATTAGCATCTAGGTATTTATATGGAAATAGAAAGATTGCTTTATAAAAAACGAAATACTGAGAATGTGTTTTTTAAATTATTGTCTAGCTTTAGTAGCGGCTTAGGTAATAAAAAAGCCACCAAATGACCGCCCTTATCAAAGCCTTGGTGGAATTGTCTATTTGACACAAGTCAAATAAAACATGTTTTAGATTTTGTTAACCACTTTGACCCGCAAAAATTATAATTAAAGTAGCTTTTACGGGGTTGTTTCCAAGCAACTGATAAGTGGTTCCGACTCTTGTGGGAAATTAGTATAGATAGTGACGTTTCCAGGTATATTTCTATAAGACACTTGCTGCAAAAGTAGACTCATTAAGGCCTATGATGGCTTTTTGTTT